>JALMLS010000516.1:0-440001 GCA_038496445.1 Trichosphaerium sp. ATCC 40318
AACGTACCTTCATACTCGATTTCGTTTGCTCCAATCCAACATTGAGAAGCTCCAGCATCAGCACAGGCTTGTTGTACAGCAGCGTTATCAGCTGCATTTGTAATCTTGGCCATATCTGTTCCATAAGTAGCTTGACATGCATCTTGACCATATTCGGCATCATATGGTACAGCAAGTGTAACGTATGAGTGTACGACAGGTGCATTGCAAAGAATCGTCTGAACAAGACCTTCCTCGCAGATATCGTATCTCCATTTACCAGCATCGGTGCCACTTGCAAAGATACTCACGCAGTTAACGACATGATCGTTGTTGTTTGATGAGTCAAAGTTGGTGTATGTCACTCCAGAACCATCTCGCCATACGAGAGTACCTGGAATAACAAAGTTAGATCTAAGCCAACTGTTGCAAGAAGTGAAACATACCTTCATACTCGATTTCGTTTGCTCCAATCCAACATTGAGAGACTCCAGCATCAGCACAAGCAGTTTGTGCAGCTATATTATCAGCTTCAGTTAGAATCTTTGCAAGATCTGTTCCATAAGTAGCTTGACATGCATCTTGACCATATTCGGCATCATATAATCCACCAGCAACGTATGACGCAGTTTCAGGAGCATTACAAACAACAGTTTGCACGAGACCTTCTTCACAGATGTCATATCTCCATTTACCAGCATCGGTACCACTTGCAAAGATACTCACGCAGTTAATGACATGGTCGTTGTTGTTTGATGAATCAAAGTTGGTGTATGTCACTGCTGAACCATCCTGCCATACAAGAGTACCTCGAAAACAGGTTAGAGTTGAGAACCACAATGACGAGTTTGAAGAACATACCTTCATACTCGATTTCGTTTGCTCCAATCCAACATTGAGAAGCTCCAGCATCAGCACAGGCTTGTTGTACAGCAGCGTTATCAGCTGCATTTGTAATCTTAGCCATATCTGTTCCGTAAGTAGCTTGACATGCATCTTGCCCATAGATAGCATCGTATGTGGTGCTGAGTGTAACATAGGTTGATGGAGCAATTGTAGGTGCGTCAGTAGGTGCGTCAGTAGGCGCGTCAGTAGGTGCGTCAGTAGGTGCGTCAGTAGGTGCATCAGTAGGTGCATCAGTAGGTGCGTCAGTAGGTGCGTCAGTAGGTGCGTCAGTGGAAGGTTGGTTGCAAACAGCATATCTAAATGCATCACATGTTTCGTAGAACCATCCAGAAAAGAGGGTTGAGAGTGCTACACAATTTCTTCCGGCACTATTTCTTGTGACGAGGAAAGACATGAATCGGTTGTAGTCCACAGTGCTTCCATCTCTCCAAAGGAATACATCTAGAAGAAAAAAATCAGATCTTGCTATGATTGGGTATTTGCTAGAACAATACCTTCGTCAAGCGCATCTGTAGC
This sequence comes from Trichosphaerium sp. ATCC 40318, assembly GCA_038496445.1. Taxonomy (NCBI): domain Eukaryota; phylum Discosea; class Flabellinia; family Trichosidae; genus Trichosphaerium; species Trichosphaerium sp. ATCC 40318. Next base: position 1,402 of record JALMLS010000516.1, read on the forward strand.
ACCAATCCAACATTGTTCACCAAGTCCAAGTGCGTTACAGGCATCAATGGCGTCATTGTGATCTTCTTGGGAAGTGATGGTTGCTAGATCTGTGCCGTATGTGCTTTGACAAGCAGCTTGTGCATCTGTCGCGGACATTTCAGTCGATAGAACAACATATGCATTGACCATTGAGACAATCAATGATATCAGGATCTACAAATAGTGTTAGACAGCATCAGACATACACTTGATAAAAAAGTGAAATATCGTACAAAAAGTGTTGAAGTATTTATCATTGTGGGATAAGTTTCTAAGTTGTTTGTTTGTTGTGTTGTTTGTTATGTTTGTTTTGTTAAGATTTGTTTTATTCTACTCAAGAGTTTTGCCTGTCAAAAGTGTGGTGTCAACTTTGCGGCCGTGAGTTGCGGGCAAAAACAAAACTACGAAATCAATCACTGAAAACAAAAACCTTGTTCAAAACCTATCAAATGGTTGCTCGCTTATAGTACGACGAAATCAAAAACTCGGAAAAGTTAAAAAGAAAAAGTAGCATCACGTCACAAAACACGTGACATCAACGTGAACATATCTCCAACACAAATCAACAATCGCCCGGCACCTTGGTGCTGTACATTGTAGATACGAATCTTCACTCCCCGCGCGAACGTTGTACCACTTCGCGATATGATCAACCAGATACAATGTATGTGGGTGTAAACGTGGAATCGTTCGATATTAGAATAAAATAAATACAACACAATCAGAACAGAGTTGGATACTTCAAAAATAAATTGTGCACGTGTCGTCAACATTTTTATGTGAATATCACCGCCACGAAAAAACACCTTCATGTATTCAAAAAACCTAACAGTGTATGTCTGGATATGCTTGATAGCAAGTTTGTAGTTGATTGTTTATGATTCACGTAGAAAAAGATAGTCCATCGGACAAATAATTTATAATAGTTAAGTTGAGGTTTGATACAGCTTTTTCAAGGTGCATCATCGTCAAGCAGCAACTATTACCTTTTGACAACATAGTAACACAACACAAACGAGTTTGTACTTGTTTTCTCCGCTACAGACATTTGGGTAAGACTTAGAACTACAAACAGCCCACAACGCTTACACCCACATCCCAAAAATTCCCTTTTTTTGTACCAGTGTTTCTTGTATAATAGATAACAAATACTAGAGCCACAAGACAAGTTGATAGGAGAGTAGACTTAGTGTAATAACTCTAATGTTGTAAAATCTGCGCTGTTCATATCGCAAATCCATCTCTTTCGCAACTCAACGGCTTCACCATATTTGTTGTTAATAGTAATAGTTCTTATTTTGTTTTTATTAATAAATATCATGACATTCACACTGCAACAGAAAGTTCGTTAATATCTCCTTGTAGTTCGTCTCTTCTTCTCTTACACATTGCTGCTAATTTATCTCTAATATCGTACAAATACGCAATTTCACGAGCTGGGTTTTTATGCCTTGACCCTTTACGCATTTGTTTAAAGCACGTTTTTGCAATGTGGTCCATCCTTTACGAAAGAAAAAATTAGAATTTAATGTAAATGGTATTGTAAAGTGGTTGTTTTGTTTTTAATTGCAAAAGGCTATCAGTTATGATAAAGACAAATACTTACATCTCAGTGTCAAGCTCAATATCTGGTTTACAACACGAATTGACATATCCATTGGCTAACCACGTGTTCTTATCTCTTACCCAAAACACTTGATTGAATTGAAAGATTGCTCTCTTTAGAGGTTTAATCCAAAGAGCAATCATTGGCAACAAACTGTATACAACGAGTAAGAATATCATCATTCCAAAGTTAACCCATGTCAAAGTCTCGTCTGTCCAACGAAATGGTCCAGGGTCTATTGCAAGAAGTGTTATAAATACAAACTACTAAGTTATAACAGAAAGAGATACCTGTATGACAGTTATTGAATGTCATGTTACCACTAATGCTAAATGGTTCTGAAATTTTTAACAGTTTTGCCCACAAGCCTGGAAGCTCTTTAGACTTTATTTTGACATCTGAAGTAACACCAGCCGTATACTCTATTTTTCCTCCTATAGTAGTGTTAATTGTTTAAATTGGAACTGTTCCGTTGTCTATGTACCTGAAGATGCTAAAATTGCTCTGTTAAAGTTGTAGAACTCAACAGCAAGAACAAGTGCAGCTATAATAAAAAGAATGTATCCCAGGGAGAATATTCCCTTTTTGATAAATCTACGGATGCCAAGACTAGTAGATATAGTTAATCAATGCTATGTTCAACAATGTGTGATACTATGGAGTACTTACTAGCTGATTTTAAATGGAGATCTTGATTTTATTTTTCTCTTTTTTTTACCATAAACAAACTTCACGTTTGCAACTGTAAGCCTCAACCAAGATATTATAACCACGGCTAATATAAATGAGCTAACATAAGTTGAAGAGGTTCTGCTATATACCTATCTGGCATCGTCTTAAGGTAGAAATAAGAGTACGAAGCTGTAGAAATCTTTCACGCAATTTGTCTAGAACCTATAAATAGACTGTTAACAGCAAATCACGTGTTTATCGGCATGAGTTTTGATAAAATTCTAACAGGTCGTACTCTTTTCATTTCTGAAATGTCAACTGATATACGATGGAACGGCTTGACAGACCCAGTGCTGTGTGTGTTTTTCAGATTTTCTATAAAGTTCCCAAGATTGAAAAGGCTGCTGATTAAGCTTCCAAGCTTCCAAAATGCTTTGAACAAGCCGCCTATACTTCATATAAGATAGTTCACTTATCATAGAAATGTGTTTTTGAACCAAAAGAGAGTACCAAGTCCGTCTTCAATCTGGTTTGCAAGATCTTTGAAGTCCAATGTTTGTATATTTGCTAGTCTCGTTGTAATTCTTGAGTTGAGGCTATCTAGAGCCTCGGTGATCTCACTAGAGATATGTAAGAATACTATTTATATTAAAAAGCAAAAAAGGAATACATACGTTGCTGTGGTATTGTACATGCACTCAGTCTTTTCTTCCCAGCTGTTCAAAATTCTTTCATTGTTTGATAAAATCAATGTCAAGATCATAACGTATACAAGATTAATTATCAATTTACGAAGCTTTTTATGTGTTGTGTCTATTAAACCGGATAATAAAAGGGTTCCAAGGCTTCTGGCTGCATCTTTAACGGTGCTGGGTACTCCAAATTTCCAAAATACCAAAGTCTTTGATTGTTTGTTTGACTTTTTTCTGGTGCCTGGTTTAGGTGTTGTAGTTGCTACACTTACAACGTTATAAGTGTTGTTGCTCATCGTAGGACGCTAATAAATTAAAAGGCAGTAACCTACTGGCAGTTTTTTAATCACGTTCTTTGAAATGATCTCGCAAGTCTTGCGCCATAATACGCCAATACGGGCGTTAGCTGAACTGGGTCTAACTTGCTGGTATAGAGTTGCTTTGAGCTTAGCTTAGCAGGATCGGTTAAACCTAAATAGGAATTTACAGTTCGGATAATGGTGAGAAAGGATTTGGGTATTTCTGTCTATAAAATCACGTGATTGTTGTGGCTGATGACGGAGCACTATTAATTAATTCGTTATTAAAAATTAATTAAGAAATCGCGAGGATTTCGTTTATCAATTCATGGGATGAAAACAATAGGGAAAGAATGAAAAGAGCTGTGAGCTTCGTTTGCTGGAAAAACGAGCATATCATAAAAATCACGTGATTATTGTTGTTTATGACGGAGCACTATAGATAGTTTTTTTTGGTAATCACAGTCCCAACGCGAGTTTGCTACTCAGTGTTCTGTTTATTTAAAAGCTCTACCATATTACGTTAGTGCACGTTAATAACTGCAAAACTACCAGAAGCTTTCTTTTTAAAGTATTAGCGAAAAGAACGCTGTGGTGCATACGAAAAACGTTTCCGTCAGAGGATAAACCGTTTACGCCACTGGACTGTCCAAAACAAGCGAATTTTTTATACAAATATGATATGCAAGTTGAAGCAATTTTTTTATTATGTGCTGTACAAACACGCCAACAAAAAGCTGATCCTAAGCTGTAGGAGGCTTCTCAAATGTCCATTGTTGATTGTGGTTGTTTGTTCCATATGTATACAAATACACGTTCCTACAAAACAAAAAAGTTATCAATTGTAAGGTAATGATACATCATAAAGTTGGACGTACTGGTTGTTTGATCCTCCATTGTTACCGTCAATAGAGTAACGAAGGTCACGTTTTTTTAATCTATAAGTAAATGCTTTACCAGATACTAGAGATCTCTCCCAGTGTTGGTTAACGTTTTCTTGATCGCACTCGTAAAGCTTCAAGTTCCTGGAAAAAAAAGAGAAAAATCAGTATTAAGTTCGCACTACAAGAGCGCTTACTGACTATTAACTGCTCCATTTCCTCCATCAAGGCAATAGTTTGTATATCTCTTACGGTACATGTAATATTTTTCATGTTTTGTTTCAACCCAGTGCTGATTCTCGTTTTCATCGTTGTATTTGTAAAGATATACATTGTTGTTGTTTTCATTTGGCTGCTTTTGTGCTGTCAAGGCATACCCAAGTGCATTCTCCTTTCTCATAGTATATACCTTTTCAGTGCTTGTATAGGTAAGACAAAAACCAACTCTGCTAAGCTTATCACAACCCTCAGCTTGACTGTTCCTTGAAAACTTGAGCCATTTGTTTAAACTGACAAAAAAAAGTAAGTCTAAAAGAAGGTCAAGATGAGACGTTACTTGTTTGTAGGTATGCTTGATTTCATGATACCAGAATTATCTGGATCGTGTTCCATATCCATAAGATGCCCTATTTCATGTGCAGTCAAAATGACTCTTTTACGAGTGTCACTTCGTTGAGTCACTTCTGCTCCAAAATTGACTTGCGAACACAGATTATTCACCTTGGCGCTTCCTAGTGTGTTTCCCGAAGAACAGTCATGATAGAGTAAAACCAAGGTTGGCTGAGGATCGACTTTATCATATGAGTATCTACCATTTATCCACGTATTAAGTTTATCAAGAATTTGACCTCTGCTACTGCAAGTCCATTCAGCTGCTACAAAAAGGTTACCACAGATTTTTTCTCAGGCAAAGACAGATTTCTTCTACGTACAATAGTCATCCCGCTCTTCCATTATTAATAGTTCCGAAACAACGAGTTTTACATTCTTAGAAAAGAGAATAAGTACGCACATCCGCTAACTTTGGACAAAATTCTGACTTACAAGTTCTTCATTGTATATCGCATTTACGCCATGAATGTCTAACACACTTATTTAGAATAGAGCACATCTGGAAAATACTAATGCGCACTATTTGTTACGTAGTCAACTGATCCGTCAACACCTCTATCGTCGTAAAGGCTTTCATCAACTACTGCAACCTTTCAGGTATTAGAATACACTGTTAAATATTATATGTCGTGTACAATGCGGAGAACCCTTAGTGAAGATGGACAATCATCTGGTGGAGGTACTAATGGTACTTTATCTCCCATAGGATATGATCTTTACAAAGGTTAATAGATTGTTTATAAAAAGCAACAAATGTACAAACCTTCTTGCACGCTTGTGTAGATGTCTGTTTGAACGAATTCTTTCGTTACATACACCGCACCCGATTGATTCTTCGTGATTTAGACTTTCTTGCCTGTTAATTAAAGATGAGAATTAGATACCGCTCCAAAAGTGCAAAAGAAAAAACAAAGAAATATAGAAGATTTCTTACCTGAGAATCACGTGCGTGCCTGACCCTAGTTTTTGTAAATGGCGTGCTGCCATGTATTCAATGTGTCTAAATAAGAAAACAACTGTTAGTATGACTACATAGAACAAGTACTTTGAATGAGAAACTTACTTTTTCGCTGGTTCAATGACAAGCATTTCATCATCAACAAATATAATACCTTCTATTGTTCCATCTTCGTGAGCCATAAAGCGGAATCGATAGTCGTCATTGATAGATTTGATGGAACAGGAATATACTTGGAGCTGTTTCCTGTACCCAAGATAATCTAATTTCGGTTCAGAAAAAAAAACCAAAAAACAAAAATTACCCTAGAATCGACGCTGAAAGGCGAATCCTTGATACATTCAACCATCACTGTACCATTACTTTTGTGTAGTTTTAAGATATGAACTCCTTCAGCGCTTCGTTTTTTTGAAAGCACCAGTTCAACTACCAAAAAAATTAGTGCCGAGATAAAATGAACGCTCGCACGTGATTTGACTACTTCAAAGTCTTGTAAGTTATCCCAGTATTGTTTCTCAAAACACATAACGGCATTTATCATTAGACCTATCGCATATAAGTTATTGGTAACCCCTTGTATCTTACCAATGAGTACGAGCTTCCACATCGTTGTTGTATTTGAGTTATGCAGTTTTCCAAACGAAAAATGATAGCGAATTGTTTTAAGTGCATATCACATCATAGCTCACACCACGTGTGTCGTCGTTGGTTTAAATGAATGCCCAAATATAATAATAAGCTAACGCAAAACCATAGAGGACATTGGGGATACTCGGACAATCTACAATTTTTGTGTTGTTTTTTCTCTGAAAAACTTGTTGCCGTGCACATTACCGCTAAAATAGCTGGGAACCTCAAGCGGTGTAACAAACTGCAAGCAATAAGGATTTAGGTACACCATCAGCGTTTGCATGTATACTACCAAAGTATTGCACCACGTGTGGGTCTACTACAAGCGGTTGGATGATCTTACCTGATAGGATGATTAGAATCAGGGGTGCGACTTCTTTAGCTTGTCAGATTAAGGGGAGGTTTTTAGAACCACCAGCAAATTAATATAAAAAACGGTGAGCGTATTAAGGCAATAGAGAACCTTGAAGTTGGTTTATGTGAATAACGTTTTACAATACAAACTTCAATTGATTAATTTTACTATTCTTGGCTACTGAGTTAACATACGCTGGTGTCTTGTCGAAATACCTTCACAACCACTTAGATCAATGACATGCGCTGATTCTAAATAGCCAATAACCTTATCTGTTATAGTATGAACACGTGATAGGAATATACTATGAACACCAGCTAAAGCCTTAATACCAACATCAGTTACCTTAGTATAAGAAAGATCAATAGTATGAACACCAGCAAGGCATTTAACACCAACATCTGTTACATTACTTCCAGACAAGTTGATGAAATGAACACCTCCTAAAGCAGAAATACCTTCATCTGTAACATTGCAACCAGAAATATCAATAGAATGAACACCAGCAAGAGATTTAATACCAACATCTGTAACTTGAAAACAACCAGCAAGGGAAATAGAATGTACACCTGCCAAAGCACGAATACCTTTATCAGTAACAAGCATACACCCAACAAGGTAAATAGTATGGACACCTGACAAATATACAAGCCATGCATCAGATACTTGTCGGCATATGCTCAAGTCTATGGTGTGAACTCCAGTGATCTCTTTCATACCGTCGTCAGTCATATTAGTATTAGACAGATTAATCTTCTTAACACCCGCTAAAGATTTAAGTGACTTATCTGTTAATTTATGACAATGGCTTAGGTTTATCTCATAGACACCAGAAAGATAAGAAATACCATCATCAGTAACACAATCACAACGACTAATAGACAGTGTATGAATACCAGCAAGCATCTTTAAACCTTCATCAGTTATCTGATGACAAAGACTTAAATCCAAAGCATGAACACCAGATAAGTGCTCTAAATCAGCATCAACGACTTGTGTACATCCTTCAAGGTTTATAGAGTAAGCTCTTGATAGATGACTTAACCCTTCAGCTAGTATCTCAGTACACCCTGATATGTTAATTGTATGAATGTTATTAAGTGTCATGATGCTCTTATCTGTTATATTGCATAACCTGCTTAAGTCCAATTTCTTTGCATCTTTTAATAGAGGCAATAGATCATCTGTCATTTCATAGCACAAAGCCGTACAATCGATTATCGAATTGTTTAATATGCCGCTATATTTAGATACTGTTGACACGTGTTTTGATGTTTTGAGTGTAACCTTTACGTATCCTGTTACATAATGAATAATGTTTGCGATCCGCCAGCAAGTGCTTGCGGCAGCAAACCTCTCCTTGTTCAGAAAACTCAAAATTTCGCCAATCGTTTCTGAAGGTAACGCGCAGAATGAGAACGTTGGTTGAGGTGGTAAGCTAATAGCATTAGAGCTGAGTCATTGAGCGTATGAAGAGAAATTAAGAAAGTTTTTGCTCGTAATACTTGGAAAAACAAAAATAACAAATGGAGAAAAGGTGTAGACGCGGTTTTAGTCATTTTAATCACAAAGTAGACACAAGGAGTAAGTTCAATAGAGTCTTTCATTGTAGATGAAGCAGCTGAGTTTATTAGCATACCATTGGCGTTTATTCATCGTTGGCGTTGTTTGCTTGATGCTGTGATTACACTTTGGAGTTACAGCGACTTTTGTTGATTTGTGCCGTTTTTTTTGTGAAAGCGTCGGAAGTCCGCTTCTTTCTTTATTGCTGTTTATATATAATGTATTGTTAATCATTTGGTAAGGTTGTTTTATTACAAGACTATATTACAACGCAGTAATTACAACAAACAGAGCTACTAAAGCTTCACTTTTTGCAAAAAGCGTGAAAGTGTTTTACCATATGGAATCTGTGACAGATGATTCGGAGATACGTATGTGACACGATTACCATCACGGTCATTCTGTGACACATGAGACAAGTGATAAAATTCGCATGCTCCATGAAGCTAAAGACAAAAAATTAGAAAAATCGGAAAAAAAAGAAAGAAAAAGATTGATCTTTTTTCAATTTATGTATCTGGTGCCTCCAGGCTGTAATCAAAGTACGTTGATTAAATAAACAGATACTTAAATATTATGTACAGTTGGAATATGAAAGTACTTGTGGACAGTAACGCCCAATTTTTCTTCAAACAAAAAAAGAGGCTCGACGGTTTTTTTTTACCAATTTACATAAATAACTAATGCTTACCATCAAGCGTTCATAGCTAGAATCCATTACAAACTTCAAAGTTACAGAATCTTCTTTTCTCTATCAAAAAAAATTAGTTACGATCACGTGACACGTAACGACAGGTAAAAACTTGATAAAACGTACCAAGTTTGTAACCAATAAATTATCCATCTTTAAAAAATTAGGCTCTGCCTTATTATGGAAAAGAGCACGTTGTGTTGACTTATCAATACGACGCCATGATTGTTGTGGTGAGTATGTTCGTTGTATAGGCTTTTTTGGTTCTCCTGTACGTCCAAGCATTGCATCTTGTTCTTTCTCTGTAATGTTTACAATTGACGCCAAGAATTTCTGATTTGCGGGCAAAAATAGCTCCGCAGGGAACGTAGGACCCATAGGTTCTAAAGAAAACTGTTACACAAACAAATACAAGACAATTTCGCTCATTTTCGTTGATTTATCTCTTACCTGTCACTAAAAAATCATTCCAGTCCTCATCATCTCCACCAAGCTCACGCAACTCTTCTAAGAAGCGAGAAAGCGCAACTTCTGTAATAGATTGTGAGTGTGGTACGGTTGTTTTTATGTAGCTACATGAGGTATGTAGTGCGTCCTATAGGTACCAACCTTGCTGAATACGCCTTTTGTGCTTTTGACCGAGCTTAACTCTGCCATGAGGTCTGTACATATAACTCTGGCGACTATGGGTGGTAGTTATCGTTTGCTCACTCTGTTGGCTACGTAAACTCTCTCCTGTGGTTCAAGTTTTAACGCTTGGGATACAAAAGGAGATTGGCCCGTTTTATAAGTTTATCTACGCGCACAGAGCGCGCTCGGGCCGTCATTTATCGAAAACACAACTTGGAGACAAAATGACAACGTACTGCTTGATCGTCGCTTGTGTCTGCTTACAGTTGGCGTTGAAGGTTGTGGCGCACGCACTGTAACTGGCGCAGTACCGTATGTGGTCAATTCAACATCTACTAACCTAAACACATGTCAAAACCGCGTAATCAATTACCACAGCGCCAACAGAATCCCGAAGGTGAAATTACGAAAGACAGTTCCATACGCACTCTCTCAACAAGAAATCTATATCACCTCTATCTTCGTTTTCCATATTACTAGCTCTCTACGTTGTTTGGTTGCGATTTGGAATGGTTAAGCGAAATTTGATGAATAAGTGAAAATTCACCGTTGAATAACACTTTTGGTGCAACAGCAATCAGCGTCTCCAAACGCTAGCGTATACGACATCATATTAACTGTCCAAAAGGTAACTTTCAAACTCCATAAATCCTTGTGAGGAGCGAGATATTTACTGTTCTTTCGAAAAAAACTTATTTATTTCATAGCTTGCTGCCAACAACCAAATCACCTTCCGCTTGCAATATTTTCCATGTCCTGTATACAACGTTACCTTGCCCAGGACTGCATTCCTCAACTAGAGTGTCACCGACGCGTGTCATAGACTTGAACACATTATTCTTTTTCAACACAGGTAGTGTTGTTACCAAAACACTGGTAGATCCATCACTACTAAACTTACCCAATGTAGCCGAAAACGACAGAAAAGACAACTCTTTGGGGCTTAGTTTGAATCCTTCTTTGTCACGTGACGAGATCTCTGAAACCAGAGAAGCAGTTGTCATTCCATCACTAGGCGGTCTATCTACCACGTGTATAAAGTAGTCACCTACCACAACAAAGATCCCTGAAGTTTTGCTGTCTACTCTATCGCCTTGTAGAGTTTGCGAAGCAAGAGTACAAGCACAAATACGCTTTGATCCAGAATCCGTTTTTCCTGCTGTTATTAGCTCCCAAATTTCTCTGTAGTCGTCCTCTATGCCATCTTCTTCTATGGTAGTGCTAGTAAGCCATTTAACTTTGCCAACATCTCGCTGTGAAGGTTGTCGTAGATCCAGCTCGCGATGCCATGTTAAAACCCATTTTTCGCTTTCTCTACGCGTGGAGAGCTTCCCAGCGAAAGATTTCAGCTTGAGAAGTGATAACACTTCTGATTTTGAATATTCGTTAACACTTTTCTCTGGTAGCCTTATACCCGCCGGCATACGAATATCAGCGAATAGAATAGGCGTTTGTAGCCAGAAAACAGTACTTTTTGTATCCACACATGCGCCAATAGGCTCTTCTTCTCTCAAACGCTTCCAAACGCCTATAAACTGCGGATCAATTGTTTCCATTGTGAGCAGGAACGATTAAGTTGCTGTTTAGCTACGTTACACAAAAAATACCAGAATAATTTTAGTCGAATGTCCTTTTGCTCTTATGACGTTCACAACAACATATAAGTACTCTTCAGAAAATAAGGGGGTTGTAGCTTTCAATACAGACTAGTAATAAACGATTTCCTTTTTTTTTTTTACATGTATTTGTTTCAATATTCTATAACTGGATTTGGTGGTATCTCGTCATCAATGATTTTACCAATTTTAAAATCCACTGCTGTTCCGAAATTTAGGTGTGCCGTAATACCAACAACACGGACATGTACTTTACCATCCAAGACAACAGGCAAAGACCCTTGAAGTAAATATTTTGATATCTTAGTCAATAATGGTATTAGATCTTCTTCGTGTAATTGGCTAAGTTTTTCAGAAGTAAACTCGAAGTCTATTGGTAGTCTCTACACCATTAAGTTAAAAGCTGCTTTTTCAATAGAACTGCATACCACTACATCGCTTGATACAAGCGTAGGCTCCGTGATAACTACCTGTTTAAGCTTAACAAAAGAGCATTTTACATTGCTTTTTTACTTACGTTTCCAACTCTATACCCAAAAAGACTTACGTCAAAATCTGCATTTTCTAGTAATACAGAGACATAGTTCCTGTTGTCTATTACCATCTCGAACTAATTAAAAAGTAAGGGACAAGCAAAATCAACATAAAAAAAATAGTTGGAGTTTTTTTTCGGTTACAATGACGTTTTATGCAAAAGATGGCGTACAAAAAATGTGGCAGTTATAACAGGTATTTTAGTGTATGAACTTATTGATGCTGTAAATAGAGGTAGTTAGTTATTACAAGACGTAACCCTATCTTACCATTTTTGTATTTGGCGTTTTGTACACTAAACTCTATTGGCTTAGGAGCTAAAGCTAAGCGCAAATGTAAGTTATTGTACTATTACGTTCGATAACAAAGGACTTGACAGGTAGTATTCATTGAAACAAAATGACACATTTCTGTTGGAAAAAAAAACTTGGTAAGGATAGAATGTAGCCTTACGAAAATTATATTAATGTAAAATAAACCAGTGTTCGTTTAGAAGCTATATTAAGAAACCGAAATCACGTGTATGTCAAGGAACACATGTGTTTCGAAAACTGGTTTTTTTGTGAAACAAATCGATTGTATCAAACACTACAATGTTCAACGACAGATACGTACACGCAAAAAATATGTATACGCTTAGCACAACCATTATAACACCAAAAGATTTCCAAATTCTGTAGAACTTCGTTAATTGAATTCAAGTGATTTTCTAGAGTTAGTTTTGATGCAATTTGCCAAAATCTGATACCTTCTATACCGTAGTGCCCGTAATCGCTTAATGTACTCCATTTGATCACTATCTTGTACATTTTCATCTAAAGACAGCTTCTATTCATTGTTTGTACTTGATACGATGACAATTGTACCATCTCATTGTTTGTACCTGAACTTTCTTGTTCACAGGGCGTCTACGTAAAGCCAATCCCCTCTCGTTTATCTTATGGCTACGAGAAAGCGTAAGAGCGGCAAAAGGGTTCGACATCGTCTTATATGACCCGTTCTGGGGCCTTTTTAGATTTTGGTCATCAAAATTATGCAAACAAGGCTTTTTAGTTATCCCCTAATATAACAATGATAAGAACTGTAATACTAGCACTATTCGTAGTTGCAGCAGTAGTTGCACAAGGTAAAGCCGGTTGCGAATGCAATGATGGAAACAAATGCGCTTGCTGCGCTTCGTACGAAAGTGGTGTATTCAAACTAGAAGCTTGTGCTAACCTCGAATGGTCACCAGCCAATTCCGTACGCGCTCTTACATTAAATCGCCTCTAACGCATTAAATAGAGCGTAGACGCAACTATCACCGTAGGTGGTGGACAAGTACTCCAGACTGTCTTCACAAGTACGTTTAAACAACGCTAAACGCTTAATACTTAACTACGGTATAGAAGAGAACCCAGAACAATGCACAAATGCAGGTGTATTCAAACTCTGGTACGTAAACCCTAAACCCAATTCAATTCCTATAAACTTGCTAATGGAACCTTTCTTTAAGCTTTAAAATGGAAAACGCAACACTCACAAAACAAGGTGCATGTGCTTGCTTCGGTCTACACTTTGAGACTTTTGGTGTATCAGTAAACACACCGCTAGGATACATGAATGTACCTGATAATACATACAACTGTCCAAGCACAAGCAAGGAAAAATGCTCAATCGGTGATTTGTAAAAAAAACACAAACAAAGACAGTTACAATCAAATAAACAGACCTTTCCTGAAAAAGAATATACATGGACGATTGTCCGATTTTTATTTGTCAAAGTATTTTTTTTTTTCCACCACAAGCTAGCCAGGAGGCAGGGGTAGGAGATTGGGTAGGTGGTTCAGTTGTTGGAGCTTGGGATGATTGAAACTCCAGCAAGGTAGTTTGTGTACTGAGCGTCTGACTTTGTCATGAATCCGAGTATATTGCTTGTTTCTGTTCTAATAACTATGTCACCAACTGATATTGTGCCATTGAAAAAGGCAAAAGATTCTGTGACTGAAAGAGAAACGCCAAGTAAGTATCAAAGCTGCAAAAAACAAAAGAAAACAGTAAGTGTTTTGAGCTACCTATCGTCTACTTTCGCAAGAGTGTATGATACACCTGCTACGCCATATGCTACCAAATACCCTTCAGCTGCAGAGTATGCTCCAAAAAGGTTCCTGTTGTGACACCTGAAACGATATCTACAGAAGATCCAATTTTAGCACCAAGGGCACTAACTCTTTGAGCAGTGATTGTGTTGATTCCTTTTATGAGAACCAAGTATTCGCTTTGCGCTTCATGAGCTATCACGTTTGGTCTTGATGTTGATTGTCCAAAATCAAGCTCTAATGAAGTTCCTTCTCCGTTGTCAGAAATATTACGTCCAGCTACATAGTTGTCCAAACCAGTTGATGAGTTGTACTGCCAAATGACAAAGCAGATACACAATGTGAGTTCACAGTAACGATTTGTTTCGAGAAAAGAAGTGTATTTAAACATGAAGAGAACACTAATAACAAAGCTTGAAACCTCCATTAGCCAGCTGATGTTTTATTTTTCAAAAGAATTCCTGTACAAAAAAAAGGTTACACCAGTTAAGCTTTATCTTGAGCGAGATCTATAGCGCCTTGGCGGTGTCCTGGACCTATATCTTCTCCTAGGGCTCCGAGATCTCCTTTGTCTTGGAGGACTAAGTGACATATCAACTCGTCTTCTCAGTGGGCTTCTTGATCTTCTCCTCAACGGACTTCTAGATCGCATTCTACGTCTTGGTGGTGTACTAGAATCACGAAGTGGAGAACGTCTTCTTGGTGGTGTTGAAGATGTATTCAAAGAAGAAGGACTCCTTGAACCAGAAGAGTTACCTGAGTACCTTGGAGGGCTTCGTGATCTAAACGATACAACTTTGTAAGCTACCCAAAAATATAAAGAAAAAATAAGCCAAATAAACAATAGGTCTGTCTGGCATTGTCTTGTCTGTTTTTTTGTTACCTATTTGCTGGAGTATCATTAACGATACGTCTTCTCTTGGTGTTGGGTTGTGGTTTAGTATTACTATCATTCTCTAGACTTCTCTTACGGTTGGATTGCTTTGCACTAAAATTTTAGGTTAAGATAACTTTGGCAATATTTTTGTAGTACATACGGGGTATCTAGGCGTTGGTTGAGTCGGTCGACTACAATTTTTATTTTAGTCTTCATGCCAGTATTTGCAGTATTTCTATCAGGTCTAATACAAAGGAATAAATGAGTTTTTTTTGATAAATCAACAAACAACTGCAAAAAAAAGAAAAAAGAAGGTATCCGCACTGGTTTTGTGTTTTATGTACAGAGTCTTTACTTGGTGAAATACGTAGTCTTTTACCAAAGAAAGTAGGTGTAGTGAGAGAATACGACTTTTGTGCGCCCTCTAACGTTGTAAACTCAATATAAGCATACCTAAAAGCAGAGAAATATTAGCTCTAATTTTTTTGTTTGTTTGTTGTCTTGCAGTACACAACTGTTTCAGTCACGTGGGATTTTCCTTTTTTTTGCAATCTATATAAATATAAAATATCATTACTCACTTTTTCTTTAGTGCTGGGTCTCCAGCAACACGAAGAAAGTTAATATCGCCGCAACTATTAAAAAAGTTTCTTATTTGTTTATGTGTTGCCTAAAACACGTGAGCACATTATCAATGGCTTCGCTGTACCTTTGGTGAAATATTACTAACATATACTGTCCTTGATACAGCGTCTTTCAGAGAGTTAAGGTCAACAGAAGGCTAAAAAGCAGTGAGACATCAAAAGGCTGAAAAACAAGAAGATGATCTGAGCCTACCTTTTTTTTCTTTGTAACTTTTTTAGGTTGTTTTTTCTCCTTCTCCTTGTTGTCCTGGTGTTTTATTTAGCCTGTATTGACGTCAAATACAGTGTACGTACGCTTGCTGGCTTTGGAGCTTGTGGACGTTTGGTAACGGTTTTTTTCTCAGTACTTTTGCTTGCGAGCTGTATATCTATTTTTTGGCCGCACAGCGAAGTACCTTACGGGTATAAGCCAGTATTTACAATATAACGTTACCAGAGAGGAGAAGAGCTGTAGGAAATGCTGAAACGTCTGCAAACTCTACAGTAGCGCGTCGAGAAGCTTCATTGGCGCTTTTAGAGCTAAGTTGATATTTAGTGACATTTCGTTTCAGGTGTCACGCTAAAACGATGAAAAACGCACGGTAGTGTAACGCGCGTAATATCACCGCAGATTGATAGAAAATCTTTTATATTTTGTGCCGTAAGCTTCGCAGGTACGTTATTTATGTAAATAGAGTGAGATATATGGCTGTTGGAGGTAGTTGTCGCGTTTTTTAGATCATCCTGCTCCGTTCTGCTTGTTTGTTGCTGTTTTTGCCTACGTCTTGGCATAAGGTCAATTAGCCTTTAAAGTGAACGCAGCTACATTCAATTGCGCATTATGGTCGGCAGAAGTCAAGAATTCCAAAACCTTGTTGACAAAAACTGTTGCTTGATGTTTGACAGTTTGAGAAGGACGGTTTGTCGAACCTGGCTAGAAAAGATGAAGGTATAGAGCTAAGGTTATCACGTGTCACGTGCTATTCTAGTAACGTTTTGGAGACAGGCTGATAGCGCACCGTTGTAATTGAAAGAGAAACAGTGTTAGTTTTTAACCAACTTTTTTTCAACTCTCAGACAATTGGTTGTAAGATACAACCCCCTTTGGCGCCGGTTCCAGGGACTGAACGCTTATTCACCACACAAGATGGTGTAGCCAGCTGGTTAAAGCAGCTTGATTAGAAATCAAGTACCCTTGGGGTTCGCAGGTTCAAATCCTGTCGCCATCGATATATGTGTTTTTGTATTTGTAGAAGGCACCCTTATAATGCTAAAGGGTGTTGGTTATTTCGTACATTGTGCATAGTATGGGATCAACACAATTTTGGTGCTTTGAAAGAATCACGTGAGCTATAACCTATGAAAGTTATCACTATTTTAACTATGATATATCGGTCATTTTTATAACGGGTGTAGTTTATTTACTCTACAGGACAGATAGTGCCTAGAAAAAAGACGATAAGCAGGGAGAGAAGAAGGTTTTTGTATTTGTTGAATGGTACCTCCTCGGTTCTTTGAAGTTGTCACGTATGGATTTCTCTCAGGATCAGGACACTTAACCGTAGCTTTAAAGTCTATCGCATCAGGTTTTGCTGCATCTGGTAGTTGCAAAGAGTTCCATAGGTTTATTGCACCAGCTTCGTGAGCCTTTTTAGAAAAGTGAAAGCTGTTGCAAATGAGTAAGAAATAAAAACATCAAGGCGACGTTGTGTACCAATCAAGAGCGAAATAGCTTCTATCAGGAATACCCATTGCGTCTAGAGGCAGTTTACTATTCTAAGACATATTAGAACAAACCACAAATGGAAGAAAATAGGAACAAAAGAAATAATTTAGTGCTTCTCCAGTACCTCAAACATAGGTTGGATTATTATGGTAAAGTCTTCTTTATCATATTTAGGAAGAGTAGCAAGCTCTCTAGATATCTTAAGGTACTCCGACCACATTTTTGTGGTGTACTAGTACAAGTTAAGAAAGAAAATGAGCTTATTATTACGTACTGCTTTATCATCTGGAGATCCTACTACACATGGACAAGCGTACTGGTGGACTTGTTCACATAATTCATCACCGATACCCAGATCGCTAAAGTAACACTTAATTGTTTTTGAGAAAAGACTCTTCAGCTAAAGTACGCTAATAGTAGTGGATTCAAAACAAGTTGAAGATTCACTATAACTCTAGGTATTTCAAGCAATGTATCGAGTGCTAACTAAACAGAATCACGTGAGAATGTTTGTAAGTACGGAACGAAACTTGTGTACCTCCATATCAAATCTACGAAGCGCAGCCGAATTAGGGTCTGGGATATCATGTTGCGTTTTACATGCTGGGCAGAGGTTGTTATCTCCAATGAATAGGCTAATAAACTTCCAATCATTCTCATAGTCAACTTTGGGATCAGACTTCATTTTCTCAATGAGAGTCTCCGCCTATTTAACAGTGTTAATAGTTAACTCACTATGTATTCAAAAAAAAACTAAGAAATACCTGGTAGGGCATATTTGAGGTGTATGCGCCAGAAACTGTGAAAAAAATGAGAAAGAGTAAGAAAAACCAAGTGTGTAAATGCCGGATGGCCTGTACTTACGAGCTCTATTTAAAAACGCATTAGGATCATCTGGGCCACCTATACCAACTGATCCACCTTAAAAGTAACTTATTTAAGGAGATAGCAACATTTATAAGACCCTTACCGTAAATGTTCTCGTTGTATCTTTGAAAAAAGTTCGTTAAAGTTATTGCGTTTGCATCATTACCAATATCCCAAGCCACGCCTCTCTATGAAAGTTTAATGTTGATGCAAGACCTTATAGCTCTTTACTTACATAGTCAAAGTTCCAGCACTGTTCCTCAGGATCGTAACAATCAGCGCCAAATCCAGCAGTTAGAGAATCGCCAAGAGCAGCGATTGTATCAATATCTATTCAAAAGAGAAGGTTCAGCTTTTGTCATCGAAAAGTCGACCCACGTTTTTGTCAAAAAAAGGAAATTACGCTCAACACGCCGAAGGTTCGTATTATTGTTACGTGTACCTGAAAATTTTAGGCAATGGACGTTTGTAGGCTTTACGGCACTTCTTTCAATATGAGGGCAAGCCCTTTGTTGAGTTGTATTACCAGGTGGTAAGAGTTTTCCCCGTGATTTAATTAGTTTCCCAATCATTTCGTTACGATCATAGCCAAACGTTAACGTAATACAAATCGCGCTAACAAGAAGCACAATAAAACGCATTGTATTGTATTAGTATCAATACTGTCAGCAGAGTGTACCAATCTTGACCGGTATTTCAATTTTGTCAGAGGCTTAAATTTTTACTTGAAGCTTCAACTTTTTTAGCCTCTTGGGTATCAAAACAATCACGTGCTAATTGTGTTGGTTATCAAAACTACTTGCAACTATTCGTTCCAGCTGAACCACACTTAACTGCTTGCGGTGTGGTAGTCATAATATGCGTAGTGCTTAAAGTCAAGATTTTGATAAACTGAGAACGGTAACACCTGCTATCAAGCACATATCCTCTAATGTCATTTCTACAATCACTCATTGCTTCAGGCGTTACAGCAGCAATAGCTAAAACGGCAGTAGCGCCACTTGATGTACTTAAAGTGCTGAAGCAAGTTAACCCAGGAAAATACAATGGTAAGCGTCCAGAAAGGATTCAAGCACTATCTTTTCGCTCAAATATAGATTTGTAACCGATTTTAGGTATTATGGGTTATTATACAATTTTGACGGATGTACTGAGCCATGGCGGCTATATGGCGCTGTGGACAGGCAATTTGATGAATATTGCTCGCTATTTTCCTACTCAAGTACAAACACCATAAACATCGCTTACTATCGCATTTAACAACCAATTAGAGCCTTAATTTCGCATACAAAGGCTATTGTGTTAACTTTGTGAATGGTTTGGGACTAAAGAACAGCTTTATGCGTAGTATGTTGTCAGGTAAGCCAATAATAAAATTATCATCCAACTATCACGTGTTTTGAATAATAATAATAACGAAAAAACTTTGCAAGCTTAATCCGAAAAAATAGGTTGCCTTGCAGGATGTGTAACACTTGGTGGAGTGTACTGGATGCAAGCAATATCTACAAGGTATAGTTTATTTGGTTTGTAACGGGAAACAATACTCTCTTTGACTGTGAAAAGGTTTTTTGTTACAAAACTAACTTTGTTTTAAACAGGTCCATTGCGAAGATCCTTGATCCTACAGTTGTTGCTCAGCATTTGAATATCTTGGATCTATATAACGTATGATCCGATAGTATTTTATTGTTGACAATCACGTGATTTGACTTTGGACACTAGGGATTCTTTGTTAGTGTTGTTGGTATCGTTGTTTATCGTGCAGCTTATTTCGGCTTGTATGATCTTGGTAAATCACACTTCAAAGACTTTGGAAGCAAGTTTATATTTGCATGTGGTGTAACATCTCTTGCTGGATTTATTTCATTTCCTCTTGACACAATAAGGTACAAAAGCCAATAACAATCCATTGTTTAAACTTTTTTTTTCTAGGTGCTATCAGCTCGTACATCAAACAAACCCTGTTGACACCATACTACAAATATTCGATAAAGGGGTATGATTATAACTTCCTTGTTCCTTGTATTGTTAACCCTTGTTTGTAGGGTATCTCTGGTTTTTGGGCTGGTTCTGTTGTTAATTTTCTTCGTGGTATTTTATCTGCGTTTGTATTAGTAGGTATTGATATTGGTCGTGAGAACTTTTGGCCAAAAAGAGATCAACAAAGGCCTCAACAAAGGTCGCGACATTCGTAGTTACATGATTACTTAAATCATAATTGTCAAAATAAAGTAGCCGTACAAAGCTGATTACTTGTTTTATTTCTGAGTTGCAAATAAACACCAAAATACAAGCGTATCACATAGGCTTCTCTCATGTCTTTTTAGCAAGACCATTTTTAACAGCTTACATTTATGTCTCTTGGTGTTAACATCAATACCTTGAAGCTACCTAATTGCAATTCTTTTTTTTTTGGTACAACTTCTGTTCACGGATTTTATGGATAAGAAAATGACACTAACAGAATTTATCATAAATTGATGGTATTTGTTTATTGAGTACTATTTTAACAAGCTATGCATACATATCGCTACTTGAAATTGTGTACTAGATTATTTACATGTTCCAATTCTGCTCCTTCTTTCAGAGAAACAGCTTTTATTGTAGTTTCAGTGTTTCTTTGTGTCGGAGTATTCTCTTTGCTGTCTAGTTATGAGCTGTGCTACTGACAAAGATGAGAAGTTGCACAAGAAAACTGCTCAACAATCCTTGAATTCGTTGCTGTTTTCAATCTCATCTTCGACACTTCTTGAAGCTAACTGACATGATTTTTGGTCCAAAACATTTTTCGTAACAGCAATGCCCATCTCTGTTGTCTAGCTCACTAGAGGCAGCTAATGGGTTGTTTAAATAAGACAAAATGTTCAGGTTTTTTTGCAATTTAATAGAAGTCGGTTCAGCCTGTTTCTCTACAAACAAATATATTTGGTCACTACGGAATGCCTGTATATCACAGTGCAATGGCTTGGTCAACGATAACTCATTTATAAACTTAACCATTACTTTTGACATTCGTTTAAATACAATAAAACAATAGCAATGTTGATTAATAGTACATTATTAAACTACAACACAGCATGAGTACAGCTGCAAACCAAAATAGGCTTATTGATACTACGTTCATAAAGAAACCACTAAATAGTCCAATGGCCATAAAACAACTAACAAGGCCGAAACTAGGTGTGAGGAAAATTTTGAATCTATTATGAAAAAAAAACGTCAGTTTGGTTAAAAAAAAATAAAGTTGATCAAAAATCGTAGAAGTACGCACGTGTTTACATTTGTGCAAGTTCGTTCTATACTCTTAACTATATTTCCTTGTAATTTTTGCATTTTTGAGACATCTTTGATATTAGTGGAAGGTTGTTTTCGGTTCTGAAGACTCAGTAATAATTCTCGTAATTCAGATAAAGTTTTAGTATTGTCTGTAACTTTTTCGACCTTAATCTTAGTCTGCTTGTTGTTTTCTTTTGCTTTAATTATTTTTTTTGATGCTTCTGATAGTCTGTATGCCATAGTATCCTACGTTGAAAAACTTTAGAGCGAACTATTGACAAGACGGTACTGTTCTTTGAAAAAAATTGTTATTTGATTTTTATAAAGCTTACTTTTTCTTTGTTTGCAGCGTCAAGATTAAGCTGTAGCATTCTATTATCGTAATTTACTTGTGTGATGTTAACTAAATATTGTGAGTAAGTATGTAGCTAATGGTAAGGGATTATTGAGAAGTTATTCTGTTCTATTCGGTACGTGCGTCTCATTTTTCTTAGTTTGCTTGAAGCCATTTCTTTGACGTGTTCAATCATGTCTATAAGTTCGCTATTCTCCTCTGTTATAGATTGCATCTTTCTATCCATTGAGATCATCCTATCTTTTGCTTTACTCATTGTAGTCTGATGAGAAGCTTCCATTATCTGCTTTGATTTTTGAAGTGTTTCAAAGTCTTTTTTTAATTGAATCAACTCAACCGAAGCTTGATTGTTTTTTTCTTCCACTTCTGAAACACGTGCTAATCACGTGAATACAAAATATCAAAAAAAGCAACTAAAGTATAAGAGGTACCTCTATCAGCTGGTAAATCTTCGAGTTGTTGTTCTAACGCCGAGTACTTCTCTTGCAAAGCCAAATACGCAGCGTTTTGAACTTTTCCATCTTCAACAGCCTTTTTAAATCATCTACTATCTTTAACTCTTCCTTCATTTTTGCTAATCCTTCTTGATCTTTTTCTAGACCTTTTATACGTTCCAATAACGAAGCATTTGATGTTTTTAATTTTATAATTTCAGAGTCGGTAACTTTTTGTTCTTCAAGTTGCTTTTTAAGTGACGATATCTCGTCTTGTTGGTTTTTTATCATTATTTGATGCTCTGCTATAGTTCTTTTCGCTGTTTCAATATCATTATTTACGTTTTCTTCATGTTCACTCATATCTGATTGATAATAAGCAAACTTTAATAGAATCCACGTGGGTTTTATAAAAGAAGTAGATATACCTTTTTTTTGCTTCTTTTCACCATTTACCCCGTTTCTATGTAAAACAGAAGAGTCTTTATGTACAGTATCTGCACCATTATTGTTTATAGTCGTATCTTGATTAGAAATATCATTTGATGCCTAAATGTAAATTAAATAAACTAACGTAAACCCACGTGATATTTAAGCGTCATATGTGTACTTACAACAGTTGATTCGTGTGTTTTAGAAACATCTTCTTTTTCTTTTATTTTTTTCGCGAGCGGCACCTCTTTGCCACGTGCACTTACAATCTATTTAAATATATGAGCGTAACAGCTACAAAAAAACATAAATGAACCCGCTTACTTCGGTCATTTGAATAAACTCGTCTTCTCTATGCAATACAAACTCCTGTACGTTGACGTTAGTTATTAATTTACAAAAGCGAGCGAAAAAAAAAACGGTCAAAAAAAGAACTTGCGATGTATTTCCAGCGTATGCTTCTTGGTGCGTATTTCAAACTATGTAAAATCAATCGTTCCATATGCCACCTCCTGCATTGTAATAATAAAAGGGAGTACGGAGAGTGTTCACGTGCGCACAAAAGCAATAAGAGATGGAGCTCAAAAATGCAGAAACTAAGATTACAATCATACAATCTAGATTGAGCACAGTAGAGTCATTCCAACCGGAGGGTTTTATATGTAGTTAGAGTGACACGAAGTTATTGATCGCAATAATTGGGAAGAGCAAAGTACATTGTTTTTGTCAAACAGAGGTATGCTACCATGCACTCAAGTCATATGAGGAGCGCTTAGTTTCATGTTTACACATTCTATTTTTGTTTTGTTTTGCATTACAGTTTTTGAGGTTAACACGCGGTACCTCGAGTCACGTGACTGATAGGAGTTTTTGTGTAAGCAAAAAGCAACAGAGATCGTTTGTTGGTTTGTTCTCATTGATCGGCTTGGAACTACACTCAAGCATGTTGTGGCTTTGGCCGTAGCCTTAAAAGCGCGTGTACTCTTGATTCGTGACCGATTTCGTACTGTTCAAGTGTCCAGACCTTCTGCTTCTCTACCAGAAAAAACGATTCTCAGTTGATCAGAAGTTATTCCCCAGTCTTGGGCTATGATGCTCTTGACTTCATTTATAGTGTTTTTTGAGTTAACTGCAATTCTTTTCAATGAGGAGTTTGTTTCGATATAGATTTCTATATCACCTTGTTTTATAGGTACGACGTTAACCATTGAGTTGTGTTTTATGTAGTAAGTGTCTATTCTACTCTTATTATGTAATTGGCGGTTGTTAAAGCGTAAACAATACTCTTGAACATCTTCAATCGCTATCAGAATGATTAATAAAGGGTTTGCAATGTTGAACAAAGCTAGCACGGCCAAAACAGACGAAACATGCTTTTGGAGTTCCAAATACGTATCAAACGGCGTACCATGCTGTTTTTTAAGCATTTCTTTAACTTCGTTAACTGTTGTTGTGCATTTCACATCAAGCGTCACTGAGCTGCCATCTGGTAATGTAACGGATATCTTCATGCGGTTTTTATGCTGGTTTGTACTGTTGACGTATTTTGGGAGTTCACTTTCAGCAAATTCAATTCTTCAAGCTCGCCAAAACTAGAAATTTTATTCACGGCGTTTGATAAGCGGGGTAGTTTGTTACTTTCGCTAGTTTCCAGTGTAACAACTTCGGTGAGTAGCAGTTCAATCAATGACAGATTACGATAGAAAAAGTGTGTTAATGCAATGTAATTTATTGATTTGTAATGGGTCTCTGGCTACGTTGATCCAGGTAGGTCGCAGCCGAGCGAGAGTCTCTGCTCCAATCTGGTAGAGTTGGGCTAACAAGAACAAGTGTATCTAACAGAGTCGCCATTGTAATGAAGACAAGCTTATTATTAATTATCGGTTGTAATTGGTAACTTAAGCTCGATGTCAGCCTCGTACGCAAATCACGTGGAATATTTTGAGCTTACCGGTTGATCAATGGCCGATGCATCCAAAAAGTAACGTGAGATCTATGGCAGATGACGTCACGTGACTTACAAAGCCAATTTTGGACGCTGAGTGCTAGTAGTAACAAGTGATTCTGAGATCATAACAAAACCTTAGCTACCGAAATTACGCATTCCTTTCCGCCACTAAGAGAAAACGCAAAATAGTTTTTTCAATTTTGAAGCTTCAACAATCCAGTTGTAAAAAGGCTCGTATTTATCCTATGTAAGTTAACTAGATACACTAGTATATACTTACTAGATAAATCCAGGAGAGACGTCTGTCTCTCGTTGTTCATCTCTGTAAGGAAATTGTATAATTTCCTTATCTGTAAATAGTAAGTTTACAATTACTAAACGTGTACATAAAATAAACAGATTATTAACTACCAACAAGAGTTACACCTCTTCTCCCTATTAACTAACTAGTAAAAGGTTCGGACACTTTTACACAGTTATAGTTGTGTTACCCAAAAGCACCCAAAAGTGTGCGAATACGAAAATTCCGAACAAAAAAGGAAAGCGGTCTTAAATCGAAAAAACTCATTCTTTAGTTTAACCTTTATAACAACACCTTACAACCCTTTTTCAAGCTAAAATACAAGGTATTAACGATTATGGAGCTTGATGAACCATTATTGGCGAAAAAGCGGCTAGATAAGTCTAAACCACCTCGCCTTGGTTTGAAAGCGCTCTGGGCGCCTTTGTCTTCGATAGAAAGTAGAGATACCGCTACAGGGAATTATTTCTACCTTATGGTACGTCACAGTGCACCTCTATCGCTTTTACACAAAGTCTAAACTGTATAAGCGGTTTTTATTGATTATGTCGACGCTCATGGCTTTTTTCTACGTAACATGGACAATACTGTTGGTTATGGCGTACTTCAAGTCAACACCATTTACTCACTATTCGCAGATATTTACGGTTCGTTCTTTTAAACAATCAAAAAAAAACCAAAAAAAACAGTCCTACATACATGTAGCAATGGTTTCAGGAACGCATTAAAAACGCTACAAACGTTACCACAAAAACTCTTAATTTTTGAAATCAAAAAATTTTCGTCACGTGACGCTTTTAGACTGTGAATGCACTTTCTCATATGGCGTTTTAATACTTCCTGTAAACATCTCTTTGCAACTTTTCTACTTTGCAACGCTTGTAGCACTAGTAAGCGTGTGTTATTGACGAGTTTTCTATGTAGAGTGTTTCATACGCTGTCTATTACTTGGATACTGACCTAAGCACTGTTACCTTGAAATATCAAACTATAAGTTTTTATATTGTATTGGTTTTTTCGTTCACTATTATGATGTACTATGGAGTACTCGAAATAAGGAATAACAGGCACGTTAACAAGAATACATTTGATTGACTTGTCAAACTATGTTAGTGGTAGGAACCAACGTACTATTTAGGGACAGTAAAAGTGTCATTCCTTCACTCAAGCATTACACGTTGTATATTAGCAATATCTTAAAATTACGGCGTGGGCATACTGGTAATCTTGCTAAAAAGATCGCAAATGAGTTTTCAGAGTATGGAGACGTTGTAATGGTGTCTGTTCCTTTGCGTAAGAAAGCTCATGTCGAGTTATTGTTAAAAAGAGATGAGTTACTGAAGAAAAAAGATGATCCTGACTTTGTATCTGAAAGCATGGACAACGGACAAGGTAATACAAAAATAAGTAGAGTATTCAATGTGCAAGCACTAAAACAATGTATAAGTTGACTTGGACTCTGAATTAGAGGATATTAATGCTAAGATCTTGGAACAAGAACACATGGCAAAGCCAACATATGCCGGAGATGCTTTTGTTACTTTTGCTTCACCAGCTGGTCCTTGCGCAGCACACTCAAAGAGGAACAAAAAAAAGCACAAGTACACAGGTCTTTCATTACGGTAGCTTATTGTGAATCAGAGGGTTAAAGTGGACTCGCGCACACGAGCCTAAGAGCATGAATATGAACAATTATCGCGTCAGTCAAACTTCTCTTACTTTCAAAGTACTTGGCACGTGATAGTTTTATGTTTACTACAAAGGCTAACGTGTATAATAGGATCACTAGTAATTGACTCAGGTCTCACTGCAATACTTGCAGGACTGGTTGCATTATCAAAGTATTTCACAACTGATACGGTAACGCTCGTACTTAACTTCGTTTAAGTGCTAAAGCTTGTTTTCAAGGGATGTACAAAGAAGTCATATGCTATCGAAAATATCGCCTTATCAGCATTTGTGTCTGTTGCTCTTAGTGTATTCTTTTCCATAAGCGAGAAAATCGTACATTTTGTACAACAGAGTACGTGGATAGTCTTGAAAAAAATACTAACCTCTTCGCAGAAATTGTTGATAAACTTGTTCACTTTGTGAGTTATGACAGCAACGTACACCCAGTCCTTTAGTATATTCAGGTTGAATATCTATTCACATGTCTATTTAGATTGTTCTAATGATGATAAAGCACCAAGGATTGCGTGGTGTCTTTGTGCTTTCAGCATATAGCATTTACTTCAATTGCTTTCTTACAAGCTCCACATCCTTGGTAGTAAACAGTCTTATAAATCCTAACCAAAATACAACATTAATTAAAGAAGAATTTTCTGCGGTTGCCTCAAAGGGTTTCACAAATAGTGCAAAAGTTATTGTACGTGTAAACAAATGTTATCATCAGTTTTGTTTTTTTTTTGACATTTTCTTTGACAGCTTTTATTCTACATTGCATCAATTGGTGTTGGTAATTTTGTAGAGATTGTTGGTCCTAAGGATCGCCTTATGTCATGGTTCGGGAGGTAAGAGGTTACCCATTTAATATAAGCTGTCTAATCGACATGTTTAACAGGAAAGTTGATAAAGAACCAGAGTTTCCTCTAGCTAGTAGATTTGGCGATTTAACTATTGAGCTTACAACATGTGTTCTGGGTCTTTCCGCATCACCTGCTGTATTCATATTATTCTGGTTAAACTTATTTTTTCGATACTGGAAGGATAAATACTTTAGTAAGTAAACCATCTTCAAACTCTTTTTGCTTTTTTTTACAAACTGGAGATTTAACATACTAGTGCATTTTTTCGAACTTGTTTAACATTATCCGCATGTGCATTAGTGCGAATGCAAGCTAAATTAGTCAGAATCTACTCTTTAAACAGAGTCATTAAGGACAACATATTAAGGGGTTGTATTCTAACTTTTTTTTAATAGTTGCAAACAAGTTCAAAACAAGAAATGTACCTGGAGATTTTGCATCTAAGTATGCCTCTATGTTTATGGTATTCAGTGTAGTACTGTTTTTAATCCTTTACATACTTTATTTGAATACAGCTTCTTTGTGGGCTACGTAAGTATACAGAGAACTCAAACAACATATTCTTACTTTTTTCGCTAGATTTATTGGATCAGTTTCTGTTAATATTTTTGGTGGGTCTATAATTGCTTATATGTTGGTTTTCTTTTTGCCTGCTTGGGTTTTTGCTTTTATAGTAATAGCGCTTTTATTTTATGTTGCCAGTCTTTTTAAAAAAAAGCCATTTGATGACCTTGTATGGACTCTCAATGACGGAGATTTTGATACTTATCTTGGACCAAATATTACTTATTCTAATACAAAGGACATGCCTCGTTGTGGTATGAATGCTTGTACGTCATTCAAAGCAAAAGATATTACATGCCTTAGATACTAATATTACTATTGTAGATTGTGAATACTTTCTTTCAGATCATGACGATGTCGAACAAGCAGAACTGCAAAGGGAATCCTCATTACTTATTGTAAATTAAAAAACGAAATAAATACTAGAAATATCTAGTTGTTGTGTATGGTTCCAACTCACTGGGTAGTATAGTGGCAACAAAAAAAACGTTTCTGATACCTCTACCATTTAATGTGAAATTTGATGCCACACGCAAAGTTATAAACGGTACCGAGACAACAAGGTATCAAAATATGCTGAGTTATTAGAAGCACAAAAATAAAGCTTGTGCTTTTGACTGCTTTGTCAATTACTAGTGTGAACTATCTATGTATACCAGCAAGCCGCTTGATTTGTTCATCTATTCTGAGGTGTCCATACTATTACCTTTACACAACATACGCAACAGCAAAAGGCATCAACGCACTTTTGGAGCTTCTTATATTACCTGACAAAGTGGATGCCACTGGCTAACTAATTAATATGTTTGGTATAGCTATCCATTAATTGGCAGATAACTTTTGAAAGAACAAACGATTTTATTAACCCAAAATACTGTTATGGTACATTGGAAAGCTCACTGCACCATATATCTTCCATCTACGTCCTTGACATGCCATCACAAGAAGTAAATATCCACCACACCTGTGGGAGAACTTAACTAGTTAAGGAAGCAAAAAAAGGGTAATAACGAAAATATTGTCTTGTTTCTCGTACGGAGATATGTACATGTGACAATACTCATCAAGGTTTTGATTGGGAGGAGTGGTTACTCTGGGGGATCTTCCAAAACGATGACGTATTTCACCCTCTGTAGTGAAAGAGAAGGCTCCTACTTTTTTCCCTTGATGTATAACTTCAGCAGTCATTTCATGGAACGTCCCTGTGTATGGACGTCCTTCTCCTGGGTCATCTCTTCTAGTATGGCTTTTTTTTATAGTTATTTTTACTTCTACACAATAGCATTCCTTGGAAACACGTGTCATCTTCTTAAAACCTCTTCTTATTTTATACTCAGAGTATTCTTCATTCGGTTCTGCTTTCAGATTTTCCACGAAACTTGCTATCTTACCATCTTCTATTATAAGTTGACTGTAATGAGAACATTGTTTATACGTACCTGTGACACGGAAACCCTTGATGTTATAAGTATCTGTTTCAATGTAGTAGGAGTAATACGGGAATAATTGCTAAAAAAAAATCAAAAATTGAAAGACTACCACTTACGTACGTGAATAAAAATGGACTTGTCGCCTTCACACTGAAACGTACTACCATCTGCAGGTACTTTCTCTTGACACTAAGCTTGTAAGAAAACGTACGTGTAAACGGATTTCAGTGAAGTACTCTATGAAGTCTTTTAAAAGTTTGAAAATAGCTCTCCGACTGTTGTTTTATTACGTGGCCCCATCTTGAGTTCATCAAAGCTAGTAGTTTTTAACCGTAGTCGTATAATTTTAAACAACACGTGACGTTTGATTAGTACCTCTCCATAAAGAGTCATTCGCTATCGCTTTGTTTAAAGCACTGCAGGTACTTGATAATGTTAAAGTATCTTTTAAACACCCAAAATTGCATGAAAAAAAAACCTGGTAAGTGAAAATAGTACACGAAGATATTTATGCTAACATATCACGTGTATAAGTTCGCAAGGAAGCAAAACCATCGTAGTTTGGTTGTTAGGTGACAGCTTTTGTGCTTTGCTCATTTAATCTTTTATTTATTTCGTTTACAATAGATTAAGTAATGATCACGATTATTGAACACTTTTTCATTAAACGTGTTCACAAGACTGTTACTCAAATCTAGACCTTTTTACTGTACCTGTGGTTAGCCTTGTGTCAAGGATTGTAAGCTTGATGTAAACCATTTGACAGGCAAAGTTAAAACTCATCCTGCGAATTCATTTTAGTTTTAAGTAGTGCACGTGTTGCTAAAGGTTATTGAGATTTTGGATACTGGCACGTTGACATAACAAATTCTCCTCCAGTATATTTTTTGCGTGAGGAATGAAATTTCTTCCAAAATAGGTAACGAAAACCTGCACGAGTTTTCTATATGGAGTACTGAACTCGGAAACACGCTTAAATTAGTATCAAAGCATCGTGACTATTCATCAATTTGCCATAATTAAGCGCATTTTATGATGTCGTGCGTTACCATAAAGACATGCACGAACTTGAAGGAAACCAACTACAGTTGTAGGTATAGAAAAGTTTAGTTACATTTTATTTGAAATACAGAATTTGTCTTTGTTCCATTTATCAATCCACCAATAGTTAGAGCCATTGATCCCTCGCTGTTTTTTGAAACTCCGATTAATTCATTACATTCTATAGCTGGAAATTGTCCTCCTACTTTGACCCACATTACTACAAAGATAGAAAAGTTAATAACTGACAAGCACATATTACTAAAACAAACAATCTCAAAAAAAAGGTTTCCTTACTTGATTTTACATCTTGAAGCGTTTCAACACCAGCAAGATCAACAGTGTATATGCTACCGTCAGTACCAAGTCCGTAGTTAATCATCATTGTTCCTAAAACAAAGTATGAGCCAAAAGAACAAGCCCATAATCATCACTTACCGACTATAATACATCCATGTTTCTTTGCGTTGACTGTAAATTTTTTGTACTTTAACGCTTCATTATCAACTGGTACGTCTCCTGTAGACTTAGGATTCGACCATTTCATTGTGAGTAAGTTTAGAGTATGAACATCAACAAATCTTGTAGTGGCATTATTGCCACCAACTATGAATAGTTTACCGCCGTAAAAAACAGCAGAATGTTGTGCTCTTGGACAAGGTGGTAATCCGTCACTTCCTTGAGGTATCCATATTTTTTGTCCTTTATAACGTGATTAGAAAAATACTTGTTTAATCAATAGAAACATATGCTACGTACTTATATCAAGGAAGTAAAAGTCATTGTAATACGTGTAAGGGCCTCCAGAGCAAGAGCTGCCACCAAACAGCATTATTTTGCCATCAACAACTATGAAGACAGGTTAATAAAAAACATCCTTTTCAGTGCTATTGACGTACTGTGAGTAGCAGTGTGAAGAGCCCTAGGTGAAGGTGCTTCTCCATGCACTTTAAGTGAACGAATACTTACTTTGTCGTGACTGATGACTGTCAAAGTTGCGACATCCTAGCGAGAGAAATCAGACAAAATTATTTGGAAAGATTGTTTTAATGTTGTCTTCTTTGGCGTTTTTCGTACGTTGTATTGTGCTCTACTGTCCCAACCACCGATAAGATAGATAATACTTGGTTCACTAGGATCTACAGTTGCACTATGACCCCATCGAGGACCTGTCTTGAACGGATGCTTGTTGATGGTTTTCCATGTTCCAGAAGCGACATGCAGAATATCTATTGCTGGATAGTTTCCTTGTCCCACACCTCCAGTAACAACTAAATAGCGCTCGCCATCTTCTCCTATACATAAAGTACTTGCAGACCATCTATTAAAGATGAGTAAAAACTAGGCTTTTCTTTGTTGTTCGTTACGTACATCCTTGGAGAAGTATGTCCGGATAGTGCATTGCTAAAAAAGAAGAGTTAGTGTTAATATGCAATTATATTTTAACGTACCTCTTTGAGACATGCCATTGTTGGCTTGAAATATGACTTTTTACGGAAGGAGTCAACCCATATTGTGATCCATCTTTAACATTACAATTCCATTTACGAAGATGTGGTGCATATTCTAGCTCTAGGGATCGCTTGCTTATTGGTTTGTCTGTTTTAATTTCATATGTAATCTTGACGTCTGGTTCATAGTAATGGCCCATGAAGGTAAGCAGAACAGTAGCGCTAACAGGTCCTAATTTGAAAAAAAAAAAAAAATCAGAAAAAAAGAGGAATTATTTCATTTCACTAATATTGCTCCTTACCTTTAGCGTCTTTGCCAACATTTATATTGAGAACCATTGGTTCTGTATCTAGAGTGATTCTCATTTTCTTGGTATGTACAACAGCCTCTAAATGGTCAGTTAGTAAACCGAACACTCGTAAAAACGATGCACGTACTTTTTAGAATAGTTGCTGGTAGACCATTGTCCAGACCGTATACAAAGAGTTTTGCTACTCCTGTAGCGTTATCATATGTATTACCCAGAATGAGCTGCCTCTTTAAGACCCAAGGTGGAATCTATAATCACAACGTTAATATTTAGCAATTCGATAAAATAGTTATTGCGTACTTCTAAGTTGAGTTTCTTCATTACCATGGACATTACATCATCAGTAGTAGCGAATATATGTATATCAGCTATAATCGAATATTAGTAAGAGGTTTAAAGTAACTGACAATGATAGCACTTACCCATTTGTGTTAGAGGAGTCTTCTGTAAATTTACAATGACAAGTTTTCCTCCCTTTAATTTCGTGTACTCTGGGTTATTACCTAAATAAATAACCACGTGAGTTTCAAATTAAACCACGTGATCTCCTCAAACAAAAAAGAAAACTAAATCATGTACTTACACGCTGGAGTAACAGTTAAACTTGAGCCCATAGCCAAATGCAAATCGGCTTTTTTAGAATTTTTTATGGCTTTCCTGAGACCTTCCTCTGGAAGTGATTGTCCGAAATCTACTGTCCATTCAAGCAATCTACCGTTACAGCCAGGAATTACGCAATATCTGCCTGTAAAATGATCTCTACCCCGAGATAGCCTGTAACATTGGAAATCGCGTAGATATTGGTGTCCGCAGATCTCACACTCTTCAATGTTTCCATTA
The DNA here is from genome assembly GCA_038496445.1 of Trichosphaerium sp. ATCC 40318. NCBI lineage: Eukaryota > Discosea > Flabellinia > Trichosidae > Trichosphaerium > Trichosphaerium sp. ATCC 40318. Next base: position 34,247 of record JALMLS010000516.1, read on the forward strand.
CCATGTAATTCGCTTATTTTATGTGTTGGCACGCCACTTCGTCTGTGTAGACCTGTTTTGTAGAGTTAGCCTCAGTTTTTCGCACAAAATACTTTCCAAGACTTAAATCGTTGGTTGTTTGGTTCAAGAAGCAACGTACCATCGCAATTTTGAGAAATCAGATACTTCAATATGTTGTGCTTCATAAGCTCAACAATACTCATGTGTGTCTTTGTTGGTACAGCTCTAATCGAAGAAGTACCAGAAGGTGCTTTCTTGCCTTGAGCTCTGCACGTCCATACACCGTTTGGACCTCTAAAGTCCGGAATACCTTAAAAAACCAGTCAACGCCATCAGACAGCCGTAGTATATTACCTGCGCTCGTTGAAACGCCTGCACCGGTAAATGCGACCATATGTTTGCTGGCCTTTATCCATTCGACCAAAGTATCCACCTTACGCTCGAGAACTACCAATAGGTATCAATACACGAACAATAATTGTCGTTTTAATTTTTTTTTTATTGTCAATTACCTTCAGGTGTATCATAATGCTCTTTTATTGATTCAGCGTCTTTGTGTGCTGTCCATGCCATGTTGCAATGTTGTTATTTTGTTATTTATTATGCTGTACATAACGTTAAAATAGGTTCTTTGAACCAAAATTAATCTGGTCAAACTTTTTATTCCAAACTTTCCAACAACTGCTTTAGGATATTTGTGCAGTGCAAAGTAAGGTAAGAAGAGCTACCTGCAAGTCCGTGAGTGATCTAACAACAGCGAAATCTCCGAGTGACTACTGGCTTTTTTCGTCGTAAATTCAAGTTCATTTAATACAGTTTAACAACCAGTTCTGCTAAACAAGAAACAAATTGTATGGATTCCATTGGAAGAGCGTCAACGTTACTAATTTTGTTTTAACTATGTTGCAACCATGGATCGAGGATTGACACGCTCGCTCTGCACCAGAGCTATCGGTCAGGGACAGCTGTGTTCTTTTTCCTCCAGATCGTCTTGCGCTGCCTTTTTGTTGGGATTGAGGATGGTTTAACCTGCTTGGTTTGTTGTAAGGCGATGTTGATATTTGTTACATAGTTTGAACATCAGTTGCGTAGGCAAATTTTTTTGTGCAAAGGAAATATCTGTTTAGTTTAGTCGATTTTTTTATACAAAGGTGGTTGCTCCCATATTCATTTTTCTATTCCTAAATTGTCTTTGTTTCTCCATGAAACAATGTTACAAATGCATCTGTGTCTACTCCGTTATCTGCTTTTGCGGTTTCAAGATCATCTCGAGGTTGAAGAACAGGCTAAAGGGAGTTACACTTCAATGTTTTAAAGTAAACTATGGTTTTATTATCGTACCTCAGAAGTAAGAACAAATGTTCCCCAATGCATACCAATTGATTTTCTAGCTTTTAAATCGAGATGCATCTTAACTGCTTCGTCTGGATTAACGTGCTGAGCACGCATAAGATTGCTACGAAGAACGTCAAAACTCAAAAAGCACGTGCACGTGCGAACAATAAAAAAATAAATAAGCTGTAACAAAAAATCTGCTCAAGCTCGATTTGCATTGTCTCACTATGGTCACGTGTGTTGACATACCGTGGTTCATAGGCTCCTATTGGAATAAGAGCTAAATCAAAGGGACCAAATTTATCTCCAATCTCCTTAAACGTATCACAGTATCCTGTATCACCTCCAAACCAAACCGATTTTTTTTTACCAATAATACTATAACTTCCCCAAAGAGAAGTACGCGCATCACCAATAAAACGAGCAGACCAATGCATCGCAGGTGTAAGTACTATATTTACATCTTCATTATACTGATATTTCTCCCACCATTGGAGTTCAATGTAGTTATTAACACCACAACTTCTGAAGAACTTTCCAAGACCTTTTTTTTTTTTCTCGTTAGATTTAATGGTTTAAGTGCTTTCTTGAAATCACTCGTCAGCGTACCGTATGGAATGATCCACTTTGCGCTATTACCTATTTTCTTAACAACAGCTTGATCAAGATGATCATAATGATCATGTGATAGAACTATAAAGTCCAACTCTGGTAACTCTGAAACTTGACAAGGTATCTATTATTTTCAAATAAACAAGAAAAGCTATGATCACTGATAACTTATTAACGACGCCAGTACCTCTCTGTATCGCTTTGGACCAACCCAATCGCTTGGAGAACATCGTCTTGAAAAAACCTAAGCAAGCGTTTCAAATAGGCTTATAAGGCACCAAGTATACGTCTAAGTTATAATAGACCAAGAGTTGGCGTTTTGTTCAACCGGAGAAATATAACACATGCGTACTGGGTCTGTGAGGAAGTTTAGACCTTCCATTTGAACTAGGAACGTTGAATGGCCAACCCAGGTAACTTGTAGATCTTCTTCGTTTGGTTCCGTTATTTTATCCCATGAGGGGTTGTGTATAGGTAGTTCCTGTTATTTGTTAACGTACTAGGCGTTTTATGAACTGAAATTCGAAACTAATGATTACCTTATCCAAAACAGATTTTGGTGGCACTTTCGCTGGCCACATACCTCCAGCTTTCATAAAATCCCACGCGCCAACAGAATATCTGACTGTGTCAGCAAAATAAAACGTACGCTAACATCGCTTAAACGTGCTATAACAACGTACTTGCGCCATTCTGGCCATGGATTATCGAATTTACCCTTTTTAAACAGAGGCTGGGATAACTTTTCTCCTTCCTTAACAGTAGTGCTAACACCGTTTGGTAGTGGACGCGCGATGCTTTTCATGCTTTTTAACAATAAATAAGCCTTGTTTATGAAAAAGATTCTTGAAAGCTTTTAAGTTTGATTATCATACGTAGCAAAGAAAGCAAACATCGCTGCCACTATTATCCAATAAACAAAAATCTAAAATATGAGACTTGAACTTCAATATTCGCTCAGACTTTTTTTTTTGTGGATTTTTTTTTCATTTTCTTTATTTTACATACACCAAACGCCTTTAAACCGAAAGGATAGGTTGGCTATAACTTTTTACGCGTAATTACGTGACATGTCATGTTTTTTGGGAAAGGGAAACAGCGATTGTTGGTGACATTATCGCCGCGTTTTGAAGGTCCTTCTCAAAGTAACGCGTATTTGATGTGTTTCCAAGTGGTTTTACGTATTCATCGTAATTTATAGATATATCAGGCTTATAGTACTTAATAGTAGCTGCCAAGGAATCAACGTCGCCTTTCCACCTTTTTTAATCACGTGAGAACGAATACCAAAAACAGATTGTTTTTTTTCATCAAGTTTTTTTTTTTTTTTCGTGTTGACGTACCAGTACGGTATTGGTACAAGGGTTATACCAAGCTCCATGCAAATAACAGATTTCTCAATATCTCTTCCTTTAAAAACTGTAGACGGTTGTACATTGGCCATACAATCATGGTAATGGAGTTCTCCTGTTGCGAATAAGCAAGATGTAGAAAAAACAACGAGGAAATTTTTTTACCTTGATACTCCAGAGCCAAATCATGTTCTGACACAAATACATCGACTGAAATATCTACACCAGTAGATTGTCTTGCACCTATAAAATGCTCTTCTTGTATATGACAAAAAGGAAAGATATTCTGTAAACTACTAGCCAACCATCTTTGTCTGGCTTTTTTTTTCATTGCTTCAGAAAAACACTGCCAATCAAAGTTGAACTCAGGGTGTAGTACTTGTAAAACTTTTGGGTAATAATTCAACATAGCACCACCGCCCTCATTTTGTATATCTTGTTGAGATACACGATACCTTTGTAAAAACATTCAGCAACAAAGCTCAAAATTTCACCGTTTTTTCAAAACAAAATCAACATACCACATAGCAGGATCCGTTATATTATATTTTGCTTTGAGTTCCTTCATGAATATTATCTGTAATTCTTTATCATGCCAATGACCACGACGCTTGCGTATAGCACTTTAAAAATGTCAATTAGCAAGCATGCTATGTTTAATTTTTAAACGAGACAAACGCACACTGCCCGTTCCACTGCTTTCCAATTATACTTTGGATAAACAGCTTTAACAGCTCGAAGAATAGAACCACCGAACCTAGGTAATAACAGTAAACTCGAGGTTCTTTTTTGCATGTTGTCAACAAGCCAAGCTCGTCGGATGTTTTTTGATAGGTATAAAAATAGGAAACTTACTTCCTTACTATTGATCCTCCGCCATGGCCAATAATATGCTCAGGAGGTACTATTAACCAGTCTTCTACAGTTCTAATACCTATATTTCTAGCAATAATGTCAAGCCACAGTCTGTGGTTTGAAAGTTCATCATTCACATCTTCATCAGCGCTTGCTTTTACAACTTCATGCCAAATCGCACTTGTCCGACTATTGCTCATCAGAATAAAGTACCTTGTATTGTATAATATTAACCGCACTTTTTATTCCATAATACCCAATGGTGATGAGGATATAGAGCCTTCAAGGCAATCGAGATAGAGTTAGAATACCTAGAAAATCGTTTCAATATTACAACTTTTTTTTTACTTTTTTTTTAAAAATTCACGTGTACCTGTTCATGACAGACGCCGCGTATATTTTTATGTCTTCTCCTGTGACGTTATACCATCCATCTAGTATCTTAATATTAAGATCATGAGCGATATCATTGAATAAAAGCCTTTGATTATCCACATCTTCCCAAAAACCTTGAGGTACTCCAGTGAACTTCCACAATGCCCAGTGTTTAGACGGGTACAGTGTCTGTAACATTAACAGAACAGAGTTACCAAACAGAGTAATTAAACGATTATGTCCGACAGCATTTATCTTCTTGCAAGTGACAGCATACCACTTATCAAAAGTAGTAACACCTAGCTTTTCACCAAGCGATTCAATCATTTCTTGTTGATTTTTTAACATAAATTGATTTGCATATTTTGGCTTTTGTGGTAGTTTAATTATACGATCAGTATCTCTCCGATGCCTAGTAGGATATCAACATAGTTTTAAGGATACTTTTGAGCAAGTCTTCTTATACCTCTGCCGTACGACTGGATACATTTTCACCAGAATATCTTGTAGTTTGTTGACTCTATATTTCGATAAATTCAAACAAATTATCTGACCCTGTTGCTTACCTTTCACCAATTCTCTTTGCATATAAAGCAATATCATTACGATCAAAATATTTCCACGACCAATACTCTTCGTCTTCATTCACTAATGAGTCAAAATACTCTCTTATATGCCTTTGGAATTATGAGAAAAACAAACTAAGTTTGACCAAAAAAAAAATCAGTGTACATTTCTTTCCAACGCAACCAAGGGCACCAAGGAAAAATATTCTCAAGAGCTCTATAGAAAGAACCGTTATACCTAACTTAATTTAATCTTGGTTACTAGGAAGTATTATCGTACATATCAAGAATGTTCTTAAGTCCATGTTGTACAAGTACGCTTGTTTTTAATTTTAATAAGTCACTATAAATCTTCACCCCAAGAGTTTTTGACATATTCGCTATCTCGGTTCGTTGAACCTCTAATATCAAGGCAGTATGAGGTTTAGATCCTAGTAACTTTCTTTTGCGCATTTTTCGCTTTTCAAATTTTCTACTGTTGCGTTAGATGGCAAAGCAAGTACAAGCTTGTATTTTCGACCTGTGATTATTTTCGACATTGACGTAAGTTTTGTTATCCCTGAAGGTGAAGATATTAATCTTTGATCGCTTGAAATAATGTATCATACTCTATGTTATTTTTCCACTCAGGGTATAGTCCTAACGCAGCATTCTCCAAGGTGTTATGACTTAAAAATTTAGTAAGAATTTTCTAAGATTTTTAATGTACATTTTTGTTAATCGTCTGCCACCCAGCCTGTTCAACTCTTCACGTGGCATCCCTCCAATATCATCACAAGTTTTTAGGTTACCTTGAGACGCAATATTGTTGAAAGCATCACGTTGATTGCTTGTTTTTTTCCAAAAACCGTTTGGTACGTTTCTGTTGAAAATGTTCAGTTTTCTTTCTCTAACAAGATGCTTCGTTACCTGAACCGCCAAGGTTCCCAGTCTTCGTCTGGATATAGCTCCTTGAGAGCTGACGTCAATGAACCATTGTACCTTGAATAGGTTAGTACAATAAGATAATTACACGTGCAACAAAAAATAATTTGTTGCGTACGAGCTCAGTAATATCGAGTGGGCTCTGAAACCTTTTAAATCGCTTGATACTATTGAGTACCAACCTGTCAAGTCCTTAAACGCAAACTCTTTGGCTATGACGTTAAATGCTGTTCTATGCTCGAACAGCGTATTATTATGACTTTCTGCAGGTTCTTTGTGCGCATAACGACTACCGTGACGCTCTAACATTTATTCAGCGTAAAACGACTAGAAACGCAAATTCTGTTTACCTTTTTTGTGTCCCCTCAGTATAGAGATACGTGCGCACGTTGTAACGGCAAACATTATGTAAACAACACCCCAACAAGTACATTCACACCAGCAACGCCTTTTGCGCTATTCTATACGCATACGGGTAACATTGGCAATTAAGGAGCGTGATTCCTTTGACTATTAACTTATTACAAACCGTTTGTAACGTACATTTACGGCGTACAGTGAGACTCAATGAGCGAGGATTTGGTCTTAGATGACATCGACAATAGTTCTAGCGCCGAAAAAGATTCAAATGACAAGGACGGCACTGTTGGCACTTCAACAGTAGCCATTGCCATCGACGATGACTCTGCCAGCGATATCTCGCTAGAAGATTTGGAAGATGTCGAATACGAAGACCCCAACGATCCAGCGTCTAAAAAGACAGTGTTTCAACGCATGAAGAACCAAATATACGTTGCAGCGTGCCCACAGCCTGATAATTGGAAGGGGTGGTATATCGGTAAGTATAGGCTTTGCGCGTGTGAAGGCACAGTGCTACGTTTTGTTTCAATTGGGCTAACAACTGTTTTTTCAAAAGGACTTGGTATAGACATTGTAGCTTTAATAGTGTGGGGCATCGTTATTGGCACAGTTTTAAAGCCTGTTGACATTAAACGGTATTGGTTCATGCCTTTAATAGGTACGCTTTGCATTTCGGGCGTTTGAAGCAACACGCATCGAGAAATGGCGTTATTCGCGGGTTAAACCGAATTACACAAATCGCCGTAACTCTGACTTTCTAAATGGAGGCGATCGCTACACGCCTCTAAATCGCGCAGGCGCATCGTGTACTCACAAAGCTAACTAACTATTCGTAAAAAGGTGTATTGGGATCTACGATCGCTATGAGTACTCCAGCAGGCGGTGGTGTGTTCTTTTTTCCAGTCTTATCGGCTTTTCCTGAAGTTACTGAAGAACAAGCTATTGCTTTTAGTATTGCTGTACAGCTTGTCAGTATGGGATTTTTTGGTTCTATTACATGGCACGTAATGGATTGAGCATGTAAAATAGCTTTAACAAATAGAGCTTTGATGGTTTTTTGGCGGTTTAGATGAGAAGTTGCTTATAATCTCTCTGTAGGCTTCGCCAAGCTCGGGAAGTTATTATGTGGTACCCATTGATTATAGCTGTAGTTATGGGATGGGCTGGATCAGCAGTGAGGTTAGCTAACCCGACATTTGTGAGAATTCACGAAGCTAATATTCGTTTTGAAATTTAGCATGTTCGCTTTACGTATTACAAACGGAGATGCTGTTAAGATTGGATTCGCTGTTTTTTCCTTGCTACTGGCTTTGTACATAGTGTACATGTTAACGTGCCAGCGTGGACGCACAAAGAAGAATTCTGGTAGGGGAGTGTCTATACTAGCTTGGAAGATGACACTCACTCTTGTAATATCATCTTTTGTTGGTGGCTTGCTTGGTACGAAAAAAAGGACTCTTGATTTTCTTGTTGTGTTTGTATGGCTAATATGTTGTTATAGTTGGCTACATTGCGGTAGGAATTGATGTATTGCTTTTTGCAATATGGACTGCTTTCTTCAAAGTAGATATTAGGCGTGCAACTGTAACTTCTATATTAATAATGGGATTCACGTGCATTGTTCCTTTCTTTGCTCATTTATTCCACTTTAAAGATATTCCAATAGAGTTATGGTTAATGGCTCTTGGTGGAAGTATTGTAGGCGCTCGTGTTGGTGCTATTTTGAATGTCGCTCTTGGGCGAAGAAAGTACGGAAGGCGATGAAAAACTTTTTTGTTTGGATTTTTTTATGTTTTGGTTGTTCGCTTATTTAGCTTTTTTCTAGGATTCTTGTGCTACTTATTGTACTTCTACTAGCAGAAGTTATTCGTACAGTAGTCGAGGTAGCCCTCGAAAAGGAGGTTGTAGTAGTAGAGGTTCCTGGTAATTCTACTATTATAGCAAACATTACAGCACCTATTTAATAATATTATTAAATTCAAAGGATTCTTTCAAAGTACAACGAATTCTGTTGAAGAAAAAAGAAACCCAATTTTTCATGCTTTGCGTGAAACACTTGTATACTTTATGGATTGTATTCAAAAGAAAAGTACAGGTTTAACAAAAACCAGCCAACTTAACCCGTGAATAAAACAACCTGTTCGCTTTTCAAACGTATTAACTGAAATTGATCGTAACAATTTGTCCGATTCAACTCTAGGGAACTTGTTCACAGGTATATCGATTTTGTCAAAATACCATATTGATTTATTAATCACGCTTTACGTGATTGTTTTTTTTGTTGGTAATTAACAGGTTAATTAAAGCGCGTAGCTTTTGTTTATTTATTCCTTATCTATCAAGTTCAATTGATTTTTGCATGTCATCAATAGGTAAAATAGTTGTATTTATTCGAATACGTTGATTGTCTGGCTCAACCATGAAATTCTAAAGGCTCCGGTTAACACTTTTGGGGCATTAGGGTTATTACTCACCACGAATCTTAAGATTAAGTATAGAAGAGATACCAACAGAGCAGCTACAACTAAGCATGTACCAAACCAAAACGAAATCCAAAATCCAATGCTTGCGTGAATTTGGCAGCTTAGCTTACAAGAAGGATCTAACAATATTATTTAACTACAAAAATTACACTACGAACGAACCATGATACATCTTTTGCTGAGAAATCGCAATAACTCCAATGGCACCAATGCTTAGAAACACAAGTCCTACTACGTAGCAAACAAGTATTATATTACGTTTAAACTGGAGGCGACAACTTGTTGCAATTCTCATTATCATACTTAAAACTATTGTGTACTAACAATACTGTAAACGCCTTTTTCACGTGTTTTTTTGTTCCCCAGTTTTTCTTTTTTTTTTTGCACGTGTAAACTCCGCTATAGAATGCATAGTGGGTTGTAGGCTTTTTGATAGCCGAGATTTAGTTTAATAAGAAACAACAGAGGTAAATTACCAAAGAGAATTGCTCGTGAACAAGTGAAAGTCCCATTTATTTCACAACTACTAATAAGTTTACGCTGTAGCCTTAACTATTTTCTTGAACTTCTTCGTTTTCCAAAAGGATAATGCGACATCAAAAAATGTTGTAGTATCAGGAACATATTGATTAAGTTGAAATAATACGTTGTCAAACTCATCTTGCTCATGGCATGCAATGTCAGCATGTGCTAATGCAAAAGCGTACATTACATTTATTCCTAAAATAGGATATTATTGTAGTGCTAGCAAGCAGATCCTAGATGACTTTTATCTTTCGTACCTTCGATCATGTATAGATCAAGCATTCTTAAAGCAGCTGGTGCACTTTTACGTAGCAATGGACCAGATGAAAAGAGCATTACATGTTCTCTAACAAACTGGGTAAAAAGTTAAAAATAGTGCAAACAAATTATTTAGATAAAATTACAACACTAATGAGCTTCAGTGTGGCCACTATTTACATAATGACGTCTGTAAGCTGGTTGGGTTCAATGTGCATAAAACAAATTGGTTCTCACGTGCCTCATTTGTGAAGAAGTTCTCAAAAAGCTGACTTATAGCTGGGCTTTCTTGTGTGACTTCATACAATATGATTAGCTTGGGTTTTAGAAGGTTAGATTGCCTTACAGTACATTGCAATATTAGTATTGTAGCCCTCCTCAGAGTAAATTGTTTTTAAGAAACAGCTTAAAGTCCAGAATGCGTGCTAATCTCACAGGTAAACTTTTTTTAATTTGTTTGGATACTACTTTACCTCTTCTGGCATAATTGATAGAAACAAACCAACAAAATATGTATCACCTATAAGTGGTGTTTTTTAGCAATTAGCGCATTGGAAAGTACCTCCAGCATATTCAGCTGCTACACTTTTAGCAAAGTGTGCATAAAACAATCGTGTCATCTTTGCTCTCCTAAAACAAAACAGAGTTAGAGACGCTATTTAGTTCAATAAAGTTCAACAAAAAGTAAGCGTTTCTTTGAGGGAAGTGTACCCCTCTGACTTGTCACTAAAATATGGGTGGTCAAAAAAAACTCTTTGCATATCCAAGTTTATTAACTTCAGTTGGTAAGTGTATTTTTCAGCTTCCTTTTCGTATTGATCCAAATAGTCCTTTGGTGTAACTAATTAATGAAAATCCACAAAGAATATTTAATTTGGACTCACTTGATACGTTTTATCTGATGAATGCATTGCTTTATATCCACCAGATAAGTGAAAGTACACAAGCCCTTAAAAAATGGAAATCAAAAGAAGGAACACAAGTCCACTAAATATATACCTCTGACAGCTTTAGGGAAGCCTTGCCATGCTATTTTTTTAAGCTATCAGCTGATTAGAATGAGATACATTGGTGTAAATAGCTATCTACCTTTGCTAGCTTGGCTGACGAGCAGTTGTCGCTTGACAACTCTTCCATTCTTGGCTTTAACCAATCACTTACTTTGGCATCTTTAGCAAGCTCCTTGGGCGTGTTTATACTGAGAAAAATATGAGTACACTAAAAAGAATGACATTTGTACAATGTTAAAAAGTAGTGTAATTTCGAGGAGCTGAATGTCATTTTACGCCCAATTGCATCGTATTCGGCTTCGTCAAGTACAAGAGGTTTTCTGGACCAGTATCTATTGCCATGTTCAATCGCTGGTGCCTAAACTAATAAATCTTATAGAACAGTGGCTACTTCGCTACATATGACGCTAAACTGTAAATACTAGCGTATTTAATGTTTTTAGTACGTTTTATTATTAAAAATGCGTACAACAGACGATAAACAACGCGTACCTTCGCTTTGAGTAAGGAAGACCATATATGATCGCTTTCGGCAACAGTTTTTAATTCTTTGCTCACTTGTGCAACCGCCAGCAAGTCTTTAACAAGCGCATTTGATAGAATTGCTTCCCACAACTCTACTGGAAGCTTTGTGTTCGTCATTAGAGCTCAAGTTTGTTGCTGTTTTTTTGATACTAAACTTAAGTTGCCTTCTATAAATAGAACTAGACTACTAACGGTGAAGCCGTTTGCTAAAAATTTAGGTATGCTCGTGCGCAATGAAAGGAGGTACAGTTCCAAAAATGTAGCCTACCTCATATCAACGGTTTGTAACTCTAAACAAAGATTAAGTGTAAGAGTTTAACAGCAAAAGACATTTGGTACCAAACCTATTTTTATAACCTGAAGAAATGCTTTCCATCACGTGATATTTGGCATATTTTGTTTTAGTGGTATTTTACAACAAATAGGCACAAATAATTGGATTCCAAAGGCTTGCTTATGGAGTGCGTCCTTGGCTATCCACTCCATGCACAGAATCAACACTTAAGTTTACTATTGTTAAGTGTACCTCTTTTTCGTTATTTTTATGCCTAAAAGAATGCGAGCTTTCCTTCTTCTCGCGTTTTTATGGATAATAGGCGTACGGCTTGACGTACCGTCAAGATATGCAGCATACGTTACCATTCAAAATGAAAATCTCTCAAGTGTGAGTATATCGTGTATAGATACCCCGTGGGCCATATTGACGCTATATAGGGCGTTAATAAAGCTTATTTTGTGTATGATAGTAACAATACAGCAACAGCCTTGCAGTACATTGACCCTGCGAGTGAATACGCATGGTTGCGTGAACAACGATTTTACGACGCCGTACGTATAAATACCAAAAAAATCATAACAAAGCACAGGAAGGCGTAGATATACGCCGATTTAGCGATACAGGCTGCGAAACACAACGTTATCAAACTGATACACCGTTCCCTGTTCACTCGACTTCAGGAAGGGAAAATAAAGGCGATGTAGTGTTACACATACCTCCATTTGACACCAGCCTCAATGCGACTGAAAGGACATGTGAAATGTACTCACTTAGTCGTACAGCACTTTCAAGCGAGATACAAACAATATGGGTTACCTCTGGTAATGATACAGAGCCATGCAGGTAATTAGAGCGTCCACAGGGCACTTTGAAACCACCAAAAAACCGAGAATAACAAAAAACTGCGATTGCGAATCTAACCTTCATTTAAGGATACAATGGGGCGATGGAACAGTATGGACATTTCATAAAACAGGCCTAGTAATCAATGGATCGTTTGAAACTCTTCCTGACTCATTGGATGGTCCCTCAGATGCGTTTGCGGAATATGATGGAATGTGTCAAAAATCACCTTGTCATGATCGTTCTGATATTATTTTGGGTACATCTTAACGTCTTTGATTATTATCATACACGTATAAAGTGTCCTTAATACTTATTTATACGTTTTAGTATTGGATGCATCAGATCGAATGTCGTCACAGTGGACAGAAGCATTAAATTGGGTATCTAGCTTTCTTTCGCATTTCTCGTTTTCTGAGGATGCAACACGTGTTGCAATTGTTACATATAATGACTATGCACAACGTGTTACAGAGCTTGGTTTTGTATCTGACGTATCTTCAGTGCAAACAGCTTTGGAATCCATGAGAAACATTGTTCCAACTGGTATTGTTTTTTGTAAAATTCGAGCTTTTTTGTTTTAGTTAGTACGTCACTAACACCATGTATTTTAGGTTATCGTTGTATCGGATGTGGTATAAATGAAGCAATTAAACTTATTTTCAACGCAACTGAAAGGATGGAAGAATGTGGTTCTGATAATAATTGCGCAGCATCAACTTTAGTTAACCAAAGCTCGCTTTATATTAGACAAGCAGTGCCAGTTACTTTGATATCTATTATTACTGGTCTTTCTGATAGACCATCGTACTCTAATAGTACTTCATATTCTAACAGCACGTATTATAACTTAGATTCAGACCAATACCTTAAACTGGAAATGGGTACGTTTACCAATTAAATCATTCTTAAAATATTCCGTATTGTTGATGCGTCAGTCCTTCCTGGAAAAAAGGAAAATTTTTTTCATCCAAAACATTTCGTTGGTTGACTTCAATTTTCCCTCCTTTTACTAATAGTTTCTTGTAAAGAATCTTTTTTATTTGGACTAATGTTTTGTTATAGATTACATTACTGCACTTGACGTAACCTCCTATGTTTTACCAATTGGATCCTCAGATTTTGCACATGAGATAAATGTATTAACACAAGGAAGGCTATCTAATACATTCACAAGTACAAACGTAGAAGGCCTACATAACATTACAAACACACTTGTTAGCAGCTTGTGTACTAGTGATAGCTTCTGTAAAGAATCTTGTATAGGCTTTTGTGGTCTCAACGCAACCTGTCATTGTCCAAGCGATTGCAGTGACTATAACATGTGTACAAAAGATGAATGCTTGTCATCAACAAAAGGGTGTATGCATTACCCGAATCCAGCAATAAGCGGAGTCAAACAATGCGATGATGGTGATTTATGCTATAATACCGTTTGCAAAACGGTGCCTATGACGAATGATCCTACGTTACTTCCTAATGGAATGTATGATCCCAATGGACCAGAATGTTCAAGTGTAATGTCAAATGTATCTCTTGCTTGTAGAGATGAAAACTGCACTACAAGAGAATGTCTTCCAACAATTGGATGCGTAGAGAAGAAGGAAGAGCTCTGTGTTGCTGATACTATTTGCCAAACACCTATTTGTGATCCATCGGAGGTATTCCCGTACAGAGGTATCCCTGGTTGCAGTTTTGAAAGCAGCACTGTCCATACTAATTGTTCTGGATGCGAAGTAGTCGCAAGGTACGTTGAAATGACTAATTAAGCACTAAGAGATCATTGTTTTAGAGGTGAAACACTTAAGGTGAACTGTATTCTAGGTGACCCGTTGAATGTATGTCTTGGTAGAGACAATATTGGCATTGCCAATGATACCAATAGAGGAAATTGTAGCAATAAGTGTGCTGGATATTCATGCGATCCAAGCAGTGAAGGTTGTGTTGTTGTAACAACACGTGATTGTAAGGATTATCCTTGCGCTACTAGCAGCTGTAATGCATCAACAGGTACTAAACAACAACATGTGTTGGTCTAGTTTGTTAATTACTATTATCAGGAGATTGTGACTACACTCCTAAAGAGTGCCCTCCTATTGATAATCAATGTGATGCATCTACATGTGATCCACTTCAAGGCGGATGTACTATAGATATTGGTGGGGGTGTTAATTGCGATGATGGAAATCCGTGCACTAATGACTTCTGTAATGGTACTATTTTATCTCCAGGCGATCCTTGTGTTCATGAAGATAAGTGTAAACAAGATCTTGGAGACTTGGGGTACTGTAAAATCCCATTTTGCTCTGGCGAAGGTATGACAATACTTTTCTTTTGGTAGCACGTGATTTATTTTTATTTAGGAGCTTGTACTTTTAAATATCGTTCTTGTCCTCAAATACATGGTTTGATGGGCATATGTGATGAAGAACTGGAAGCTTGTATTTATGCCAACTCAACTGGACAAATTGTAGCGCCTGATTCACTTTCACCAAGTGTAGCTTCAAATACTACTGTTGCGCCTTCACTGCCAGCAAACTCTACAGTACCTCCAAGTACCGTCAGTCCTAGTGAACCATCAAACTCTACAATACCACCAACTACCATCCAACCAACCACTGCGCCTCCAACTACTGCACCTCCTTCAACTGTTGCACCTTCACTGCCAGAAAACTCTACAGTACCGCCAAGTACCATTACTCCTACTAAGCCATCATCAACACCTGAACCACTTCCTCCAAGAAATCCTACTGGAGCTTTGAGGCTTACTATTACTTCTGGATGCCCACCGTCTATACAAATAGTTACCACTCTAGCAGGTGCGTTACACATTGATACTCATTATTTACTTTTTTTTTAGAAGTTGCTGGTATTCCAGTACGTCGCGTTTGGGTGGAGCTAAACACTTGCTCTACACAAAACTCTAAGCGAGATATATCAGAAGTTCTTGTATGTGTACAACCACGTAGTGGTAAGACAGAGGCAGAAGAACTACTTAAACTTCGCACTGCGACAGCCTCAGGTTCGTTGTTTTCCTAGAAACTTTTGGTCTTACTATTGTTAGCTTCTTTTAAAGCTCAAGTCAGCTTTACAGATGCAACAATAGTTGCATACAGTCGCAGTAAACCTACAGAAGCTTCTAAAGGTTCGAGTACCAAGGATATTGCAATATACGCTGGTTTTGGAGCAGCTGGTTTATGTATGTATTAGTTTTTTAATAGGTTTTTGGAATAATTGTTACTAATGCTCTCTGTAGTATTCCTCATACTGTTAATTGTAATTATTATATTGGTTAGAAAGAAACCTAAGCCAGTACGACCATACCATGCAATGACAGATATGAGCGAATTGGATGTCATGTAACTAGTTGTAAAACAAAAATTAGAATAAAAAATCAAAGTAGCATTATTAGAAACTTGTGAAATTACTTTAATGGGTGAGTACAACATACATATTAACCTCAAGCGAGCATCTTTGTTGGTCATGGCAATGCTGATACCAGTTAGTTACAATATGATATTTGCAAGAGCAAATCATCAAGTGTAAGACAAACGTCAAGTACACTACCTAATGACTTAATACATTCAGCTGTCACTTTTGTATCAATTGCAGCAATACTGTGCAATCCAACTAAATACTTCACACCTTCATCTGTTACATCTGTCATTGAGATGTCAAGTTTATAAACTCCTACCAATGCTTTTATGCCGTCATCAGTACCTGATGTTGCGCTCAGGTCAATGGTATGAACACCTTTGAGAGCTTTGATGCCTGTATCAGTAATATGTCTACAAAATGCAATATCTATTGTATGTACACCAGCCAATGATATCAAACCATCATCTGTTATAAAAGTACTCATTATGTTGATAGTATGTACACCTGCAAAGAGCTTCAAGTGACTGTCATTTATTGTAGTTCTCATTCTACTAGAAACATGAATTGGTGTGTTGTGCAGTAAAGGGCTACCAGAAAGTCTTTCTATGTCATCTACTCTTGAAATACAGATCACGTTGTATCCAACGTGTTTATAAACGATATTTCGTAGTAACCAACACGTCTGTGCTGTATGTATCATAGAACCGCCTTGTGATAGAATATGAACTATTATTTCAACTGGTAGCGATAGTAGATGCTGTTTTTCATCATTTTCTTTAGATTGCTCTTGATCTTTTGATTCCGAACCAAATATGTTGAGTTGTTGAGTGTTATCCTCCATATTTGTAATTAAACAAGAAATTTATAGGTCGTTCATTGGTTGATTTAATTGTATAGACGCTGCTTAATGATAACGTTCTTAAGTGACAACACTAGTTTTATTGATTTATTACTTTGGTCACGTGCTGTAAATATTGTCCTTTATCAAGGTAATGAACACTAATTATAACCGAATAACCCTAGATTCTATGTTTCTGATACAGCAAGCGGAGTACATAATGGAAGAAAGTTCAGGGAAACTTACACCATTGATATTTAGACTGACGGAGTTGTGTGGAAAGTATACTACTGATTTCACAGAAGATATTGGCATTGCTACTATTACCTTAACATGCACCTTTAATGAATCAGTCGTAAGGCCGTACGCAATTGTGACAACAAGTATTTTTTCTTACATACTTCATACCTCAAACTAAGGTCTTTTGTTCCTGGTAGATTTTAATTTAGATTCAACGAATATTTCAACGGCTACAACCTCTTATCTTAATATACTACCTCACTCATGTGTTCGTAAACTGTGTCAAAGTGATGTTTCAACATACTTTATTTGTTTACATACTCAATAGGTACTAAAAAAGAAAACTTTACAAATGAGTATCCTTCGGCAACAGGATATGCTGGAATGTAAAACTACAAAGCTAATTAGCAGTGCAAACTATGGCCACTTATACTCACGTGAACGAATTTGAATTAAAAGAGACACCGGTTGTTGCGATACCAAAATAACTTGTTGAGAGACAAGCAAGTTATCAAAAAAAAAAGGTGTAAACAAATCACTTTATTTATAATCGTGTTGCCAATGGCTTTAAGATCAAAGATCAGTGCTTGCCAACAAGACTTTAAACCAACATAATTTAATATGTCGATGACAAATCGTTGCTTGTTCAGAGAACTACTTGGCACTTTTAAAAAGCTTTTTTGTAAAAAGTTGCTTCATGAAAAGAACGTGTTCTTTCGATAGAACTGGAAACCCCTGAAAAATATATGAGTTAATCATTGCTTAAATAATATCATACTCTTTTTCCAGTAAATTAGAAGCACTATCTAGGTATTTTTGGTGCAATACTTGTCGTTCTGAATGACTCTGAAAGTTTGACTTAAATCCTTCACCTATTTGTACGCTTAGAATTTCTTCTTTTGTGTTATTAAGTACCTAGGAGCTCATATAACTCTCGTATAGATAAAGCGCATGTATCTACAACTTCTTGTAGTACATCAACTCTACTTCTATCATCTAAAACTGACTTGAAGCTGCAAATAACAATAGGAACTCCTGAAGTAAAAGCGTTAAATAGAAAATAAACAGCACTGAGAAGAATGTTTTGTACCATTGTCTATAAAGAGTCGTATTGGGCTGAAATGCTTCTGAACTTTACTTGTACTCTTGTCATACTTAGCAGTTGGTCCAATCTCAACAGGTATTCTATGATTGGCTAATAAATTCATTAGTTAGAAAGAAACATACTTCGCTCTAATGCTAACCCAAATAGTTCATCAAAGTAGGATTCTCGTGCATTTTAAAAGCACCAGATAACCTTCTACCACCACCCATGTGTACTGCAGATATAATCGATTCAGAACTACAATAAAAAAGCAATCAGCAAACCGAATAAATGAACTACATCAAAGAAAAAAAGTCAAGTTGGAAAAAATCACGTGATTAGAAAAACAACAAACCTATGTGATCCAGATGCTATAGATACATTAACTCGGTGTTTCTTGAGGTACTCAAAGGTAGAGAGGAAATATTTGTAGTTAGAAGCATCAAGCTCTTCTGAAAAGAAAAAAAAAACCGTTAGATATAACAAAGCACGTTTAAACAACATTTACCTTCTCCATAAACACCAAAACCAACGATATTACTCTTACCAGATTGTATACATCCTACAACAACTTCGGAAAGGTCCTTGAATTGAGTTGGATCATCAAGTCGAGGATTGGCATACAAAACTAAAGTGGGTAATAAATATGAGATTTGGTCGCTAATTACAATTGTACCCAAAGCAGCCTTGCAGTTTTTATTTGAGCTGTTATTTTTAGATACTCTACTTTCAACTATATCTAGTACGTCTTTTTCTTTTAAATCACGCAGAGTATGAGCTTTTGGACGTAGAACAATTTCAACATCTAAACAAATAAACAAAAAATCATGATGGCAGAAAGCAATGAAACTAGTCGCACAAGTTACGCCATCTGAAACCGCTTGAGAAAAAACTGAATCAACAGCATCTTCTATTTGTTCTTTCGTTTGTAAGACACGCTCCATTATATCTCGTGCAACGTCATATGAAGCTATTTTTAGTTCCTGCCAAGTAAAATTACTGGAATGCAAAAAAGAAGAAAAACAAGGGAATCACCTCAACTGATTTAAGTGGGTACACTCTATCATCCTTTGGAAGCGAACTGTAGTATTTCCATAACTGTTCGATATTATATCCACTTCCTAATCTCACATTCAAATCAGCCTTTGGAAGGCGCTTAATGAGTTCTTTTGTAATAGGTGGATTTGTATGATTAAGTCTCCAATAAGGAATGCTGTAGAGGTTAAGGAGCAAAGTATAGATCAACAGTAAAGGAAATATGGAAAAAATTAAAGGTGATACGATTCTCCAGATATGATCTGTTTAAAATCTAAACCAATATCATCGTAGTATGGATGGTCAATGATAGACGATACATCAATGTTGGCTTTGTTCAATTTCGTAACAATTTCTTTTAACATCTCAGCCTGTTTAATTAACTATCAGTTCTCTACCTTAACTAATAACAAGAAAATGCGTACCCTCAACCTTCTCTTTTTTTTAACTCCAAGGAAAGTACTCTTCCAGCCATCTCAAAATCGTTAAGGCACTGTCGAAACAAAAAAAGAAAAAAAAAAGAAAAGAACCATCAACGAGATAAAAGCGGATACAGTCAATCATCCGAACCATATTTTCAACACTAAACTTGTATTTTTCTTGTATTAGATCATACTCTCCGGAAAGAGTACAATCAGAAACTGTCCTGTTATCAGTACAAGGTACGATAACAATACCTTCATCAAAAAATTGTCTGATTGGGTGATCATCAAAGTTACTGACAGCTTTCGTATGTATATTAGAAGTCACACAACTCTACAATAAATATATAAGTTTCTTCAAAAAAACGTCCTCAATCTGGGCGCTACAGTCACGCCTTTGCAGACTTTACTTACCTCAATCGTTACACCACGATCAACAACGTATTTTCGCAAGTCATCATTTTGTATTAAATGACAACCATGTCCTATACGATGTGCACCACAATACTGCAATGCATCTTGTACAGACTGCCATCCAGAGGCTTCCCCACTAGTTCATAATAAAGTGAGTATTTGTGGAACATTATAGCACGGTACCTGTGTAAAGTACAGTTAATAAGCTTGTTATGTACTATAGAAAAAGCCTCTCTGTGGTGCTTGGAAGATATCTGTTCTGGTCCTCCAGCCAAGTCAAACCCAACAACACCTCTATCTTTATATCTCCTTTTAAAACAAAATCAGCGAATGTATTTTGTTGGCGTAAATATTACCAAGCTATTTCGGCTATTGATTCGGTTACTTTTGGATCCAAACTGCGTAATCCACACACTATCAACTTCGCAATGATAGGCAAACGCAATTCTGACATAACCTTTGTTGTACAAGTTAAAAAGGGAGAAAATCACAAAGGATACAATCACGTTATTTTTTGAGAAATCACGTGATATTTTTTCTTAAGAAAATGCAAAGAAAAGTACCAGTCCTTCTACAGCGGCCTCCATTACACCACCCATACTTAGACCACTTTTTAAATGTAACACGGGACTAAATCTTATTTCTATATACCGAATACCATCAGCACAGGCGTCTTTACAAACCTCATAGACAGCTCTTGTAATGGCAACTAAAAAACACATCAAAAAAACTTTGGAAAAGAAAAAAAAAAAAGAATTCTTCACAACTATTCAGAGTTATCTTTAAAAGGAAAGAAGCGCGCTTACAAGGCTTTTGAAGTACACTTCCTGTTATATCAAACCCACGCAAGTATTCAATAAGTGACTCGCATGTTTCATCAACTGAAATCAGTTTTTTAAGTTCTGCTTCGTCAAAAGTAGGCAATTCAATGCCCTGTTCTTTAGCTAGCTCAATGATCGTTTTTGCGCTGATACTGCCGTCTAAGCGGAACGTTTAATAAGTAAGGTGTCATAACATGAGCTGGTATAAGCTTTTAAGGCACTTTGGCGCGTGTTGTAATTCTTTGAGGCAAATGCCGTTGAGAATACTTCGTTGCGTTCAAAAACTAACGTACCGAGGTGGCAATGTAACTCAGCCTTTGGTAGAGACTTTATTACGTTAAATGGTATTTTTTGCGCCATCGTTTGTCGTGTAGGTGAATAGGCACGCGTGGTGTTATTAGGTACGTGTCGCGTGCTGATATGCCGTTTAAACACTTTCCCTAGCATACAAAACGAAATGTGATGCTTTTATTGAAATTGTGAGAATCTGCGTTGACTTTCTTATTGATCCCCAACACCTGTTAAAGCACTCTGAAGGATGGACAATGTTATAAGTGGTCTCGCTATTCTACCTGCAGTGAGTATAAGCTCTATTTAAGCACTTTTATTCGTATAAATCAAAAAGCCGGCTAAACATGTATAGATATACTTTGTACGTAGCCTAGATTTTGAAATTGGGGATAGAAAAGAATACGCGTACAATACATTTATTGTAGTGCAAAGCATTCTCGCACTGTGTATTGCGTACATATATTGGAGTATACGCAGTACTAGGGATCAAAGAAGTGTTTCTCTCACTGTACGCATTGTCACATTATTGTACAATTTTTAAACTCAGTGCACGTCACTTGTTACGCCATGTGTACCACTATACGGTACTTTCAACGCGAATTTAACTATGCCACGTCAGTCACTTGTAAACACCATCAAAACTTTCCCCAAATGACTTAAATATACCACCAGAGTACTAATAAATACAATAGAAAAACATTTGGGGCCAACAAATAAAGAAAGAAATTATTACGGTTTTTGAGTATGACTCAAGAGAGTTTATGAAATTAGCCTTTGGGTACGCCTATACAACATACTTTATTACTATTTTCACTACTTTCTTTCCTTTAAAATCCAAAAATCATCATCAGTCAGTTTTTGTTCAATTTTCAACTTTCGTCAACGAAGACACGTCAGTTTTGTATCTTTACGCGATTTATTGACTTTACATCAATATAATTTTTTTATACCTGGATTGATTATTGCTTTTTTATTATTTACTAACTTGCTATTAGCTTTCTGTTATCTTTGGGTATGATTTTCTGGGGTACAGTAAAATGGCCTGAAGTTGTAGCTACCTTCGCAGCAACCCAGTGTGTTATAAGTATGTCAAAACCTCGAAAAATCTAAACTACTACATGCCTCTATTGTAGAAGTAGTGACTACTGCTATCGCAGTACTGTTATTTCAAACAATTGCGCAATTAGAGCAAAAAAATCACAAACCCTTTTTTGCCTATTTTATATAATTTTTGACATTACTTGTAGTACCTTTCAGAACGTTTAAATCCAACCTCTTCAAATCGCATATACTTGGCTGGAACATACCTAGACCATTCCCTCAACCACCTTCACCTTTTAAGCAAATGTGGAGCGAGATGAAAAAGGAGTTACAATCTCTTGACCCTAACGCAAAAACGCCTCGTGGTAGTAAGAAAAAATCAGCAAAGAAGCCAAAAGCTGGTGATGTTGCTGCAATACGCAAAAGACAAAAACAAAACCAAATAGCAGTTGAAGAAAAGGATAAAATAGACAGACAACTAAGAGCAGCAAAGGGACATAAAACGAGCAATCGTAAAAAAGTGAACTAATAACAAAAATCTCGTGTGGGTACAAAAAAAAAGTATCCACAAAAAAAGAAAAAATAATCCAAAAAACACTGCATTAGAAAGTGTCAATAACGAATAAAAAAACCCCGCTAGCGCGTACCACACCAAAAACAGAGTTTTTCTGCGTAGTATTTTTTTTTTCTGAACTTTTAAAGGTTTTAATCATTAACCGGCACTATTGCACTTTTTGTAACTTGTGGCTGTATAGCACTGTACTAAAGAGTGCTATGAGAGTGTATTGCCTTAATAATGCGCTGTCAAACCATTTTGGCAAAAAAAGTTGTCAAAATACTTCAAACAACATTAAAGCGGACAAATAAGAACTACAACAAGATGGAAAAGAAAAGTAAAGGGGTACCAAACAAACAGCGTACCCTAAAGTTGGAAAAAAGGGTTTCAGTAGAAGAAGGGTTAAATGGTGCTAATTCGCTGGAAAATCGTGGAAAGACATCAACAAAGTCTAAACGACCAAACACTAGCCGGTACAATCGATTTTTTGCTCTATTTTGGTAGTAACGCTCTTTACGATACAGGAGACGTTCCAAGCGTATGGCTTCTTCTGATGGGACATTAAAAACTGATCTCGCCTCGTTCAGATTAGTTATAAAGACAGAATTCGCTTGCATCGCAGAGCAAATACGTGAAGAGAACAGGGAGCTTAAAGAATTAATTGTGAGCTTGACAGAAAAGGTAGTTGATGTAAAAATGTTACAAGGCAAGAAAATAACGTTTTATAGGTCGACCAACAATCACAATCAATACAGTTAATGAGCGACGAAATAATAGAAATGAGAAATAGTGCATTGTACGTTGTGCTCGCCTAAAAAGTAGTTTGACCTATTCGCTTGCTTATCCTACGCGTATAGAACAACTCCAGGTCGATCTAGACCATCTAATGTCTCTTTTGAACGGCCGTCTCCACGAGACTCCAGAGGTAATCTAAAACCTTTGTCAGTTCCTCTTATAACCATGTTAACCCTCTTTTAGTCGTAAAATCGCAATCAACGACATTCAGCCCACTCAAAAAAACAAAGACTGTTAAACCAAAGAAAGAGAACAAGAAACCTTAGTAAGTACTGATGAGCATTAAGCATGAAAACAAAGGTTTTCTATTTTTTATGAAATTAAACGAAACTAAAGGCTAATCTCTCGGCTTACACATTTTGATAGCGCCTTACGTAAAACCCACTCAAGTACTCCATCAATTAATGTGAGTAAAAAATCTAAAAAGAAGAAAAAAGATGATCAAGGTTACTCAAGGTACGCACCTGTTTGTGACACGTGCAAAAAAAAAGTCTTTTAGATTTTTTGTATTGTTGTTTTTGACGGCTTGCTTCTATGTCTATCATTTGTTCTACAACACTACGCATTCATTTTAACAAAGGCATTAATACTAATGAAGTCAACAATAGCGAACCTCCAAAGACAAGAAAGAATAGCTCTGATGCGACTTTCTTTAAAAAAGTAAGTATTAAATTGATGTTGTTTGTCTGTTTGTTTATTGGTTTTAATTGGTATACAGCTCATGCGTGGTATGTCAAGTAAAGAGAAAAAAGTACTAGATAATCTACACGAGAAACTAGAAGCACATCGAAAGCAATCAATTTCAGGTAAGAACGAAAGAGCTCTTTCAGTTCTTTATTACTTTCTCTTTTTGTATCTTTGATTATTAACTTTTCTTATAGAGGATAGATCACCTTTCGCAATTGGGCATTTACATCCTAATTCGCCTAGAAGCCCTTCTCCTCTATCACCTGATGCTTCACTTACGGTTACTGCTAAGATAAACAACAGCCAACTTAACATGGAGTGTACGCTCTGCTCTTAACCTACCTTTCTTCTTTTTCTTTAAAACTAACATTTTCTTAACAGCGCATGGGCTTTCTTTTATACCAGCAACAGTACTGGTTAAATCACAAGATATACAAAGCTTACAACTAGCAAAAAATAAGTTTGTTAAGTTCCCAAACTTAACATCTTTCAACTTTCTCACAGAGCTTGATCTATCTCATAATATGATAGAAGTCGCTACTGGTTCTATATCAAGTCTAAGTAACCTCACAAGTCTTAAGTAAGTACACTAAAGAAAGCAAAGAAATCGAAGAAACCCAATAACTTGCTTTATTTTCTCAAAATCTCATTTTTTGTTAGGTTGGAAGACAACTCTCTTTACGCACTCTCTGCAGATATTAAAAACTTGAAACAGTTGAGAAGACTATTTCTGGGGGATAATGACTTAGGACCAAATATACCAGATGTCATTCTTCACTTAACAGCGTTGACAGAGTTAGAATTGTTGTAAGTGGTTTTTTTTTTCCATTTTTTTTCTTTTCTGATGTACATCTTTTTTAGCGCCAATTCTCTTCGTATGATACCTGCTGGTATCTCACAATTATCCAATTTGGAGTTCTTGAATATGTCACAAAACCACTTGGAACACCTTGGCGGTGGTGTTGCTAACTTAACCCAATTGCGGCGCCTTGATGTTAGAGAAAATAGGCTAGTGCAGTTACCTTCAAAAATAAGTAACCTCTCCTTGTACGTTATTTGATCATTACTTCCGAGCTTCCTATAACCTTTCTGTGGTTCTTACTCTCAATCCTAGATTAAAGACACTTAATGTGTCAAACAATAACTTGACACTGCTGCCTTCATCTCTATCTGAGTGTAATCATGTTTTCAAAGGACTTGATATTTCTGATAATCCATTCGTGGATCCAATGATAGTAGAGCAATATAATGCAAGTCCAATGGCTTTATTGACTTATTTGCGTATCTTGCATAAGAGTACGTACTCTACTTGTTGGTGTTGTCTTTAAGCAAAGTCTTTTTTACTTTGGTTGTCTAATGTTAATTTTTTTTTAGAGAATGCTGAGCAACCACCATCTCATGGCGAGTATACTTTATCAGCATACTCTTCAGGTCTTGATACTGATGTTGCAGATGATATGAAGATACACACTGATTCTAATGATAACAGTGAGGATGACAGTGGTACTGATACTGTACGTACAATGCTTGTGTAATTTTTTCCGATTTTTTATTGCTTTCTCGTCTTGTTGTGTATGAAGGACTGTCATATTTTAACCTTCAACTGTGTAAAGTCTATAGCATGGTGTTACATACTTTCACAAGCTGTATTTGTTTATGTTGTAGTGTTTTTGACTAATATTTGCTCTGTTTAGAGTATTATAGATAATCCCAGTTACAATAATAAATTACGATCTCTTGTTGTATGGACAAGAGAGGCTTTAGAGAATAACTTACAACCAGTTATTAAAACTTTATCTCAAAGTGTATTTAAGAGTAAGACAAAACGTCAAGCAGTAGTATCAACAATACAAAACATCGGCAGGGTACACAAACACATAAGGACAACATTCGCTTTTTTGTTTGTGCATGGGGTTTCTTTTCTGATTTTTTTCTTAGATTTTTGTTAACAACTCAAGTTTGATTCCTGGAGAGAAAAGTCGTTGTGAAGTGCTTCTTGGTATTGAGTCTGTTGATAAGAGTGCTCAGACACATCATATATATAGATGTTGGGAGATTATTGATGATATTATGGAGAGTATGGGTGAGTTACTTGACGAACCTATAACAAGTGATGCAAAAGTTGAACAAACTCTAAAGTTAATTAATGCAACAAAAGAGATTTTGGACTTATTAGCTGAATGTGCTACTACGACAGGAATTAATGCTTTTGATAATTGAGAGAGAAAAATATACCCTTTATATTGATATCAAGGATTGAAATCAAAAGTGTAAAATAGTGAAATAAAGATAACATTAGATAAAAAAAAACCATGTTGTTTTTTTCCAGTAGTTCACTCTTGTTCAATATCTTCCTTAGTGTATTCATAAAGAACTCTATTAAAATCCTGACAGCTAGAGGATATTGGAAGTACAATAACAAGTTTGTTTTGAAATGATATTGCTCAAAGGTGGGCCTATGGTCACCCTTAAAAGAGCATGCCTAAATCTACATTTCCGTTGACATTGTGTTTGTTTTACCTGGTGCAACGCTGTCAACAACAGCTATCCTGTATAAACTTAAACTAACTGTTTTGTTAATGCCGTTGATAGGAACATGTTAATAAAACATTGTAAAGGAAGTGTCAGTTTTTATTGAGTGTTCTTTTTTACAGCACTACTTTGTCTGCACCATGCGAGTTTGAAGTGCTACTTTTTCAGGTTATGTACCTATGTTTGAGATTAGGTAAACAATCAATGCTATCCTTTGATATCTGAGGACGTTTTTCGATTGTGAGAAAGAAAACAGATTCCAACTGCTCGACGTCTTTAGAACTAATCATAGGGCAATTAATAAATTAACATCAATAGCACCTGACATTGCTTTAATGCATTCATATGTAATATTATTCCCTGAACATTCAATAGTGTAACCCAGTGATTGCTTGTATACCTTCTACTGTAACTGACTTACATCTCACTAACAGTTTCTGGTTTTTCCAAGTATAAAGTCATATTCAAAAAAACAACTATTTATTTAGACTTAATTTCGAAAGGGTACGCTGTATTGAAAAAAAGAGCTTGTTGGGTAAATAATAGTCCATTGGTTTAATGGTAGATAGATGTGGAGAGTTGTATTGAGTGTTTTGAGATCGCTCTTTTTGTAGTCAAACAAATCACCAAGAAAAAGCTCGCTTGTTCATTAAGGTTTCAGATATGTTTTTACAACGCTTTAGGCTTATCCTTTTAACATCACCCAAACTATTAATGGCACCTTCAGTAATATTATCATTGCCAACAAGGCTTAATTTATGTGCATCCATAAAAACTTTAATCCCTTCATCAGTTACTAAAGGACATCCTCGGAGACATACATTCCTTGCTCCACCGAGATACTTAACGCCTTCATCAGTAATTAGATTACATCCTCTCAATGATATGGTTTTGACGCCTCCAAGAGCCTTGATGCCTTCGTCAGTGACTTTCAAACATCCGTATAAACAAATAGAGTTGACACCTCCGAGATGCTTTATACCTTCACTAGAAACATTAACACATCCTTTGAGATTAATCTCTTGGACTCCAGAAAGTGATTTAATAGCCTCATCACTCACAAATATCCTATTCTTTAAGTTGATAATCTTAACACCACTCAAAGCCTTGATACCTTCATTTATGTCAATAGTATTCGTATGTTTAAAACTCAAATCGATTGAATGAACACCAGCAAGTGCAGCAATACCAACACTAGTTATCTTTTTACAATTTGGTAGACTTATAGTGTGAACGCCAGAAAGAGCTTCAAGTCCGTAATCAGTAATATGCCTAGGTGGGTACATTTTCTGTACACCTTTGAACGCTCTTATACCTTCGTCAGTAACATTCTTCAAAGCGCTCATCTCGACAACTCTAGCTCCTTTAAAAGCCATCATACATCTATCAGTTAACTTTGTATTGCATCCAAAATAAATAACACTCGCTCCACCAAGAGGTATCAAATCATCATCTGAGAATCTATTTGAGCCTGTAATGAACTCATCTACTCCAGCCAACTGTTTATAAGCAGAAATTGGTCCCTTTAGCTGAGGTAAGGCTAATTTCTTTGCGCCCTTTAAATACTGTAGTATTGTAGTTGAAAGACCGTAACACCTTAGTATAAGGCTCTCAATACACTTTAAGTAAGAGATACCTTTATCTGTAATCTTATAACTTGATACGCTCAAACACTTGACACGTGGAATATGCTTCAACCCTTCATCTGAGATATATTTGCAACGCATCAGGTTAATTGTATGTACGTTTGATAAGTGACATAGATGGTCATTTGTCACTGATGTACCACTCAAGTCAATAGTATGTAGATTAGACATAAGGCGAAAAGAGCCACTTGAAGGTATGGAGTAACATGCAAAGTTTAAGGACTTTGCTTTCGCTAATATTTTTGCAGCATCTTCTCCATAGCAGCTATAAAGTTCAATCTCTACTTTGAAATGTGCGTTTTTAAGTGTCTTGAAATACTTCTCTATGCAATCTATTTGTGAAAGGCTGGTTATTGACGCTGTTGCGTATCCCATAGAGTTACGCATAAAGTTTGTCATTTTCCAACACGTTTTAGTTAATAAACCCCATTCATAGCGTTGAAGGAACGTAAGAATATGTTCTAGAATATCGGGGAAGAGGTTGATCAAGTTTTGATTGTCATTTGCTTCATTTTGATCTGACGCGTCTCTATAAGTGCGTTAGTGGCGTATGGGAGCAATAAAAGATGCTGGCGAAGGTAAGTAAGCGAACCAGAACAAACACAAGTAATGTTGCTAAAATTAGCAGCTGGCAGCATAATACGCAACAAGGAGCGTTAAATAAGATACAAAGCGGTATGCGGTCGACGGTAAAGGTCTTTTTCGCAAAAAATCTCCGTGCCTGTTAGTTTGGTTGCTTGATAGCTCCGCCATTCTGGAAAGCAATAAAATTGGGATTAGAAGTACACACGTCTCGCTAATGCCTTCTTGCGATTTTACAGCACTCCAAAAACGCGTTGAAAAGTCAACGTCGGTCACCACGAGGTAAGAAAACACGTGCCTGCGAGAACATAAAGTCTAAGATAGATATCAAATACCACACAAATAGAATAATACAAGAATTTCTAGGTAAAAATAAAGATACAAAAGATCCTATAACATTATACAACGAACATGCAGGTGGAAACAACTTATTTTGCAAATCTAAGTGGCCAACCAAGAATAAAACTAATCCAACATACGACCAAATAGAACTTGCGAAACTCGGTAGCTCCATTACAATTAAAACAAAAGATTACAATATCAAACCTTGGTACTTAACCAAAAACAATTCCAACCCCACAAACTTCAGAGGCTCACAAGGATATGTCACAAAAGAATTCATAAGCGAACTTAAAGAGAAAACTGGTACAAACAAAACTAATTTAATCAACACCCTAGCTAAACGACTGAACCACATGTACATCACTTATCTATATAACAAATACCGTACTAGATGCCTAGAAACCCACACCTTAAAAAAATCAAAAGGTCAACATGTACCGATGCACTACGTAAGATGGCAAGCCAAAGTCATACGCATGCGTCAATTCCTACCAATCACAAATGCAATACCTCTTTTTCCCAACACAACTAATACTAATACGGTAATCACATAGCATTTGTTATAACAGCCAACCCAAACGCTTCGGCGTAGCCCTTTGGAGGCTAGAGGTGGGTTGGCTGTATAAAGATCGTTATTGACTTTTTTTTTTTTTTTTTTTTTTTTTAAGAAAACACGTGCCTTCTTAGGGTGCTTTATAATCATTAATTGCAGACCTTTACTATGTGACATTTTAGCAGCAAGTTAAAATGGATTGTTGTAAACCTTTCTGCCTACTGCTATGCTTCCAGCAGAGCTACAGTTAGACGTTATAGATATATATTTTGAAGATTAAAACAATCTTGCCACTCTTATAAAATATGTGGTAACTGCAACAAGGTTTTATTGCAAGATAAAAGAACATGGCATTATGTAATTGGCAATGCACATGGTGAATACAAGCGTTGGAGCGACAATGGTCAAGTGTTAGAACATTGTACATATGTCTATGGTGCCTACAAGAAGAATGGAAAGTTTGGTACAAGGATGTTTTTTTTAGAGTAGAAGTGGTGAGCTGTACAAGTGTGCAACTATTAAATGGATAGCTTGAAGGAAAGTACGAGATGTGGTATCTCAATGGTCAAAACAAGCCGTTGAAATTATGGAAATGGCAAAGTAGAAGGAACAGCAAGAGATAATATCCCGAAGGTATTTAATTCAGTTTCTTTACACTACTTGTGTAACAAAGTAGAAGGTATACTTTTTCTAAGGCTGAGGTGGAGCCCCAAAGTACTGCAAACACTTCACCTCATTTCGCAGCAGAAATAGATAGCTTATTGTTGATATTACTTGGTATAGTTAAACTTGAAGTCAAGCGTTGCTACCACCATTGCGTTTGGTGTACTTTAACCCTAATTCTTGAAGCGCTCCTATTGTAATCTGGGAATACAACCTAATGTCAATGTGTTTAAGAGACAACATATGCTTCAAGCAATCATCTGTAACGTTATAACAATCCCAAAGTTTCAAGTATTCCAGGTTAACCAAGTTCTTTAAACCATAGTCTGTTACACTGTCAACACCTAAACGCAGTCTTTTGACATTTACAAGTGACCTTATTCCATCATCTGTGATTGCTTCGCCATGAAAAATTAAAACTGTGTTTACATTTGCAAGATGCTTTAGCCATGAGTCAGTTACTGCTTTACCACCTATTGAAATTTTATGTACATCTTTCAATTGCTTGATTCCTTCAGCAGTAATTTTCCTACAGCCGTAAATGTCAATTGTGTGAACGTCTTTGAGAGCCGCTAATGAGACATCTGTTATATTTGTGAGTTGCAAGTTAACAGTATGTAGTCCTCCACATGCTAGTGCATCAATACCATCAAGTGTAACAAATGAATGGTCCAAATAAATGGTATGAACACCAACAAGGTATTTAAGGTCATTGGTAGATGGACGCTTTCCAATACATTCAATTCTAGTATTTATAAGCAATGGAGAACCTGTTAGAACTTTGAACTCTTTATTGTGTTTAATTTTAATGTTATCAAAGCCAATATTCCTCCGAATGATGTTATTAAACAGGTGACAAACTGTAGTTGTCTTAATACGCTGGTTTCTCTTTAAATTAACAAGTACACACGTTATTATCTCTGGAGGCAAGTCATACACATATCTTATAGGTTGTACCCGAGTTTGTGATGTATCACTGCAGCCTTGATCCATTTGTAGAGCGAATATGTCCGAATAAAGTTGGTATATTACGCACGTGATATTTTTTCGGTAGTTTTTTAGTGTTACTTTTACTGACCGTACTACGGATTGATGTCTTGGCGTGTACGTGACGCAAACGTTACAGCTGTAATCAAATAAAAAACATGTATGTCGAAGTAACAAACGTTTAGTCCTTATAATGTCATTGGCTGTGCGCTTTATCGCTCTAATTGTTATTTTCGCTTGTTGTGACAGTATTGGAGGGCTTCTGACTTCTTATTCTAAATGTGACTACTTTATAGCTCCAGATGGAAGCAATTCTGTGCGTTGGCTTCACCATATAGTTCTATCACGTGAAAATATAAGTACTAACGTTTTTTTCGTTTAGAATGGTAATGGATCTCAAGTAGCTCCGTACAAGAGTTTGCAAGCTGTCTCGGAAGCAACTGGCGATAACCGATGCCAGAATACGTCGAATTGTACACTATGCTTCAAAGGTAAACAACCGGTTGAGTGTTTAACTTGGAACGACGTAAACAACTGTAGGTGGTACGTACGATTGCTCTCCGAGCGTTGCAAAATGGAATACTACTCAAAGAGGTGTTCTAAATATACAACACTTCGACTGGGATAATGTCAAAAGATCTAGGCCAACCTGTCTGATTGATTATTTGTTTGTGAGCAAAAGTCTCCTTACTTTTGTTTTGCATAACTCTTTGTTTTAGCATTTGAAAGGCAATCCAAAAGTCACAGCATACATCGACCATTTTTATGCGAGCATTGCTCTCACGGACGGAGACTTTTTCATCTCTAATTCTGAGTTTCATCAACGCAAGCAACGTACGTAGTCCATCCAATCTATGAAATGAAATGTATTGCGGATGTTATGAATCAATTTTTAAACTCCAATTTAAGTCAATGTAAACTATTCAATTAGTTTTACCTTGCGGAAGTTAATTGTTTGTTTTTTAGTTGATGTTACACACACTACAACAACAAGTGTTACACTTACTTCATGCATATTTGATCAAATAGCCTTGAACCTAGACCTCATAGATTCATTTACAATGGATAAATGTAAATGGACGTTTCCTAACGGACTCATAAATGGTACAAAGTTTACCATATATCAAGTTTTGTTCTTATTTTTTTCCAATAGCGAAAGTAGTTAGATTATCCAACAACGTCTTTGATTTCCAGAATGGTGCTCAATCAATTGTTGAAGTAGGTAACTATGTTAAAACACTTGAATTTCTGGGCAATAAAATTAGCGATTGTGGGCGAGAAACAGTACAAATACCTCTTTGCTTTAAACAGTTTTGTTTACTCACTTTCTGTAAAAAACTAGCCTTGCTTGAAAGTTGTATCAAAACACAGACCATCAATATCAATGAAATTAGACAATAATATATTTGGTGGCGTTGGTCCGTTCATATGGCCTCGATGGGATAACGGAATAGTTGTTACATTAAACATCACTTCAAACAACTTTGGAGTTTCAGTTACGTTTTGTTTTTGGTTCCTTTCTCTTGCAGCTTGTTTATTATTCTTAGAGTCTTCCATCTGTGTATTTAGATAATGCATTCCAGTACCCTAAACACTTACACATTGAAAATAATACCATCACAGAAATACGTTAGTTAAGTTTTTTGTTCCATGTGCTAACTTATTGTAGCAAAATGTGAAATAGGAGAGTTTTCTTACAAGCATATTTTATTGTGCTTATGGTGCAACGAGGGTACTTTCTCAAACTCCACTACACTTTCAGAATGCTATAAATGCCCAAATGGGACTGTTAGCAAATATAAAAGGAGCACAAGCTGTACTACATGCCCAGCAGGAACATATGCAAAGTACATACAAAACACTTTCTTATCAATAACCTTCAATTTTAGTAGTGCTAACACAAACTGTAACCCTTGCCTGGAGTCTTTCTTCTCTCTTCCAGGGTCATCAAAGTGTACAGAATGTAGTGAAGGATTTAAATCAAGCACAAACAAAGATAGATGTATAAAGGCACGTGCTACTATAAAAATAGATAAGAGGACTTATCACGTATTTAGATACAGGATTATACTTGGGTTATTGGTGTAGTAGTGCTTGGATTAGCAGGTTAGTATTTATTTTAATGAGGCCTATAACAAATATTTAATCTTTTATAAAAGGCGTTGGGATGCTTGTTGTTGTTTTAATAGTGTGGCGGAATCGAAAGCAATCTATACGTGTTTATAGTAGTATAAATGACGATTTGTAAATACAACTAATTCTTTAGTACTTCATTAAGAACAGTTTTCCTTCCTAGTTAATAGGTTATTTCGCAAAAAGGTATTCAGCTCTTTCACACTTGTTGGCTTTAAACTGAAATCTCAATTGTGAGGTATGAGAATTGAGCAAACTTTCTTCGTAGTGAAATATTAAAAAGATAGGTGAAGTCCAGTTTATTCGTATTTAATGAGCAGTGCAGATAGAATTGCTTGTTTTCCATTTACAGCCGACTTTTCTACATACTTCTCAATCTGATATCCTTCATTAAGCAATTGTTGAAGTTTTGTTTGCGCAGCGAAAACATCGTTAATAGTGCTAACAGAAATCTTTTTCTTGCGAAAGATGATATTGAGTATGGTGGCATCTAAACAAAAAAAGGAAAATTCATCAGCTAGTTTGTTCTTCAAAGCACTATTATTCTCTTCATAAGATAAGTGTATCGTCCTTGTGCGTAAGAAAGCAAGTATATACTTGAATAAATCGCCATCACGATCAATAAAATACTTTTTCTTTAATTTGAAGTTTCCGCTCAATAATCCTGTAAAATAGTTTCGCTCGCCATTAGATGTTAAAGTGGCTTTTGTTGTTTTGTAAACGACACCACCGACGTTTAGGGTAATACAACATGTATCTGTTTCATTAGCGTCTGCCATATTAATTTTGAGACCTTGCCACTACCGCGGTGTTCACTGGTTAAAATGACTGTCGGTGACCAACAACTTCAGTTAAATTCTGTTGCTGTGCACCATGCAAAACAAGACATCTACCGCTTATATAAATAGTCTCAGTCTTTAATATCCTAGCTAACGGTAGTTGCTAAAGACGTATGAACATTACATAGTCAAGCGGAGTCTTTTTTTAAAAAAGTTCGACATTCTCGATTATCACGTGATTACGAAGCATGTTTTCTGTCAGTAGTTTGACATTTATTGTTATCATTTCATGTACAGCCTCACTAGCATTAAAAGGTAAGATTTTTTATTAAGAACACGACAGCGCGTTTTCTAAAGAGTATAGATTGCGCTATGACATCTTTTGAAGATGATTTTAGTGCTTTCAACGCTGAACGATGGCAAAACTCCTCACTAAGCGGTATCGGACACGAATGCACCATGATGCTACCAGAAAACCTTGAATTCAACTCAGCGCTGCCGAATAATAGCGGTCACGGCTTAAAGGCGAAGTTAACGCAAGAGCCATGCAAATCAGACCCGAGCACATGTTGTACAGGCGTACGACTTGTTTTCTTTTTAAAGTGTGCTGCCTTTTCTTACGAATCTTCAAGTCTCATTGTACTTGTTGGAGTGGTTCACATATGTCGTCATCCTGTACAGCACTGTACGGTACCCTTTCGATAAACATGCGTGTAAATATTCCAGCGTCAGCGGGGGGCGTATTCTATCTTGCTTTCTACACAGACACCCCGATTCACAACGAAGTAACCCTTGGTTTTTATCAAAAAGAAGATAAAACGGAGCACGTGTCAACGAAGAGTTTTTCGTTTTCTCTGTTCAATGATAGACATTAATGATACTTTCTTAGATACCACAATGCAGTATTCTGGGGCTCAGAATCGAGGATTATTAGTCACAGTTTAGCTGTTGATTTTTTTAAGGACTATCACGAGTACAGCTTTGATTGGAAAGAGAAGGAGATAAACTTTATGCTTGATGATAAAATAGTATTCACAGCTTCAGCTGCAACGAATATTACTGTTCCATCTCATCCAAGTGAAATCCGTTTTATTTTCAGAACAGAAACACATTCAAACTGTTCTGATGGTTGTAATACCGCTCCTACAGCGTATGTTGATGTCAAAAATGTCAAATACTCGTCGCTTTAAATCTAAAATTTGTATCAAGCGCACTAATAAACAAAAACAAGTTTGATTCCATAAGGTCATACAGCAACTTTATTTGATTTGGTCATTCGTGCATTATCATTTCTTAGTAACTGTCTTCACCGTAAAGCTAAGTTTTCATGTCACGCGCTTTCTAGGAACCAATAGATCACGTGAATTATCTGAATGTTGACATTTCAATTGTGCAACACAACATTGGCTTAGGAAGTAGTAGATACATGGCAATCATGTTGTCAAACTGCTCAGTAGTCTCGTAGCCGAAGTCTAACCCAATGAAAATTCAACAGTTAGTTAAGTACGTTTAGCACTTCCTTGACATTAAATAAATCAGCAACAAACAAGCGTAGCACCATTTGTTACAATGCATACAATTCTATTGATTATGATGATCGTAACTTTCTGGCAGATTTCAACAGTGCTAGCGCTAACAAGATTACCATCGAAGATTTCTAGGAACAGAACACTTGTACTTGAACAAAGTCCTTACTTCATTGGTCAACAAGTCGTTGTTAGAAACGCAACAATTTCAGTAATGCCTGGTGTTGTAATTAACGCTGAAGCTGAATATGCAAGCATTTTTTCTTTCCAATACAACTCAGCGCTGGTTTTGGTTGGAAACGTATCACACCCAATAGTATTCTCGTGCACTGGTGGGTGTTACATCTCTTTCGAATATTCTTGGATAAAATCACCAACCTGGAAGCACGTGATATTTAAACACTTCGTAATCTCCAAACCACCGAACATTGAAAGATGTCATTTCGAACATGCTGCACTATCCGGCTGCGCTGGTGAGTGTCATTACAACAACATCACTGCAAATGTATCATCCATACAAACAGTATCAAATGATAATTACACGTCTGTTCGGGTTACAAACTCTCGTTTGGAAAACTTAAACATGCGAAATTGGGGATCCTTTGAACAAGACAAACAACTTATTGTTTCTGACTCTATTGTGTCTTGTATTCGATGTTCTTCTGTGATATTCCTCAACTCCAAGGTAGACGTAGATGAGTATATCAGTGTATATGGAGCCGTAAATACAACGTTTGAAGGTCCTGGAGAGGGAAAAATAATGGCTAGATACCCCGTTGAATATACAAAATGGAATTTGAACAAAACAATATGGGTTACTGCTAACAAACATGGTATCAACGACAATTACATAAAATCAAACAAAGACATTATATTTCGAATGTTCTATTCCAACACCTTTCCCATCACAAGGAACAGATTCTACGCCCCTGGTATATTCGCCAAAGCTGGGAACCTCTCCTATAACCTGTTGCATGGAGAAGAATATATCACTTTCAGCACAGACTCATTCTACAACCGGTTTATTACACCAACTCTGTATTGTTTTTATATATTTGAAGCATCAAGACAACCACGAGAAATAAGGTTCAACGATATCTCTAATGTGACAACTCTTGCTCTTAGGAGCATACGCATGTCTATTGACTTTACAAATAATTACGTGGGTGCAGAAAGCGTTGAGAATATTTCCATAATATTTCAAGGCACAAACCGCACGGCGTTTGATCCAGTACTGCTATCTCCTCCATTGGATATACCACATCCTATCGCCGTCCCTCTTCAACCATCTACAACGTTACCACCAACAATATTGCCAACAACACTACCTCCAATAACGTTAGCTCCTACCACTTCTTCACCTACAGCGCTTCCAACAACACTACCTCCAACAACATTACCTCCAACCAAAGCACCAACTCATAATCCTACACTGCCAATACTAACGACATCGCCAACAACAAATACTCCCTCAACAAAGGCACCGACCTCAGCTCCTACAGGGACTCCTGTAGACGAAACACCAGCACCAACTACACTAGGTACTGTAATATATTTAGTTTCTTGTACTAACAATGCACAAGTTCCAACTGAAGAACCTACCAATACAGAACCTATTGCACCAGAAGGAGTAAATGAACCAATTGATGACGCTCCTGTTCAGGCATCAAATGCAAACTTGAAATTAAGCAAAGGAAAAATAATTGCTGCTATCATTATTCCACTTTGTGTTTGTGCTCTACTTTTTATTATTCTCATAATTTTCTGGATGAAAAAAAGAAACGAGGATCCAAGCAGAAATACAGACTACTGGATAGATTTAACCGATACTGTATCAATATAGTACAATAAACAGAGATACCACATTTAGCCTAGTGTTCGTTAATAAACTGCTAAACAATAAATAAACTAGCACTAGTGTTGAACAACGAGATGAACACTGGCGCACAAACATTAGCATGATGGGAATGAATACTGGAGAGTACGATAGAAAGGTAATTGCGAACCTTAGAAAAGGTAATATCGGTGCTGCTTCAGGCATTGCTATTTTTTAAATGAGTACAAATTGAACCTGAATTTGCCTTCAAACTCACTAGAAACCACGTGTACAAATAACCTTTATCAGTGTACATCTTTACACATGAACTACTTTTTTATTGGTTTTTTTTCAATCTTCTTCTTTTGGACTTGCGTAGCGCTTAGTCCACACCTTTGCTGTATTTTCAAAAGCATCATAGTCATGCTCCATTTGATGCGCTACTGCAGGGTCCATCGGATATTCAGTGTCCGGTTCGTTTAACACAGTCTTTATGGTAGCAACAACATCAGAAAATAGAAACCTGGGCGACCAACGGTCTCGGTTTAAAATGTTTAAAGAATGACTGAAATGCCCTGAACTGTTGTGTATATTAGGATGGTAGACTTTTGTATTAAAAACCGCTTTTGGAGGTCTAAACGGGTAATCAGAAGGGTAGCTAAGCGTTACGTAGAATTCACCGCCTATTTACGTTTGTTAGTTGCGTCGTTAACGTATTTTGATAATAAATACCTTTGTAAGGCCCCTTGTTGTCTCGGAGTATTAGAATCCACGTAAATATGTCTTTTTCATCCTTTATGCTCATATAACACCCATCTATCTTACATCGTTGATTTTTACACAGCTCGTATTCTCTCATTACCCTACGAATGGCCATAATTACTAAACAGTACTTTTAGAAGGAACTCAACAGAGACCAAACAAGACTTTTTACACATGATTTTCGCTTTTATCATCCATGTGCAAGACAACAGGTGTAAAAGCGATTGATATGTCACATATTGATTGTTGATGACAGTTCTAGAGGCACTTGCTGTGGAGTACATTTGGTTTTTTTTTCAATTTTATTTTTTTTGTTCTGTTTACAAGTACATTTATGTTTTCTGTTGTACACGATAGTGTACCAACCTTCTTAGGCGGGCAACAATTATAGGCAACGCCAAAATGTGGGTTTACACTGAAAAAAAAAGTTAATCATAAAGGAAGAAAACGACAATCTATCAAAAAAGAAATTCTTCAAAAAAAAAAAACTAAAACGTACTGCCATGTCTTTTGTGTTTAGATATTTGCATCTCCCCCTCACTTTCTGTAGTACCACGCTTTAGCGTGAGAGAAGGTGCACTAAAACTACGCCGATATTGTCGTCTGTTTTCAGCAGTTGACCGACGCTCTGTTGATCGTTTCCCTGAAGCTACTAGAGGTGGTGTATAACCCTTTGAAGCTTTCCTTCCACCCAAGAATTTCTTTCTTATTGTTTTAAGCTTCGACGTCTTGCGCTTCTTGCCCTTTGAGTCTTCTTTGCTATCTCCACTACCTTTACGATCAGGTGGGAAAGAAGGTGCGTAGGCAATAGGACGCCCAGGAGAGGTTCTTTGAGAGTCAGACATAGTATAACTTCTTTGCACTGGACTATTTGAAGTGCTTTGGCTTGGTGACGAATCACTTGATGTTACTTGCTGCGCTGTACGTATAGGTTCGTGATTGATCGGAGGAAGTATAGGTACTGCTGCTATCGACTGTTTTGGAGAGGTAGAGGTATCCTCAGAACCACCAGTGGAACTCGTTTGAATCTGTTGCATTAGCATGTCACATTCAGATTGATTTAGTGAGCTTCCTGTATCACTGTGTCCTTCTTTAAGTATGTCTTCAACATTGAAACCCTCTTGTTTGAAAGATTCTTTTGGTTTCGTGGCGTTATGTGGTTTAGGAAGGGACCCCATGGAAGGGCTCCTTGGTAGGTTCTCAAACTCGTCATACACGATACAAAAGGAATCGCACTCAGATAAACGCCTTGAATCTCGACTACTTGAAGCAACGCGTAGTACTGTTTTGTTTACCAGTTCCATTTGAGGGATGTAGTCTTCTGGAAGCTTAGTGCTTTTTTTTGAGTTCTGTAGTAGAACACGAAGCTTTGCTTGATCTCCAATACTTAGAGGCTCTTTTGAGTAGTCAAGTCTTCCTGTGATATTAACAGGACGCTCTTTTGTTACTTCAGGTAACATTCTAACATGTAACGGTTGTTTATAGCCCTTAGGTACCTAGTTATGAAGTTAGAATGCGACTTTGGGTATTAATTACCACTACTACGTACTGCCGGTATAAAATTATGTGAAGGTGATTCCAATATGGAGGCTGTAGCTGTAGGTACTTGTCTTTTTAAAATCTAAAACAAACGTAAGGAACAGACTCCAAAAAAGGAAAAAAAAATCAAAAAAAGAAAAGTCTGCTTTGCAAAGTACGCACTTGGTCTTTTGTTCTCACTTTAATATTTCCAGTTCTAGTAGTACTACCAGAACCCTAGTAAAACCTTGCTTAGCCAAGAAAGAAAAATATTGTAGAATCCAGTACGTACTAGTTCCCTATTCAAAAAACTCTGATTAGACCCGTATCTATCTCTAGATATCGAGCTGGTAAACCCACTAATATTAGAAGAAAGGCGGTCTCTAGAAATGCCGCTATTATTCGATAGAAATCTATTTCTATTTGACGCTATGCTATTAGCAAAGCCTGTAGAAGCAGAACCAAGGCTTCTATCAGTTGTAGGTGCAGATTCTGCAGGTATACTAAAGCTTAATAGGCCTTGTACGTCTTCATCTAATCCATTAGCTGTTCTATCCAACTCTCTCACATCTAGCTCAAAGTTTAATTGAGTTTCGCCAGTACTACCCGTTGTGACCACAGCTATAATAAGTATGAGCCAAGTAGTTGTTTGTAGTATGATGGGTTTTGTGTTTAAGAGGAAAGAGAAAGTGCTAGTTTTTTGCTACGTACAAGCGCCCAATGATGATTCAGAAAGTCCTTCAATGTCTGTGAAAGAGAGCTAGAAAGTTTTAATTAGAGAGAACTACAACCAAGTATATGCACATCGTTAACAATACGTACATCTGGTGGGCCTGTTATTACGTCTGGTAAATCAGTAATACTTGGTGGAGAGCTTAAGGAAGAGCTGTTTTCTTTACTAGAAGATGTATAACATAGCTTGGATGAATGAGACTGAGAAATAATATTTTGAGGTGACGATGGTTGGTATGGTTCTAATCACGAAAGAAAGAAAGGTTAGACTAAAAACCAATGGGAAATTTTATCGAAAAAAAAAGCAAAAACCGTACGCCACTTAGAATCTCCTGGTTGTCTTAAAACAGCAAAACTAGGCGATGACTCTGATTCAGAGATACCACTGCTTGTTGTAGGTGCACTAGAGCTTTGATCATTACCAGCTTTTTCTATTAATCTTTCTGCTGTCTATATACATTTGTTAGTTCTGTGTTTACTGCTATTGGTTTTTGTACGATAAAAAGAATCCAAGATAAGAAGAGAAAGAATTAAAAATAGATTTTCAAGAAAACCGAAAAAAAAGGTTAGTGTACCGTAAGAATGTCTTCAAAATCATCTGGAACTGGCATAGGACTTCCGCTTGAATTCACAGATGCTAGTCGAGGCAGAGGCGACAAGTCAATTTGTTGTCCTAACTCGTTTAAGCTCAAACAAAATATAAAACAGGTTTTTGCTCCAAAAACGGCAAGCCAAATTAGGATAGTTATTACGTACCTCCGAAAGCTTCATTAATTTGCATCTCGACCAATGTCAGAGGATTATAGGTGTCAACCATGTTAGGAACAAATGTAAGTACACTACGAATAGAAGGACCATTCGGTGTTGAAGTAGAAGCAGATAAAGAGTCTAGTTCATTAAGAGTTCCGACTTCTTCTTCAGAATCTAAGTGTACATCCAACAACTTGCTTTTAGCTGCAAAAGATTTACGCTCAGCTCTCATTGCGTTTAATGCTAGAACAAAAAGGTTAACAAACGAGGTAAAACGGAAAAAAAAACCAAACAAAAAAAAAAAAGTAAAATTCACCTGTTGAGTTATGAGAGGATGGCTTCGCTTTGTTACTAGATATTTGTTGGAGTTGTGACATCTTCATTATCTCCTATAATATTATAAGTCAATTACATTGATTTAAATGTCATTGTTGTAAAGATACTTTGGGTACATACATGTAAAATTTCTATTATGTCAATGGAGTTTCTACTATCTACTGGTTCGATAGTTTTCTTGTAATGGTTCTCAATATGAAGCGCAGCTTTCGCAATATTCATTGCTTTGTCTGTAGCAATATTCTAAAGAAAACAATCAATTGATCAAACCGCTAAAGGTTGAAAACAATTTGTTTTGAAGTGAATTATAGACGCACAAGTCGCTCAGCGGAAGAGTCGTTCACAACAGCAAGAAAGAATTCAAGTGATTTTATAACAGTAGATTGGAAGTTGATTACTTTTTGCTTGAACTCGTTAACCTCATCAAACCGCTTTTCCATACTGGATGCATCAGGAACGAAATTTGTAATCTAAAGAAAAAATACGTGTCAGCAAAATAAATACACAAAAAAGGAAGGTAATAAAACACTATCGTACTCTGTATAGTGGCTTTCGTATGAAATAAGAAAATTTAGACGTTTTATTCAATAACTCGATGCAAAAGTCACTGTATAACCTATAATAAAGTATGAGTAATAGAGTAACAAGCACTGTAGCCAAAAAGAGGAAAGTTTAGTGGCACTTTCGCGATTTTTTTTATGAATTAAATGGTTTACCTTTGTAAGTCTGTCATATGATGCGCTTGGCGTCTGTACTTGTGTAGCTGGCCAATAATCTGCACAATATTCATCCATTGTTCACAGGTCGGGTAATCGTCGGTTGTTTCCACAGTGTTATTAGGCTTCCGTCCTACTTCTGGCGATCTAAGTTCAAGCACTCTAGTACCAGCTTGGAGGATGTAATACGCTTGTTTCTTTGCTTTTGGTTTAGCTTCTGGTACAGATGTGCTTCTCCTCTTAGGAGAAGTAAAACCATGCGCTCGTCGTGTATTGGGCGAATTTGCCTCTTTTGGCGAAACGTAGCTAACAGCTTCAAAAGCTGCAAGGTTAATTGTCCCTTGCGGTTGGTAAGGGGAATATTGAGCGTCCTACAGTAAACTAGTCAGTATAAAGAGCTTTTTAGCTTTTTTGGGTGAGAACCTGTGTTGTTTTATAATAATGCAATTCGTTAGGCTGTAGTACAAACCACCGCTTCTTCCAATTTCGGCGACTCCCAACACCGCCTTTAAAACCACCTTTTTTTGTTATGTACCCTTCGAACAAGGGACCACAGCAATTACCATCATCGTCATTTGCTGGCCTACAACTTTTACTGCTGCCCTTCTTTGGTTTACTCATCTTATCAAGTTGCTTGGTTTAGCTCTAGGATGAA
Organism: Trichosphaerium sp. ATCC 40318; assembly: GCA_038496445.1. Classification (NCBI taxonomy): domain Eukaryota; phylum Discosea; class Flabellinia; family Trichosidae; genus Trichosphaerium; species Trichosphaerium sp. ATCC 40318. Next base: position 77,177 of record JALMLS010000516.1, read on the forward strand.
ATTCAAAGGCGCCTTGAAGCATGTGTGAGCACTACGCATTTACCAAAGCGTTCAAAAGCAATAAAAGCTGGTTGGATAAAAAGATGAAACTGGCGTTTTGTGAAGGGCTGGCTATAATTCTAGACACGTACAAGAATTACGACGATGAAGCTAAAACATTGGCGTAAGCGCCACAGAAATACAAAGATAAAGCGCTTTTGCTTGGTTAATGCTTTGAACACCTGTTGCGCCTGGTGAATGCTTAGTTAGCGGTGTACTCAATAGAACCTTCCTTAACTTATCCAACTGAATGGTTTTTTTAGACACCATGTACCACTGCAGGGTGGTAATACACGAACTGTTGTGTAAAAAAATAAAACGCAAATTCTCTACAATTGTACGCTACACTCTTTCCGCACCAGTTTTCACATGAGCGAACTGGTACGTTTGTATTGGTACAGACAATAAATCGCGAAACTTCACTTTTTACAACAAAAAAAGGACGTAAGTTGACCTACTGATGCTACCAAACGTGAGTACTTGTAACAGAGTACGCAGCGATGAGTAAAGTACGGAATAGAAGTACGGGAGCCGGTGTCCTAGAATTTGTAACAAACAACAGCAACGGCACTAGCAAACAACGTACAAAAAGGGCGCGAAAAGACACGCAATCTACACCTCACCAATCAGAGCTTATCAATGATTCTCTCAGTGGTATACGACGCAAATTAATAATGTTTTGGAGCGTTAAACGAGTATAGGGTCACTAGGAAGCCTTTCAGATTTGAGCAGCTTACCAACCGATTCTAGCATATTTGGGGATATGAGCCTCAGGTGCGCACGCGCTGGTGCAGTTTCAGTAGCAGGAATAATGCAGCTAACTGATTAAGCTAGTCAGCCTACCGTTTCGCCTCAAAGGGACTGTGGCCAACAGCAGAGCCAACGTGCGTATTTTTCCACTGTAAAGTGTTTTTGTTGAGTGCTTACATCTTCAAGAATCAGTAGCAACGCCAACTACACAACAACTCCTTGGCAGTAATAATAGCTTGGATGGTTTAAGTGATAGTGCATCAGGAGCTTTTCTCAGGTACATTAGAGCCAAAAAAGCACTTTAATCTAACCTACACAGCCAAGACACTCCAAATTCTCTTACTCAAAGTGGATCAAGAATTGCTTCTTCTCCTAGTGTTAGTTCAAGTCGTAAATCATCATCTCAGCGCAAAACAAAGTACGTCATAACCGAACTTTCTGCTCTACAAAAAAATTACTCCAAACACTAATTGTTCAATAGTCCATTCTTTCGCACTGGGACGATTAGACGCTCACAAACAAAGTATGATGATATATTTGACTTGGTAGATAAAGATCAAGAGGAAGAGAAGGCGTTTAACTTCAAAGCAAAGGCTCCAGTGGTCAAGAAGCGTAAGACTATAAAAGTGAAAAAAAAGAGAAAAAATGAGTCTACAACATTGTCTTCAGGTACCGCCCACCTTCTCCTTCTATATCCAGCCTATTATGCTATTTGAAATAGTATAAAGTAGAACTAACATATACCGAAGGTACACCTACGTCTATGCGTAAGAGAAAGCAGATTTCTTCGTCGAAGAATATCCAAACTGAAGAAAACTCGGAAATAGAACGACCTAAAAAGAAACGAAAACTGGCTCCTTCTACTGACAAAGATATCATCCCTGAGACTCAAGTTATATCCCAAGATACTAAACAACCAAGTGAATCTAAGGTAAGACCAACTAATCAATAGTTTAACGCAGTTTAAGCACTAACGTCTGTCATCTTTAGGATCTTTTAGCAGATTGGTCATTGAAGTCTTCTTTACTTTTTACATTTGATAAACCTATTCATTGGGGTAACACAATGTCGCCTTCTGTACGTCCTTAATACTTTCGGGTATATACTATCCTTGTATTAACATCAGGTACTCTCTAGGTATCTGCAAGCGGGACAGCAAACTTTATTAAAGGATGTTCAGACAAAAAGTATTGTGCCGAAGAAGAAAAGAATATACAAGTTGAGTTTGATAAATTATTGTATCATTGGAGCTATCCTTGTGTCTCACTTCCACATTTCCAATGTGAAGCTATATCTAAAGTACAGTATATAAAACCACATTTACGTAAACCTGATCAAGTGAGCATGTGGAAGTACTGGATTACAATGAAGGAAACATGGTATGAATCATTATGATTCAAAATGTTTTTTTACTTATTTCTCATTTAGGATGAAAAGTTTTCACTCTCTCTTCTATATGTTGCGTTGTAAACAATGTAGATTCTTCTATCTAAGATTCCCAACGTTTACTATACTATTTACAGCACCAGGTACGCAGTTCTTCAAGCGCAGCGACAGCACTTTATTGCTTGTCTTCTTTTTTTTTCAATAGTCGTTAAAGCTAACGTTAATGATTACTAAGGAACAAATGGCAGTAAAAGATTCTTAGCAAAGTTGAGTAGATCCACGCAAAGTCTTAGAAGAAAGTTAGAAGCTGCACATGTCGAATTTTCTATGCCTATGGCTCCTTATGGCGTTGATGATGTGGTATTACTTGACGAAGATAGAGAACTCTTAGAATTAGAGAAACAACATCCTGGACAAGTGTACGTCCCGTGTAAGTACTTAAAAGGGATATAACTGCTTTATAGGCGTAGGAAAGTGGTTAATGTTGATGGCCAGCTTGCCTCTCAACTATTCTTCACTGGAAGGTCTCAACTTCAGTCACTTTTTGTATTTTTGAAAGACTATGTTGATAAAGATGAAGACATGATCTTACCTAAACTCCATGCACATGTACCATTTACAAACGCTTCTTTATGCAAGCTAGAACCGAAGTTCTCTACATTCAAGATGGTTCCAAAGGGTAAACGTGTTCTAGTGACACGACACAAGGTCAGCATTGAAGGAGTAATCCTTCCTCATTTATTCATCCGACTTTGTGATTTCATGACGCGGATACAGTCGGAGTACCAAGTCATAGCAAATACAGAAGCGCTCTCTTTTGGATTAAACTGCAGTGGTGATTCTAGTAGCTTGAATACAAGTAAAGGAGATACACCTGACGAGTCACAAAACGACTTTTCGTTACCTGAATGTATGTTGTTTTTTTTTTGTACTTTGTTTTTATCAACCTGACTTTTCTTGTCTAGGTCTTATACAAGAATCTCAGTTGGGTAAAAACGTCATAAAGAAGCTTGTATATACCGATGAAAAGTTTAATTTCACTACAGTAAGCGAGTAGGGGCGTCATTGTAACATTAATAAAAGTAAACAAATGCACAAAAAAAAGAAAGATGCTTTTAGTTAACATGTGAGGTTGTGCTACGATCGCTTTGATACGTAAAATACAATATCTTCTGGCCGGGCTCCTGTCATATACGCCATGGTATAGTCTGTGTTTCTAAGAGCACTAAAAGCGATAGCAACCTCGGCTTCCGAAGCTGATCCAACGGCAACTGTTGCTTTTAGTGATGATTCTTGAGGTACCATTCCTTGATATAAAGCGACGTGATGATTATTATTTTTTGGATTAAGTCCGTTGATTACCTTATATCCAACAATAAAGATGCCTGTTAGAATACGCATATTTGAGAGACTAGCTGGTTCGTATGTTGTCTCTGAACCTGATTTCAAAGCAGCTAGAGCAGCAGAACCAAGACCAACTTTAAAATCAGTACCAACAACTATTATGGCGTCCTTGTCCTCGTATTCTTCTCCTGTCCATGCGTATGATCCCGCATTACCGCCAGAGAAAGGTAGAGGACCAATACTTGGCTTAGTAAGTTTGCCATCTTCAAAAATTGTTGAAGTGTTCGTTGCGTCGCCGTAGTAAATAGCGACCCAGTAATTATCGATTTTGTAAGCAAGGGACTGCCATTGAACAGCAAAGAATCCATTTCCCAGAGTTGGTGTAACTTTCAGCTGGGACTCTTGCTGAGCGCAAGAACATGTGATGAATACAACGAGCAAAAATAGGGATAGTGTTGACATTTAAGGTAATGACTCCGATTTGTATTTGATTAATACAAATACAAGAGTGTACGTCAACCTTGGTCTTGTGCAGCACAAGCCTTTCCCACAATTTTGGGACTATTACAATTGGACCATTGTTTGAGAAACTGTAATTTCGGACGTTGAGATTGATTTAAGAAAAGATGAAGAATCATTCAGTGCCACGTGGACAAAAACTTGGCGCCTTGAGCCAGAGTTTCAATGCTACGAGTGAGAACCTCGTGTAATAAGTTTTGAAATACCAGTTTAAAATTCGCAATGTGTAGCGCCTAAAATCTCCGCTTCTTCAGAATAAAACGTTACAAGTATAAATGCCTTTATTTACTACCACAAATGTATTGAATATGTAGAATGTTTGTAAAGTTTTTGATCCGTACAGAGATTTCATTGGGTGTTGCATACGAAAACGTTTTTTCCAGTGTTGGGCTGGCAGACCTGTTAATAGCGTGGTCTCCCATCAACTAAAATCTATATGTCTCAAGTTGTCCATCATTATGCCATTCTTTGTATTCACCATTATTATCATTAGCCCACATACTCTGTGCCTTTGACAGTGCATTTACATACCACGCTTTGGTATTCACCCTTTTGTTGTCTTCACCACTTATTTTACCATCCGTGTACTGTCCGTTATTATGCCACATTATAGCTTCATCGTGTGGCTCTCTACTGACTCATGGAATGCCCAGCACTCTCCACTCTCAAATCCGTGGTATCCGTGGGTAAAAAATTGAAAAAAGAGGCACAAAGTACGTTTTCTGAGTAGAAAAATGGAGCAAGAAAACCTGTCATGACAGTACTACTAGGATCGTTCTTACCAACATGAATATCACATGATTACTACTTCCAAAATCTGCATTAGTGCCTTGTTTTGAATATTCATTTGCGACTATCATACATATTTTTAACAACTACTTAGTGTTAGCTAGTTCAAAGTCAGTTTTTGGCTAGATGTTGTGCACAAATGCAAAGTATGAAGTAAACATTCAAAGACTTTTCAATTGGTGTCCGTAAAACAAAGGTTGGTATATCTGAAATTCTTACAGATTTTTGGAGTGTTTGTTTCCTAGAACTAAAAGATTTCGAATGAATGTTTTAGCAATCGTTGTTATTTGGTAACCGTCACATATGTTACAAACTCGTTCGTCCACTATAGCCCACTATAGACCACTGTGCATCACTACTGTAAGTTGGTGAATCATGGCTGTACTTAGCAGTATAATTGCTTATTGGCTTAAACTTATTTCTTGGTAAAAGCACTTTCACAGCAGCTCTTTATTCATCTTCAGATACGTGTCATATTACATCAAGTGAGTAAAATACACTATGAAAACAGAGTTTTTAATCACTAATGGTAATGGGGTTAGCATGGAACACGTGGGTACTGACCCAATGTTGGTAGACGTTGCATCTGCACAGAACGATATGAACTCTTCTATTGTACCTACCAAACGACAAAAAACTATTGGAGAAGTATCTCAGACTGTTCATTTAACTTATGAGATATTGTTGATGATTTTTCTACAAATACGATACACTGACTTGAAACGAGCGGCTTGTGTTGATGTACGTTCAAACAATATTTCAACTTGTCGGATTCTCATTGTACAAGCGATTATGGTGTGAAGTTAGCCGTGACTCTAAGCTTGTCTGGATTTCCCTATTCGAAGATGAAGATGGGCGTATACGAGGAGAATGGACTTTAAGACAAGTCAACCCAGAGAATGACTTGGAAAAACAAAAAGTACTGTTTAAGAGTATTCCCATCGACAAACTGAAATTAGAACACTTAAACTTGAGTGTTCGAAGGCAAGATAGAGGCGATGAAGAGCATAGATGCATTGTACGTTGACCATTTCAATAAGCGTGCTACTGACTTAGCTCTAGCTTTGTGCAGGGGAAGACAAATTTGAACTGGAAACATCAGAACTATTGCTGAGTCCTTGTATTGTTGGTATGGCTTTCAATGAGTTTACTTGGAAAACTATGATGTCAGATCCTGTTCTTTGGTGTGTTGATATTATAGACACTGGTAAAGAAGGCTCCAATGGTCGCATTGTAAAACTAAACCTTCTCCTCAACACCTAGGTATGTAAGAGTAGGGAACTTTCTCTTTCTTGAATATTTCTGATTTTTTTCGTAAAAGGTTGTATGATGTGGTTCAAAGGAAACAGGATGTTCCTGGTCTTATGCTTATGATGGTTGCGGCAATTAGAGATTTTATTTTCACCACAATTGAACCTAAACGGCTTTACGCGTTTTCTTTGAAACGGCCGTTTATGTGCATGGTACATGTCGCTGTTCAGCGGAAAATTTGTTTTGACAATGATGTAGGACGGTGTCAAGATACAGAAACAACCGAAACACCTTAATTTGAGGTTATACAATTATCAAAGAAATGCTTACAGTTGGATGCTGGCTGTTGAGACAGATAAGAACTTTCGTGGTAACACTTTTTGTTGTTTTACTTTTGTAATTTGGAGTTAAATTATTTATAGAGTTCAAGTGCAATACACTGGTACCTTGGCCTCGATCAAAGATTCCTATTCTATTTGACGTTTTACAAAAAGAAATACTTACAGCTGAGCAATTTGAAGAAAGAGGGAAAGTCGATAGTGTTACGTTTTCTGGTGGTTTATTGGCTGGTACTCTCAAGTTTTATCTTGATATTGTATCATTGTATTATTGATTTAACGTTAATTAGATGACATGGGACTTGGTAAAATCACTGAAGGTAACTTAATTTTCTCACTTTTTTCTTTACTTGACATTTCTATCAGTTTTAGCCTTGATTCTTGGTCATCCAAAAAAAAATCACAAACCCTGTGTCATTAAAGACGAGAATGGTGTTTCTTTCTATTCTTCAAAAGCAACTCTTGGTAATGCTCTACATGCATATAATGACCTATTAACAGATTTATTAGTGTGTTGTCCAAGTCACCTTGCAGAGCAATGGTGTGAAGAGATTAAAAAACAGTCCAAGATCAAACTTGATGTAAAGAAGATAGCGACACTCACTCAACTTCGTAAATGTAATGCTCGGGCTCTATCAAATGCTGGTACATTGAATAACATCAGAATCAGGTATTTTCGTTCTGAATCTGCATTGACTGTAATCTTTTAGATGTTGTAGTTGTACCATATAAGTTTCTCGAAAATCTCGCCTATATACGAATGGTGTTGCCAGAGGTGCGTTGTCGTAAAGACTACGACCCCGAAGGCCGTACTAAGAATGTTGAAAAAAAGCGCAAGGTACATAAAATTATATTAAAGTCACGTGTGTTAATTGAATCACAGTCTGAAATCAGAAAGGATAATTTGGATTCAAACTCCAAGAAAACACCTATTCTCGACTACTTTATGTGGTACCGTTTAGTACTTGATGAGGTACATGTTAATTATAGATTAATGAAATAACTGGAAAAAGGGGCATGAAGAAATTCAGTATTGGGATTTTCAAGGTACTAATGTAGATTGGCAACTCTTAAGAGGCAATATCAAAACCTTACAAATTATCTAGAATTATTCTGGAAAAATCTCAATTCGACGTTTAAGTGGTATGTTACCGGTATGTATACATGTTACAGTGTTGTCAGTCTTAGTTTCTTTAGGCACACCATTCCCGAATTTGTACGTATTATTGAAAATGTGGAGAATGTAGTACCAATCATTCGATAGGAAAATAGTTAAATATGCAATCAAGTTCCTGATGAAAAAGACAACATTGTCTTATTCCTGGGAGTGGTATATTAGGACCTGGAGTAATAATTTTTGTAAAAACACTGATTTGATAGAAGACAGTAATACTGTTGTAAACGAGTGTTGCAAGCACGTTGAGTATTGTTTAATGCTATGCTAGACTAACACATTTTACATTATAGCTTTCATGTACAAGATATAATGAGAAATAACTTAATTTGGAGAAACACAAAACAGACTGCTGGTTCAGAGTTTGACGTACCTCCTTATACAGAACAAGCAATTATCATTCCTTTCCATCCTGTCGAACAAGCTGTCTATGATTCTTTTGTAAAACTAAAGTGGTTGGGTACGTTGCATTTGATTATTTCTTTGGAGCTTGTGTTGTTTTGCTTTGTACTCCTTACAAATGTAAAGGAAATATGAGGGAGTGTTGCGGAATGAATATGGAAACGAAAACAATAAACTGTTTGCTTGCTGAACTGATCGAAAATTTCTGTACGTTTTTTGATTTACAAATACATAAACTTACTAAGTGCAAGGGTAAAATCAAGTATTATCAAGGCTACATAGTGGAAGCCAAATTTGCAATAGAGTTTGCAACAAAACTTATAAAATGCGAACCGATTTATGCCAAGAGAAGGGTGAAAGAGAAAACAAACAAGTTACAGGTTTAAGAGTTTCTGTCACTATCTGTGGCTTACTACGACTTCCAGGGATACCGTAAACAAGCAAAAGCTCTTGACGAATGTAAGGTGTTACTTGAAAATACGGTAAATATTAATATTAACTTTTAAATCACGTGCCGTCTAAATGGCTTCTGTTTTAGATCAAAGAAGATACATCATTTATAGAAACGAAAAAAATAATAATTAAATATGAATGTGGTGCCAAAGATATGAACTACAATCAATTACAATCAGCACTAGAAAAGCACGGTATTGAGATTAACGATGAGAGTGAGGCGAGAAGCACAGTTCGTAAAATTATACAAGATGAGAAGAGAGTACTTGATTTGTTTTTATTAATATGCTGACATTAGTTGTAGCGTGGATATGAGTACAAGTACAAAGGTCTCACTTTCAATGAGATGAAAATAATGTAACATTACACATGTTGTGACCATTTTTTTACTAATGCTCACAATAGCTATGGAAGCAAGGCAGCGCAGCTGATTCAGATATTGAGTAAAAAATCAAATACTGACAAAAAAGTGATTCTGTTCTCTCAAAATGAAAAACTACTCAAGCATATAGATAAGGCTCTCTTTGAAAACAACATTTACGCTACTTTGGTTGATAAGTACGTTTACATAGTTGATAGATTTCCGAATAAGATTAACGATAATCCTTCGTAACATTCCATAAGAACTAAAACAGCATAGATATGTGCTACGAAATACAAAAGTAATTGACTCGTTCCGAGACAAGAGCAAAGATATCATTAAATGTAGAGTTAATCTTCTCAAGTACGTATTGCTTGTTAAATCTGGAGCAAACTAAATAGTTGCTCTTGTATTTAGTATGTCAACGGCTGCACAAGCAGTAAACTTGACGGACACTGATATGGTATTTCTGTTGGGTAAGATATTACTTCTAGCTTTTCTTGCGCATTGCTGAGAACGCCTAGATCCAATATTTAACTCAAACGAAGAAAAAGAAGTTAAAGGCATTGAAAAAACAGGTGAAATAGCGAATTGAGATGAGTTTCCTTCTGCTACTAACACTTTAAATAGTAATTGAAAGAGCTTACAAAATTGGTCAAAAGAAGCAAGTCACTGTTTACCGCCTTATTATGAAGGATACTATTCAGTTTGATCATTACAACGTGAGTCAATACATGTACGACAAGTGATTATTAGATTACCTCAAATAACCAGAAAAATCTAGGAAGAAGGAGCAAAAAACACAAAAGAAAAATCGTTCATACTGGGACTGGGATTAGTAATCAACATTTGCTTTGTATTCCAAAATTGCATACAAATAAAATAACAGTTAACGATAGTCTGGATTTCTCTTATTGACGATAAACACGGTATATACGAGGAGAATGGGCTTTAAGACAAGTCAATCAAAACATGGCCTGAAGAACTTATTAGTAGTCCAAACTTGATGATCCGTACATACAGCAACAAAAAACCCCCAAAAACATGAACGTTGCAAAAATAAGGTTTCACTTTTTGACAAGTGATACTTAAGCTAGTATTATGTGAACGTCAGTTTTTTGCTTTTTTTTGTTTTGTTTTCAAATAAATCTTGTTTTTAGAAGCAACTGCTAGTGTCAACATGAGCGAAAACAGTAGGTATGAACGATGTTACCGGTAATAACTGTCTTGTTTCAGGTTTAAAGGACGATTTGAGAAATTTACTTCAATTGCTACGAAATGGTGTAATACTAGAAGAAGAATATCAAAGGAGGCGTAAACAGTTACTCACAAAAGATGCAATGGAGTTGACATCTCCAAACCCACCAGTACGCTTCACTTGGGTTTAATACGCGTCATTATAATAAAACCAAGCCTTCTTTGTTCTTAAACGGCTTTTTGGGAGTGTTTTCGTTAACGGTTCGTTTAGGAAGATGACACGTCTTTATTACACTGCCCTGATGAGGTAATATTATCTATACTTGAGAATGTAGAGGAGAAAGAACTATGTAACATGGCTTGTGCTTGCTGGGACATGAAAAGCGTTTCTGAAGATCAGTACTTATGGCGCCGGCTTTGCTTGTCCAAGGTATTATGTTAAAAGCTCTTGTGTCAGACTCTTTCACCGAGAGAATGTTTACGGAATCTGTAGTTCATTACTAACTTATTCTTGTTTAGTTCCCTTTTTGCAATGTTGCAGATTATTCACATTTATGGAAAGGTGCTTTCAGGTACAAGCCTTTTGCTTGTTTCAATACAAATTTTTTCATTTATGCTATAATTAGGTCACGTGCACTAGTTAAAAAGGGTTGGGAAGGTGGACGTTCTGGAGATTTTAAGGTAACAACATTCTATCGCCGCTGTTTTTTTAGACTACTGTGCGAAAGATAAGCAATATTTACTGTTCTATAGGTTGTAACAATGAGAGGTCATACTGATTATATACATTGTTTTGAATTCCGTAATGATACAATTATTAGTGGGTCTCAAGATAATTCGTGCGTACAAACTCGCACTTTTACAACGATATTCAATCAAAATATTTACAACACTTTATAGACTTAAAGTCTGGACTCCGGGCAGTAAAAAACATCTGTTGTCATTGGAATCGCACACGTGCGTAATAAGATATTTTACATTAATTTAGGTCTAAATCTATTCTGTTTAGTGGCAGGGTTAACTGCATAGACTTTGGTAACAAGTATATCTCATCTGGTTCTCAGGATGGATCTGTGAAACTTTGGGATTTATCGTCTGGATCAATGTTGGCTACTCCAATTTCTGGAACAGGCTTTGGTAAGCATACACCATTTGTTTTAGTTGGTGGCGTTGAACCTAGTTAACTATGTATGCCGTAGTTACTTCTGTGTTCTTGAACGAGTCTAAAAATACTGTGTATTCAGCTTCAAGAGATTCTCATGTTCGTGTTGTTGATGTTCGTTCCTTTGCTGTTGTGCATGATATTGTTAGTCACGCTTCTCCTGTTTCCGAGATGAAAGTACGTTTCCTCATTTGTTGATGATTCATATAAGCTTATGAACAATAGGCAAATGATTCTGTGATTGTATCATATGACAATGCTACTATACATGCTCATGATGTACGACGTAATTACGCTCCTTTATGGCAAGCAAATCATTTGGGAATAACATGTTGTAAAATCGCAGGTCAACGTGTTGTTTGTGGTGGTAAGGATTTTTGTGAAGCTTTGTTGTTTTAATCATAGCTATTTAGATTCCACTGGAAATATCTTAATTTTTGACGTTTCAAACGGAGCCCTACTCCATAGAGTTAGGGGTCACACTCAACAAGTAACCTGTATTGATACAGACGGAATAAAAGCCGTAACAGGATCACAGGTATCTAAGATCGAACAACATGAAACAAAAAAGCTAACTTAGTCTCAAGGATAATACAATCGTATTTTGGGATGTTGCAAGTGCACGTGTCATTAATGTTGAACGCACGCTAATAAATTTTAGGGGACTAAAGTACATGATATGCGTGCACACACTGGACGTGTGAACACTGTAAAATTTGATGGGTTTAAAGTAGTCAGGTAATTAGTTTATCAGAGCACCTTGTTTTAGTTTCTTGGTTCTTTCTTTAATTAACATTGGTCCTAGTGGGTCTGCTGATAACACTGTAAGTGTTTGGAATATTAGTAATGGTCAAAGGATATATCCTTTACTCGGAGGAAGCCTTCAGGTTAGTTGTGAATAGTTCTTAATATCAAAATTCTGTGGCATGGAAACTTATTGTTTGTGTTAGATTCGAGGCCGGAATAAAGCCAATCCCAACGTGCAAGGTTGTTCTCAACTTTGTTTTGATGAATTTAAAATAATAGCAAGCTTCAATAGCTTAATGAGAGTATGTATTTTTCTTCAGAAACAAATGCTATCTTGTTTTTTTCTTACAACTTTTAAGGTGTACAATTTTGCTGTTGAGAGATAGTGTTATATTCAAGCTTGTTGATAAAACAAAAAAATAAAGTCAGGAAAATATACTCTTCACTTGTAAATTTTGGTATCAACGAAGTTTGTAAAATAGTGCTCATTTATTGGGTGATGTCGTTCTTGTTAATTTCTCACTAAGTAGTAATGTGTTTATTCGCTCTCAAGAGTGACTACCTTATTATCCTTTGAAGAATCATATGCGGCAAAGACTACATAAAACCTTTGAGTTGGAACTAAACTAGAAAAGAAAGCTAGCAAGTCAAATAACGAACCTAGTTGCATTGATTTTAAGTAATCTTTTCCTGTCAGCTCTGGGCATTTGATGTTCCCATTAAGAGCTTCTCTGAAGTGTATATTTGTTGGAAGTATACTCGAGTGTATAAGCATATAATCTGGATCAGCCCATTTGTAAGTTGGCGGTGGATGACGTGTCAAAGACGTTGTCTTGTTTTCTTCATAAAAATTAGGTTTCAAGTGCTTGGTGTTTTTTCGCACTTGTTGATCGTATGTAGTAATCGTGACCCAGCTCTACTGATCCTTCACTACCTTCAACTAGGCTAATCATAGTCAAAAAGTGTTTCGCACGTTAACTTACATATAGACTTCAGGGAATCTATCCAGTTCAACTGGAGATGCATAAGAAAGAGTGGTGTGAATATGTATTCCTGATTTTGATTTCATTTGCAGTGTAGCAACATCTTCTCCTTTATTTTTAAAGTAAGAACGACTCACATATTTAACTCTAAAAGGCTACCTTTAATACCAGGAGTGACAGATGTTGTCATACAGTACAAGTCCTTAACATCACCAAATAAAAACCTCAGAACATGACTTAGTACTGAAACACGTTTTATAATGTTACCTCACTACATCAAGAATGTGTGAGCCCATATCCATAAGAATAAACTGTTCAAGTTCCGTAATCACAGAGTAAGTGCAACTTTGTTGAATCTAAAGGTATACGTATCTTAAGAAAGGCTACAGTACATTAAATTAAGCTGATATCTGCTGCCTTTTGTTGTACCTGATTATCGAACACAGGGAAGCTAGACTGGTATGTAACGCTTTTAACAGATACATTAGTTCATCTGCATTATGAAGAAGCGTACCGAGCTCTAAAGGGTTTTCCTATATTGTTTTTTTCAAGCTCTCGCTTTAGTGCTCGTATTGGATGCTGGAATCTAGTTTGGTATTAAAAATCACGTGATTGGGATACATTTAGTCGTACCTCCAGTTGTCATGGACGAAGAGTCGCACATTAGATTTTTCACAGGAAGATACCATGTCCTCACAATCACTCAGATTCGCTGCCTAGAGTGAAGTCATCATGTGTTTTAAGCGTTGGACGCTGGGCTTGAGGATATTGTACCAAAGGTTTCTGACAAATAACGTTAATGCCCGCTTTTGCTGCCATAAGAGTCTATATGTTTGTACAAGATTAAATAGAGCGTTAGAGAGTCATATCGTACAAACTTTTTGTGAGTGTCAACGTCAGTTATAATATCAACAAAGTCCATAGATACGCCAAAAAACTGTTCTATAGTATCGCAGACTACTGTTTCAGGCAAGTTAAATTTTTTAGCTACAGCATGAGCTTTTGACGTTGTTCTATTCCATAACGCAACTAACTCAACGCCTCCTGCATCCAGCCAAGCGCCAATCTGGAATCTACGCCACTAGTGAGCACGTGTACTTGTCTTTTAATTATTTTCAAAAAAAAACGCCTACTGTGACCAGAAGCCACATCCTACAACCCCAAACCTAAGCTGTTATGGAAATGAGCTCAAAAACCGTTAATAATAACATGTGCCTTTTTCGCCATCACTCCAAAACTTAACGTAGCGCTATCTGTATGGTGATTTAGCCGTGAACCCAAAAACTCACTTAGGTATTATTTGAAGGTGCGAAAAAGTCAATCACGTGGCATCAGTCAAACAACAAAGATTCATCGTACAAGACGTAACAACATCCCAATTTTGTTGTTTAAACGCAAGTCACATTGTCTCATCTATGAATGGAAGGTGAAATCTTTCAAATTGTACCGAAAAGTGCTCAGTTTTCTCCGACGTTCCACTGTAAATCACAGTGGGTATGTTTCTGCTGAACCGAATTCGATTACCCTATGCTTACACATAAATGACAACGCCAAAGCGTAGGCTTACTAACATTCTCAATAGAGAAATACCTGTACCTCAAGAGGTTCCATTGTATTTTGCATACCAACCTCTGGTACCGCTAACTCCCGTTGTATTATACATTCCAGAGCTGTTGGAGATGATTTTACTACGTTTAGACTTGAAATCTATGATATCTTATTCTTGGACTTGTAAACACTTTCATGGTGCAACTGCGTCAATGGCATACATAGAATCAGGATTTAAAAACGTTTTTACTTATGTTAAGAAGCACATCTCGCCAGAATCTCTTTTTTGTCCTCTTTCATTGAGGAATACTCTTCTTACACTGGAATCAAGGTCACAATCGTTTGATGTAGGTGATATATACCCATGTCTACCATGTCCTATATGTGTTGGTCTGGGCGATATTGGCGTGTGGAGTCGTGTGGCATCAGCTCAAGTCAGTTGTTCATGGATAACAGTTTATTGTGATTTATGTTCTGAAAACAAGCGACCTCCTCTTTCATGGAAACAACCACGAATATGTCCAAGTTGTAACTTCAGAAGAAATCGGGATATTAAAAATACATTGTATGGCACATGTGTGTACGATAAGTTTTGTGACAAATGTGAAAAAACATGCTGTGTGTTGTGTACAAAAAGGTGTGCACATTGCGGATGTACAGTGTGCGGTCATTGTCGGAAAACATGTAGATATTGTTACCAACCGTCATGTTGTAGAAAGTGCTTATATAACAGGGTTACAGCGCTACAGTTTTCTTATGAAAGCTCAAGTTCTTCAACCTCATGTAGCACTGATCATTCAAGCTTATTGGAAATTGTACCATCTGTATGTGAAGAATCAAGTCATTCAGAAGTTCATTCATACCAAACAGTCTCTTCATCAGAAGAAGACAGCCTACAACAAACTGTATGAAGTAAAGTAAATAAACCAGAAAATTCAATGTGAACTACAAAAGTTGTGTCTTTTCGGACAAAAAATACTTGCATTGTACTGTCAACAGGTTGAGGTAAAAGCCTTTTTACAGTACTTCGTATCAGTGCCGGATTACAAGTAAAACCGAACAAGAATGTTCAATTGAATCAGTTTGTAGTAAGCTATAAAGTTTTTGTTTTATTTTTTTTTTATGCTTATTTACAACTCTTGGTGCCTTGTTAACTTTCCGTCAACATTCCACTCCTTGACTACACCTACCAATTTACCTTTTGATCTTGTACAAAGTGACTTCATATTTCCATTATCATACCACTCTATGCATTCACCTTCTTCTTTTCCGTCAACCATAAAAGAGTGAAAATGAATTTGACCATTACTATGCCATCCATGCCACTCTCCATACTGCTTACACCCACTCATGAACCCATGATATTGTAATTGTCCATTATCATACCACATTAAAACCTCACCTTCAGCAACATCATTAACACGCACGTGTTTACGTTGGAGTGACCCATTCTCATGATAGTCTGAGTAGGGACCTTCATAAATTCCATCTTTGTAGAAACAATGTTGTTTCAAGTTACCGTTACTATACCACTCCTTATACTCACCATTCTTAACTCCATTGACATTATACGTATGTATTTGTAGTTGTCCATTAGGAAACCATTCTTTATACTCTCCTTGTTGCTTACCATCAACCATAAAACTTGTAAAATGGAGTTGTCCGTTCAAATGCCACCCTTTCCAATTTCCTACTTGTTTTCCCACTTTCGTGTACCCGTGGAACTTTAATTGTCCATTCTCAAACCACATATGTACTTCACCTTTTGCCATATCATTTTCTCTTTCATGACTACGCTGTAGTTGACCATTTTCATACCAATCAAGGTACTTTCCTTCACATTTTCCTTTTCTCATTGTACACTTTTGTTTAACCTTACCATTTCTATGCCACTCCAAGAATTCGCCTTCAGCCTTTCCGTCTATCATGAAACATGATTGACTCAATTGACCGTTATCATACCACTCAGTATAATTTCCTTGGATTTTACCATTTTTCACGTGACATTTATAATGAAGTTGACCGTTTGGATGGTATTTTACCGTCTCGGCTAATAATTCTGTGAATTTTTTGTTTCAGTTTGAGTTTGTTGGATAAAAAAGCGAAATATATCTTCGGTCACGTACGTCCACGCGCTGTAAGTCGCGATGTAGTGAAATATCCAAAGATAGCGTAAAATGGGCTTAATAACAAGTTCGTAGCGCTTGTGAGACCTTTATAAACGTATAGAACGAACGAAGACATGATATTGTAAGATATAAGCTCGCTATACAGTTAAGAACCTATTTTAATTGTTCGTTAATTTAAATGCATGTAACTACGCGTTAAACAGTCAATTTTTATGCTAACAGCGTAAAATAAACGAAAATTGAAAAAAACAGATTCAACTCGCTTTAATTAGCGTGAAACAATCCAAAACTAATAAAAAATGCGAATAGTAGATACATACCAGTATCGCAACTAACGGCAGGAGGTTTTATAGTGGCTGAGTTCACTTTTTTTATTGTCGAGACTTAACAAGCATAAGTACACTTACTTTCTCATTCATCTTGTGACGATTCCATATTGAGCAAAGATGATGCTGTACGCTCAAGTTTGGGCTGATTTTTAAGCAACGTGCCAATACTGCCAGTCCTTTTGTTTGGAGGTAAGCAGCTGTGATTTATTCAGAATCTTTTGTACCTTTGAAGTTTTTTCCCACGCCATGATCCCCACATCCTTCTTCGTCTATTTGCTGGAAGTTTGTCTTTCAAGTCAATAACACTTATACGTTTCTTTGTAGACTCCACCAGCTCGCCTCTTTGATGCATTTTGTATGTCTCATGCTCGACAGTATGTTTAACAATAAACTTAACAACAATCACTTGCTTTTCTTGACCAATCCTTGAGTGACGTAAACATACAGTCTGTAGCCTAACTACGTACCTATATGCTCGTCCTATTGCTTGTCCTTCAGTCGCTTCAGCTTCAGATTTTGAACCAGATACAGGATCTTCAAAGCCAATAAGAGAACTCACTTACTAAGTAGATAACGTACCAACAAGTATTACATACTCAGCTTCAACAAGATTTGTTCCGCTAGCTGCGTTTTCTGAAGATAATAATAGTATGTTCTTTTCGCCGTTTCTAAATTGCTCTATGGAAGCATCTTTCTGTTTAGCAGTGCTATGAACACTAGTTAAAAAAAACCAAGAATAAAAAAAGATCCATTTACCCCATTACAGAAATACTGTGAATTCCGTTTTCAAACAGCAAGTGACTCACTTGTTTTAATACTTGAGCGTACTAGGAAAGTATTTAGGTTCCTGAGGCATTTGAATACAAATATTAAAGTACCTTAGAAAACAGTATTATGCGAGGTTTAGGTTCGTTTGTCAAAAGATTTTTTGTGTAATTTAATAAATGTCCTAGTTTTGTTCCATAAATGATGACAGCTTCATCGAGAGTCAAATTATTAAATCCAACTTCTGGAAAGTTCTTGCTCTAATAAATACAGTTATTTATATCATTTGATTGATTAAAAGAAAAAAACACGTGCTTTAATGCAATAATCTTCATGTTCAAGTTTAGACATGAGCAATGATTTTGATTCTTCTTCATTGGTAAACTTTGCCAAACGAAAGCTTAGTTCCTTCTTGATGGTGTCCACATCATACGTTGTAGATTCTCGGGTCCCAAGTTGATGTTGCTTTTTCTCAATGCATTCCGTGGAGACCTCTTTCTAGACAAAGAATTAAGCCAAGCGTTTGTTTTCCCTTTTTTACAAGTCATACCAAAGTATCTATTTTGTTCTCTATGAATGCCTCGAAGGTAGGTATGCTTTTTGTAAGAAAAGCCACTGAGCGTGTTTTTCGAATAAACTCTGACTTCTTCGATTCGTACTGACCCACAAACAATGGTGCAGAATTGTTCTAGCATTCAGAAAATGAGTCCAAACTTCTTAGTGAATTGTAAATAAAAAAAAAGAATCACCTCGTGATTATCAATTAGCAGCCTGATAGCTGGCATACTCTGTTTGTCGTTCACCAACTTACTCTTCATGGAAGCAAGATGAGCCTAGAATGATTAAAAATGAAGTAGTTATGTGAGGCAAACCTTGGCGTCTTTTATAAGTTTTACTCTTCTAATCTCCAAGTTATCAGCGCTGTGGTCACATGTTGTTGTTTGCATAGCGCATATTTTAAACAGTACGGCCTCTGGAGAGTATGGTTAAAGTGTATAAAACTTAATTCTTGGTAAAATAATATTGATGCTACACGTACTATCAGCCTTGCTTTTGAATCGAGTAAAAGCATAATTTATACGCTCAATATTGTGAAAGTCAATGAGTTCCACTTTTTCTACAAACGGTGGAATGTCGAACTGAATAAGGTACCATTAATCAAGGTTTACAGACTAAGCTTTATAAATATAATATTTTGTACCTCCTTGGCGACAGATAGCTTAGTGTTCTTCCATAAGAAATTTTTAAGAAACAAGTCTGCCAAAACCCAACTATAATTTTTAGTCAGTATTAGGTTTCTAAGTGTTAATATTTTGTCGTACACGTTATATATTTTATGTTGTTCGCGCTCTTTACCACCTGAAGGATAAAAGACACGAACATATCGTTTTCCTTTCATTTTTTCTTCGCGCCAATGCCACGAAAAATGAGGATCAGATGACTTGCCATAAACGAACCAACATGCACCAATAAGCTTCTCTCTATTGCAACACGAAAAGGTTATTTAATAAATAGAAAAGAGATATAACAAACAACACGTACAAGTTCGGAAATGGTGTACCAGTGACATACCATTTCATTGCTGCGTGTATACATGCCAAACCGCCTAGTAAAGTTTGATTGATTAACCTAGTGTAATTTTTATTGCGTACGTTGTGAATCAAGGTCACTTATAATCTCATGCCCTTCATCGAGAATAAGACGATGCCAATTAAACGCAAATAAATTTGGATTCTTGCTATCCATAAAATTTGATTTTTTAAGCTTTGTAATAGCCTATAAAGAGCCTTTAACACTACAGCGCAACAACCTTTTTCAGTTGAATTAAAAACACTTACAGAACGCTTTTGACTTCGCTTGGATTTGTATTTTTTATTTTTAATGATGCCATGGGGTATAATAACGATATCTAAGTGTCGCGTTAGTACTTTGCAACCAATTTTGGCTAGCCAAAGATGATGCTTGCCTGCGTTTGCTATGTCTCTATAATTTAATTTCTTGAGTTGGGTGATAGTTGTACACGTGATAATATTTAATTCGATATCTGAATGTTCTTGTAGTTCATCTGCCCACTGTTTACAAAGGTGACTAGGACATAAGACTACATCAAGAGTTAGAACTTTGAAGAAAAGCGAAGCATTCTTGGTACTCAATGTTGCTTTGGTGACAATGAAGTCGTCCTCGCCCTCTATAACACTAACGCATGGTTCTTTCTCATCTAATTTACCGTATGGGCGCGCTAGAATAACGGCAAGCACTAACACAATATTAGAATAAACAAAGAAAAGTGCTTACTCTCTATAGTTTTCCCCAAGCCCATTTCATCTGCAAGCATGCCTAAGAATTAATATTAAGTAGGTTAAAATTTAGGCATAAAATACTACAAACCTCCGTAGATGGGTATGGTTTGGTTATACTCGTCTATTTCCTGGCTAGGCACTATTTTCGTTCCAATAAAATCAGCAAGAATAGACGAGTTCACAGTATCCCAAGGGACTAACGAGTTGTATGTTATCTCTAACCATTTGTTAGAAAATACTCTTAGCATTATTTGTTATATTACCTAGACCTTCCTTGACACGATCTTCATAACTTACCGCCCAACTTACTGCTTTTAGTTGATACTTGTAGAGAGTAAGTTTGAGATCTTTAGGCACTTCAATACACTCTGAAGGAACGTCCTAATTAGACAATAAAATTAATAAAAATAAATGGGATTTTTTTAGAAATCGTTTAGGCCTAACTCACGCTTGGGAATACAGCTTTGTAGTCAACTCCGGATAGTAACTTGCTCATCTTTTTTTCGAACAGCTTCTTCGTGTCGTTTAAAATTGGTTCTTGTAAAGGTTTCCTATCAAACAACCCATCGGTTAATATCCCAGTTGAAATATTTCAATGTACCATGACCTAAAATAGGATCCACCATTGTACAGATGGCACTCCAGTTCAGCTAAATTTACAGACAGAGTTATTTGATAATCATGCTGACCGCCAAAACCATGCAAGGTTTTGATATCTGCTCTCCAAATATCAGGGTGGTCAGCGACCAAGCAAGTTTCATATCCAGGATGAGAAATATAACGGGATAGTGTACCGTCACGTCCTACTAGCTGCACAAATATAAGCAAAAATCCGCGTAGCATTATTTAGCATGCTTACTGTACAGTTTCTACCAAGAAGTTCAGGTTGGGGAGCGTTCTTGTGGAACTCTTGTCGCGCCTTTTCTTGAAATTTTTGTATCTTTTGACTTTTCTCTCGTCTTACATCCCACGACTCACCGGCAATGTGGTTGTACTCTTTAGGCATCTGTTCTTTGTTGTACTCGGTAGGACACTCATAACAATGGACTGAAGAAACAAGATACCATCGAAAGCATTTATCTTTTGACACGTCGTGCCATTGATGCTATGAAGCGTAAACAAACCATATAAGTCCCAGAAAGCAACTTACGCTGACTAACATGGCTGATGATAAATTAGAGCGCGGCAATAGCTTCAAAATGGCCAATAGAATCTCGTCAGGTATATAAACGTTCTCTTGTGGTAAATTATCATCTGTGCTGTCAAATTCGTCCGTTTTAGGCTTTTTACGCGGTTCTTCCGCTATTTCAGAGTCCTAGAGCTTTTAGTACAGGCGTTCCTGGTATTATGTACATCGCGTTTTCTTTTAACGCCGGTACTGAGTGTATCCGGTTCATCGCAGTCCATAGGCTCCATCACTCCAATTGACAATGTCTTCGCTCCTCACTTAGAGTACAATTAAGGCTACTTTTAAATTCCATTCTCCTTTTTTGCTCCGCACAATTTCTGGATGCTGATCACTGGTACTGAGAGAAATCAGAAAAAAAATGAATGATAGCAGATACAATAAACAAGCCACGTGATTTTTTTCAGTTCTCTTGAATTTTTAACTATTTTTATTTACAGTTGTCAAGTGAGCCTACTAGCTAGGTTGAGTCTATCATGTCTTTAAGAACTTCTATATTATCGCTTTCTACAGCGTATTTCCACGATTCTTCTTGTCCAAGTATGTTTGGAGCGTCGCGAAATGTGAAGTTTAGCCTGACATTTTTTAAACTATCTGGCAAAAAGTCTGGAGCAGAATTCTCAACTACATCATGAACACAGTGCATTAATTTACGCAATGGACCTCCCCTATATATATGTAAGTATATTTACACTGTATTCAGCCATTAGTACCAAACTAGAACATCACCAGATTCCAATAACAGTTTACTTTCTCCTCGTCCAAAAAGTTTATATCCAAAATTACACGAATTACCAATAGAAATTGAAACAATTGGATGGTTGTTGTCACCATCATTTTTGTCTGTATCTGCGTGCCAATACATACCATCAGCAGTTGCATAATGAAGTAATAGTAGATGTGTTGGGTTCATTTCAGGCATTTTATTATCACAACCCCTTGCAAGCGAAACCAAAGCGCTAGAAGTGGTTACTACAACTCCTTTTGATGGAAACTCCGAAAATAACTTACTCGCATATTTTTCTTATCGTTTCTGGTTCCTTGAAGGATGTTATGGCGTCGTATATCCTCCCTCGCCCTTTATCGCTGTTTAAAACTTTTTCGCCTGATTTCATAGTATGCCAAAAACTATGGTCCGTTTGATGTCCTGCATGCAAAGCGTAGTTCGCAAACCATGTTTGTTGCTCTGTTGAGAAAGCATTTTTTAGCAGCACTAATCCAGGAGCTATAACTGTAGCATTAGTAGCACTAGGTGTTGTAGGAATGGTGGACATTGTTATTTTGTCTTTTTCTTCCAAAGTAATAGGCGAAATTAGTCAAAGTTTCAATGAACAAACCGTTGGTTTTGCTATCCAAATATCTCTGCTTTTTTTCAACCAAATAAGTTGTCGTTACGAGATAATCATGTGCGACTACTCTTTTGTTAGAGAACAGATACAATTCTTAGAGAAAATGGTACTAGACCCAGCAAACGTACCAGACGCAAATTTGAGGTACGATCGCTAAAAAGATCGCTAATTCTTAACGCCTCGTAATAGAGATCGGCTCATGACGATATTTCAAACTGTCGATAGCCAACTCACCAGTATACAAAACTACACTGAGAACGAAAGCCGGTACGCTATTTCAGACATGCCCTAGCTACTCCGAGTTACCTAACTGTTTTTGTTAGAAAAAAAGGTGCATTGAGCGTTCACGTGTTCCTTCTTATCCTTACGTTGTATAAGTAATATACAGAGAGCGTATAGATGAACTAGAAGCAGAGGTATCTGCTTACA
Source organism: Trichosphaerium sp. ATCC 40318 (assembly GCA_038496445.1). NCBI lineage: Eukaryota > Discosea > Flabellinia > Trichosidae > Trichosphaerium > Trichosphaerium sp. ATCC 40318. The sequence goes on from JALMLS010000516.1 coordinate 100,107, forward strand.
AAAAAAGATCTGGCATAGAAGCTCTTGTAGCTTCGCAAATGGAAGGTCCAGGGTTATCAAGTGGTAGAGCTGCTCTATTGTTTGAAACTGCAGCGTTAGCTCAAGGCACGTGATATTTTTTGTTGTTAAACAATTCTCATGTTGAGAAGAACTTAATAGCATTGAGCTGGAGTTACGTGGAGTTATAAGAAAGTACAAGGACTTGGAGAATCAAGATGCTTCTAAGTTTTGGCAAAATCTAGAAGTAAGAAAGTTTGTCCCAATGTCAGTTGTGGTACTGAATCATTTTATAGCCGTGTTTAACTTAATCACCGTTTTTAGGTTTCTATAGACTCAGCTGATAGCTTTGAGCATGCACTAAACGTTGTTGCAAAGAATCCAGCGCCTATAATAGATAAACAAAGTGTTGACATTGTTGTACGTTTTTTTTGTTCAAAACAATGGAGATTCTTATTGACACTTTAAAGTCTTACTTGACTTTCTACGACTTGATTGCGTTTATGGTCGAAAAGGCAGGATCAATAGGTAAATTCGAACACCTTTTAGAAACTGAGACGCTGTCTGAATTCATGGGATCATCAAAGATAAATGTATGCTTGTTTTCAATAGTGGAAATTTCCATAACTGTTCTGAAGGTAGTAGAAGCAAGAGAGTTCTGTTCAGTGTACATGAAAGACGGCTATAAGAATCTCCTTAAAGGCTTTGAATCTGGTACTTATAAAGCTATAGCTATCAATTAAAATAACATGCTTAAAAGGACAGCAACTAGTTGGATTGATGGACAAAGATGATATGGTTTGTATGTTCCTATTTTTTTTTTACATTAATAACACAAATCGCAGGGAATTTTCTTACACCAGGAGTATTTCGCCACGTGTTTTCGAGGTTTTTGAAGAAAGTATCTTTAGCTACTCCCGAGAAGATGGGAGACGTAATAAAAGGAAATATCCAACTGGACCCGGCTGTTATACTCCCTCACAAAATTAGAGTTATTGATATGATTGTACGACTACAAGTGTGATTAACAACTGTTAACAAATATTAGTTAAAAATGAGTTCGTGGAAAGGAAAGCGTGTGCTTGGTATTGCAGATGAAAAAGGAGAACTGGTAGCTTCTATTGATCCAGAATGTCGATTCTTCCGAAGGTATGTGCAAGACCTTTTGGAACAACTTTTGGTTTCAGTTGCAATATTAATAATTCTCAAAGATACACGTCCTACACCCGGCTTTCTGACTTGAACTGGTCCGTAGGTGAGTATCTGAATGTTTATATCTACTTATACAATATTTAACACTTCTTTCTACCAGGTGAATTCTTTACCAACAGAGAAGCTGTTCCTATTTGCATCGATATTTCTGGTACTTTTTTATTTATTTTCCACGTTTTTTTGACATGGTGTGTTTAGAGAACATTGAGGAAGTTATCAAACAAATTGTGATGCATAAACCACCTTACCTTTGGGTAACAGAAGAAGGGTTGCCGGTAGGTATATTACACTACAATAGACTTGTAGAGTACCTCACGAAGTAAATCGAAAGATTCTATGATGATAACATAATAATAAAAAAAACCAAAGCTCCGTTTGTTGTACTTGCTTTACCAATGAATTTATTACACCTATTGTATCTAATAGTTCATATTACCTTAACACTAACTGGTTCATCTTTCGTCACGTGAGTAGAAACGTCGTACGAAAAAAAGCCGACCAATTTTTTTTTCAAAGTCAAACTAAATCTGGTAAAAACTACCACTTGTGCAACTGTATTGACATGGATTTCGAGTTAAACGAACCAGGTACCTTCCTCCTATTTGTCTCTCATAAATAACACACTCAGAGAACCCATTTAATAAAAAGAAAAGCAAACAAAACAAGCAACGCCCCAAAACCACCAAACAGCATCCCAAGAAGCACGATTCGAGTAAAAAACCGACTACAGCCGTACAAAAGCGCACATGGGCGGTAAATTCGAGTAACTGCACCATTGTACCACCCAAACGGACTACGGACAAGGCACATATAGATTGTATACCGCTTGAGGCGTTATTCCATATTTTATCATTCCTGAGTGCATCAGAACACATTACTTTCGAGTAAGTTTTCCAGTATAAGATCTCGACTTCTGACACTTGTAGATGTGTTAGAACTTCTTGGAATGATATCATAGCAGACGACAAAGTGTGGCGGTTAATGCTTCCAAAGAGTATGCGTAATAAAGGCCCCAAAGGCAGTAATAGAAAAAAGGTATTATTTTATTGAAACTTTTTTTTGTTGCTTTTTTTTCCCGCACGTGTGCGCAGTTAAGTGTGACTTTACCCATAGGTTCTTCAAATTGAATCAGTGGCACATTGGAAAGAGTATGTTTCATCAGAGTTATCACCAAAGAACCCTGGTTAATTCCAGAAGAAAGTCTTGTCTTTGATGTTCCTCGGGTTACACTGTAATGATTTTTTGTTTTAGGAGGTTTAACAATGCTACAACTATTTCTGAAATACATGTAAGGAAGATACTCCCAATTAGACTTATTCAACGACCCTCGTATTCTGAAATTTTAGTGATAGCACAATTCAAGCATTGTGATACCTTGTCAAGTGTATTTTCAGTGTTATTGGACAGCAAGTCAAACTTGAATAGTTTTTCAGACGTCTCAGGCATTTATAGTCAACAAGGGAACTATGTATACCATAACAGTGAGTTCAAGCTTGTACCAATCACCCATCTTTAGTAACAATCAATTTTTATAGTGGAGACAGATGTGATGACAGTTGCAATGTTAAAGGGAAGAAATACCAGGCGCAAATTGGAGGTTTATAAAGTCAAGCAGTCAACTCTATTGAAACGTCCTGTTACTCTTGATTTAGGGATTTATAAGAAGTGTATCTCTAATATATCTGTTGGTGAAGATTACGTTGTACGTTGACGCTAAATGTAGACCAATCTCATTCTTTTTTTTTTGATAGACAGGTCAGATGCATAAGTAATTTTGTGGAATATAAAGAAGGCTACAAAGAATGCAAAGTAAACAAACAGTGTCTGCAGTTGTAATGTTTTAACATGTCATACTTTAGGGTTATCAAATACTCTATTGTGAAGAGCAACCATTTTGCATTTCTTCTTGGTACTTACACAGATGGTACTCTTTATTATAATAATAAGAAAGGTAAAGTTGTATTGATACCTTCAGAAAACGTACACATACTCCTGAGCTGTTTTATTGAAAACAAGACCAATCTTAAGGCAGTATCGCTTTTGAGACAGTTTCAAAAATTACGACATTTTTGGTACTTTTGGGATTTCGAGAATCTTTGAGACGTTTTTACTCACCTCATAACTATCTTAAACTTCAATTACTATTTTAAACATGTATACAGGATTCTATACTTATAGCCATAAAAAATTTGCGATTCGTTTATGCTGTGCCGAGGAAAAGTATCAGCAGTCAAAGCAATTTTTCTAAAAACACGTTTTCAAAATTACAGAATGTCAGAGACTGTCAAAGCGATGCTGCCTCTATCAAGTCTTATAGTCTGTTTTGAAGGAAGATTCAACTAATAATCCTTAGCCTGAGTCTGTTATGGAGATTCTTTCCATGGGTAAAGCTATTTTGCAAGCTAAGCTATATTGTGAAAAACCAGCAAACCGTTTCTATGGATCAAAGCTATTGATTGTACAATTAGCTTATTCTTTTTGGAAACAAAAGAACTTGTTTTATTGTTGAAAGAGCGATTAACGACAAGAAAGTTTCACTCAATTTTCTACGCTGAAAAAGGTACAAAAAAAAGAACCTTTTATTACCAGTTTTTTTTCTTGTTTTTTTCTCTTTTCTTTTTCTTGTCTGATCTTACTTAGGTTATTTTCTATACATGTGCGGGCCTGATAATGATCGTGCTATAAATGAGAAGTTTCAAGCTAGGATCTATGATATCAATTCAAGAAAGCAAATATGGATGCACGCTGTTAATGAAAATGTTCACATTAACCACTTTGATTTTAAAAATAATATATGGGTAAAAATTCTACAAAGCAAACGAGGAGAACAAAAACAAATTGTTTTTGCATGCCCTGCAACTGGCTCTACAATCTCAAAATGCACCTATTTCTTGGAGTCCTCAATACTTGAAATAGCAAATGGCAAGATGTTCTTTTACAGCTACTCTGATGGTCAAGCAAAGTGTTCCCTAAAAATGGTGTAGTTTGAACGCCTTCTTACCTGTTTATTTCACAAGCTTGGGCGACACTGATATAGTTATCATATACAGTTGTAGTTTACTTTGGATGTAAAATAGATCACATGTTTAATGAAGTGTCTCAGTCACCAAACGTTTATTTTTAATTGGGAACGTGGTTAGAATAAATATTAGGCTCTTTATTTTACAACCGCTAGATTCCCTCGAGGATACACTCTATTATTGTATAGTTATGTCAATCAAAATAATTCCGTATTTTTTTAGCACAGTGGAACGTAAACACAGTGTTGTTTCAGTAAAACCAGAAGCCATTAGATGCATCTTTGTATTCTGTTTCAGCTGGTGGCAGATAGCATTTTTTTGCAAATATTTTACCCATGTTTTCATAGTAACACCATGCTGGAAAAAAAAAAATCAGACGAATCAGAAAAAAAGAAGAAAATGCAATTAGTGTCGTACATTTTGAATGTGCAAGGAATTTAGAAGCAACACGAAAAGTATTAAATTGCCGTAATTGTTTGCCTACTATTTCGGTAAAATAAACGTCGCCATTGGAGTCTAGGAGTGCAAGAATATTATTGCCCAAATACATATAACTTCTTAATTGACCAAAACTTGTTCTATTAATAGCCTCCTCTCTCCCATCACTATATCTCACTAAAAGCTCGCCAGTGTGTTGAAAGAAAAATATGTGCTTATCATTGTCAGCTACAAAGTCAAAATAGTTGTTGTCAGATGAAGAAAAAGGTATACTCTAAACAAAGTCATAAGTACAAAAAAAAAAAAACATTGTGAGTTAACTTCACAAGTACCTTCAAGATTACACCCTTTTTAGAATCACACAAATCTATAGTGCTATTTTTTGTGTTATACATAGCAAGCGAATCAGGATAATCTTTATCATCAATAGGAATCACGTGCTCAAAATCAATTGTTTTGGTCCACTTTGGTTTCTTTTTTCTCATATCCATCTTTAAAAAGAAACGCTTACTACGAAAGTGTAGAAAGTTCTTTGTCTTGAAAACTCTAGCACGAAGCTTTGATGGCATAAAAGCAAGGAAAGGAGCACGCTCATATTTGTTTAAAATGACCTTTGGTTTACCCCACGTGCAATTACTGTTGTTACCTTCTTCTGGTAAAGTTAATTGATACATCTAGTAGAAGGAAAGTTAAATACAAGTATTTCTTTACGCTATTCAGTGAGTACCTTGAAGGTCCTTTTATTTTGGTGCATAGTCGTGATGAACAACTAAAAATAACATGTTAACTGATTTATTATAAATATGAGTTGTAAGTTACGAAGCAGGTCCTGTTATGAACTTACCTTGCCATGAGAAGCCACTAACCCGCATACTTTAACTACTGAATCGTTTTGGTGATCTTTAACGTTAAATATCTCCCTAGGTGGTAGAGCGTTCATAATCTCATGCTATCCGCGATTAATCAGCTGGTAAAAAAGTGATTGTACCATAAACTTGGTACTACTCATCACGAACGTATGCCAACCCCGATTTAGGCGGCATACATGCTTTTTAGACTCGCTGCTGGTCATTTCAAGGATTAGCGTGAGTATTTCTGGTGGCAATACATCAATTGGCGACTCTGCAAGCGGTTCCATTCTTAGACGTTGTACTTGTGCGACTGAGTTGAAAGTTAAGTGATTTAGATTTCAATGATTACAATGTTGCGTTGTACATGTCACTAATCTCGGAAGAAAGTATCAAATCATCTGACAGATACGATTGTATCTATGTGTCTGACAGTACTAGCTGGACTTACATACATTAAATCATTCTAGCACTTTACGTCGGAATTGCCCCGGATTTACCATTAGATAGGACAACAGTCAATTTCAGGGATACAGCTTTGGGGGAAACACGCTCAGTGTTTGGTGGCTCTAGGGTAGCCACACGAGCGGATTTATTCTACATTTAGTTGCAATCTCAATTAAAAAAGTAAAACCAAACTTGAAGTAAACCCTTAGCATTTTATCATTGTACAATAAAATCTTTCTCAGAGTTAGTTAGTTTTAGCTGATATGAATCATACTTCAGCTTCAAGTATTTCTTCATCTCTGTTCCATAGCAACACGGAGCTCCTCTAACATACGATATATCTCAAGCTCTTCAGCAGTGGCAGGTTTTGAAGGACAACGTATTAGATGAATTACAGGAAGGAGATCTTTGAACCCTTGTAATGTTACACGAAGACAATCTTTTAGATAAATTGTATGAGCTCCAGCAAGAGCTTTTAGTCCTTCATCTGTTATATGCTCATCTACACAAGAATGTGTAGAAAGAATGCCTTTGGTTACAGCAAACTGAAGCTCACTAAGCTTAGCTTCAATTTCAAGTATAGCTATACTAGTCTCTGTAGAGATGTTATCAACATAGATGCTATGAGCTCCAGCTAGAGCTAGTAGCCCTTTATCTGTAATATGTTGACACCCACAAAGATGAATGGTGTTAACTCCAGCTAGTGCTTTGATACCATCATCTGAAATACCAAAGCATGCAGAAAGGTCAATTCTGTGCACACCTGAAAATTCCTTTATAATTTCATCTGTAAAGATACCTACAAGTTTGATTTTTGTATGTTGTAGAGTACTGGCGTGTTTCAATACCGCTTTTACTTGTTCAATTGTCGATATTGTAACACTATCGTATCCAACTTTGTCGTGAATGATTGAAGCTAGGCGGTGACACGTTTGAGAAGCTGTAAAACGTGCTTTTGTTGTTTTGCGTAAAATATTAGCTAAAATCTTTGGAGGAAGGTCTAGAATGCCTTGTTGTCCACTATCACAACTTAGAACCTTCTTTCAACGTTACAGCGTACATATCAGAAGGACCTTTTTCCATGCTGCCTGTTCCGTTAAGGTGCTAACCAATAATTGCACTGTAACTTAAGGAACGGTATGATGTACAAAGCTTAACTGGAAGTCTACAAAACAAGTTGGAACCTAGACCACAGCACTCACAGCACAACTCATTTGCAATAAATGTATTCATGTACAATACCAAGAAAAATCTGCATTTAAAAAAGTTGATGTCGAAAGTCTGTAACTTTTCAAGTTAGTCTTACCAGCCTTTTGAGATCTTTTATGCCATTAAAGCGTCTTTAATCGTAACTAGAAAAAGCTATCTTGGTATCAGCAAATCGCCACTTATGCTAGGGGGGCGGGAAGTCTAGACATTTATAGTCTATGTCGGGAGTGTACAGCACTAGCGCCGTTAAGTTTAGCACTGCACGTCTTCATTGACCTGCCTACGGGGAAGACAAAGCACGAAGTCAGCCATGCAATACCATAACCTGCCTCTTGCCAAGAGGTTCACCAGTATTGGAACAAGGTTGTGCATAGGTTTTTATATTGAAGGTTTGAAAGAAAAAAAAAAAAGTGGTAAAGAAACGCTCGGGAGGAACCACTGACTGAAGGAACATACGAAAGCGGTTTACGTTGTAAGGCGGGAAAATGCGGTTCCTAGGTGGTATTATAGCACGTTAAACAACTGTTTCTTTTTTTTGGCTTATATCGGCATGATATCCACAAACTCTTGAATATATCGCTACTACGCTACATAAGGGTTTCAAGGAGACGCTTCGAGCACCTCTGGCCTGTACACCAAAAAAGGAAGTACTGAAAATTGCAAAATGTGAGCCATCTATTTGTTGTCTCTCAGCGTTTCCAAGATTTCATATCTTATGTACGTAAATGTATTTTAGAAGTGGTGTATGAGCGCTTTGAGAACGAAACGAGTGCAAATAAAAGAAACATGATAGAACAGAACTGCCCCACGAGACCTCACAAAGCATGTAGTACAGTGTTTTTAGTTTAGTCTATTTGAAGAAAAACGTAAGCATCAACCAAACTGTAGATTAATAGGACGCCTTGTACATCAAAAAGCGTGTCAGTTTCAGATCTTAATTATTGTTGTGACAAAGCGAAAGGAAAATGAACAGACATCAGAAACCTTGGTTTCGGTACACACTAGGATATTATGAACACGCTTTGCTTTGTAAATTCAGCAGGCCGAAGATCTTTTTAGATATCTGCCCAAGTAAGGGAATAACAAGAATGTACGCAAACACAAACACTAATTTTGTTTTAGATTTTGGGTTACATTGGTAGTCACTCAGTACCTGATCCTTCACCGGGCATGTGGCTTTCAAATTATCTCTGACTTTGTACTTCGTTACTGCCTTGGAAGGTCAGTCAATGTAATTGTTCGCTTCGGCAAACAACCACGCTCAATGCTGGCTCCTGCAAGAAATTGTTTCGGTGTAGGACATGGCTGTAAATGCCTGACTGCGCAATACCCGCCTACGTAATTGTCAGCGTGCACATGTTGGATAAGTATTTTTACAATTCAAGTACAATATGCATAGTACTAAGCTAAAAATTGAGCTTTTGCTGGCCTAATTAGATGGGTTGCAAAGTGATTAAGTTCACCTACTTTTGTGACTTATTTGTAAAATAATTGGAACCGGGATATGATAGTTTATCACTCACCTTTATTTAAATTTCTTTTTATTTTATTTATTTCATTTTCCATACACACTAAAACACGGTTGTTACAAAAAAAAAGTTAAGTTCATTGAATTAAATCAAGTGCCACTTTTGTATGTTAGCTCTTGGCATTACTTGTAGCTGTTGTTCTCTTAGGTAATAGAATAAACAAGGCGGACAAGCTAAGTTTATAAATCTTTGAGAATAGTCACCCATAGCAAGCTTAACAGTAAGCGGAATAGGTCTAGGAAATGCTTCACAACGTTTTTTGAATTCTGGTAAAACCTCCATCTTAAAATACGTCTTAGTGTACGCATGACCACATGTGAAGGTATATATCTAAACGAAAAATAAGCTACTCGTTGAACATTAAGAAGTATCAAAATCACGTGCTGCAAGAGCCAAAAAAACAAAACGTTTTTTACCAAGTTTTTTTTTAACCTAACGTACTTCATCCTTTGAATCATCTTTACGCTGTTCAGCACTCATACGCTTTACATCACCAAAATGACGTATTAAGCAAAACCGCCTACTTGATAAATCCTTTTCCAGATTATGTTTTATCTCGGACCACAAGCGCTGTTCAGCAACACGTTCTGATTGAGCTATGGAATTAAATAAGCAAAAGCTTCAAATACTTTACTTTAATATTGTTCTGGACTTACCACGTTGATGCTGAGAGTCCATATCTTGCAAACAATGATTTGTAATATCAAGCATTGTTCGAATAGAAAATTTAACACAAAGAGGTGGTTCCACTTTTGATAAAGTAACTAACTTGCCTACACAAAAAATCAATAAAAAAAACACAAATTGTACAAAATATCGATGATAACGTACCCAAATGAGAAGCTGCTTTGTCCATATTAGATTGCATAAATTGTTCAAGTACGTTTACTGGCATATCATTATCTCTCCAAAACTCAAGGATCTGGAAGAGCAAGTTTTCTTTTGATTCAACATCAAGATTTAACACATATGATAGGAGGTTTAAACAACTATCCAAGCCGTCTTCTGAGACAACACCTTAAACCATGTTAGACATGCTTATCCTTTTTTACGTTACTTAGGTAGTAGTGCATACCTGGTTGACTTGAAATACCACGAAGCCTAACATCGACAGCAGCAGACCAATCTTTTAATTCCTCGTAAATAGTTGCTGCAGCACCCCAGTTCTCCCATTGAACGCAACGCTGAAGTATTATAGTAGGTCTGTAGCTTTGTATTTGTGCTTTTAAAGTTCTTTCTAGCTCATATTGACCATGTTTAGGCTAAGTAACAAAGTTACTATCATACAATAAAAAAAATAAACATACTTGATTGGAAGTAGCCAAATCGTTGCTGTACAGAGTTTTATACTGTAGCTTTTCCATGAGCTTACTGACCAACCTAAGAGGTTGTCAATTAGCATAGATATTACTTTGGCATATTGCGTACTTTGGAACCTTTACATCTTCTACAGAATCATGTCCGAGTTTACCATATTCACCACTTCCCCATGTGAAAACAGCGCCATCTTCAATACAATTAGTTGGTTTCGAATTACACTTTATACCTGTGAGTGCGACGGTTATATCCTCGCCACATACTATCTGTTTAATACTTTTTCCAGTTAAGTGTGTCTTATGTGTTGGCACATATTCCGTTGGAGAATTCATGTCATCTTTGTAAAAAAATAAGCAAAACGTAAAAGTTGCATAGGTTGTTAACTTACAAGTATACACATCTCCTGATTCTGTTGATAACATAATCATATGGAATGAACCACTGGCTATATGTGTAATGCCTTTTGCAATCATTACATTAATAATACCAGGCGTCAATTGATCAGTCTTCTCAATACTAACAAATAAAAATAAACAACAGTTGAGTATTTTAAAAATTACATACTTTTCCTTGTCAGATGATTGACGTTGTCCAGCGGTAGCTGTTGCTTGTGCTAAACCTTTACCCCAACAGTAAATACCTTTCAGTTCTATTTACGTCATAAGTTATCATCTAGTAACCAATCCTGATGTGGTAAAGCTTTCAGTACCTGTGAGTGCCAAAGTGTGATAAGCACCACAACTTATATCTATGACATGCTTTCCATGAAGTGCTTGTACTTCTTGAGGTGATAGCCTCCTATTACAGTCGCCATGACCAAGCTAGAAGATAATTACACCCAAAAAAAAACAAGAAAAAACTACGAAACAACGTACTTGGCCATACTTATTATTACCCCATGTATAAACGTCTCCACTCTCTATTATGGAATTAGAAGAACGGTAAAACCAGACACAAGCCTCTCCATGAATTCTACGGTGCACAAAACTCGTTCAAGAAGGAGAAAACCTTTTTGGCGACGTACCATCTAAAAGAACAGTATGATGGTATCCACACTCTATACGTCGAACTTTAACACCTTCAAGAGCTGTAATCGGTGTTGGGTTCGATACACGACTTTGTATCTCGCCTATACCGAGTTGCCCATCACTGCCACATCCAAAGGCCATTATTCCTCGCTCTATCCAACATATAAGCAAGTAAACTAAAAAATATGATAGCTTTTCACCTGTTGTCAATATACTGTGTCTGAACCCACAAGACACGCCACTTACGCGAACCTCCTTTAGGGCGTTTATAAGCATAGGAGATACAATTATTGCATCAGGCGCTGTTTCGTTACCGAGTTGTCCAAACTCATTAGAACCCCAACTTCTAGCAACGCCAGCATCTACAAAAAAATTAGTGATTTTAAGATTGTTTCAGAGGTATACCATCAACAGCAATAGTATGTGTTCCACCACATGAAATGTGTCTTATAGATACACCTCTAGGTAATGTTGAAACACGACAAGGCGTAAGCCTGTTATCAAGATCACCCAAACCGAGTTGTCCAGATTCATTGTTACCCCAAGCATACAGCTCTCCTCTGTCTAACAAATTGATTAACACTCAAAAAAGAACAACTAATTCTATTACCTGTCAAGGCCAGGACGTGGTTCCACGATGCTGCTATAGTCTCAATTGATCTCTCTTGTATTCTTGATATTGAGCGTTGCAAGTTTTCTACAAAATGTTTAGCATGAATTTTCGGGATTATTAGATAAACGCACGTGCAATGCTATCCCTCGACCGAGATACTTTATATTTACGAGGATTTTGGCGATAGTAATTAAGAATCAATAAAGATGTAAGGAAGAGTTCCAAGTACTCCTCACTTCCAGCAGTTTCTTGCTAGAAAATGAGTTAGTATCATGTATATAAAACACTAAAGAGGTCGTCTAACCTCTTCAGCATCCTCATCAACTGTAGCTAAGGCTCCTTTCTCTCCATATACTAAAAAGGTATAAGATAAACGCGAAGGATAGTCACATACTTTTAACAGCCTGTTCAAGCATCTTTGGTGGATATGAGTTGAACGAACTGGTGCCAAAATTTTTAACCATATTCTCTCCAAGCGGATCAAAGTAAGCAGCAACTTCCATCTAAAATTGACTCATGTTAGAACATACATCGCATACTGTTCTCATTAATTAGCTGTACCAAAGTTGTATCGTCAATTAAAGGAAGTAAATGAAGTATTTTTCGCAAGTAATGTCTGACTTCATAAGGATCTTCTAAATACATCTACGAGAAAAAGAGTAAGCCTTCATCATCACTAGGTACAAAGGAATTTGGATTGTTACCATAATTTGTTCTTTTACACCAAGGTTCTGTAAGAGAACTCCTTGGTTTGCACGCTTAAGAGGGTCATGATGGTAGTTATCTTTCAAATACTCTAAATCTTCATCTGTCAAGTTCAGTACACCACGCTGTTCTATCATCATAGTCAAAGCTTTTGGTATCCAGTTTCGTGCATGTGCTACCTAAAGTATCTAGTTAATCGGAGATGACAACCTACAAGTTGTAAAACGGTAGTGGTACGTACAATAAAAAAGTAACGAGTCAATCCATTTGTTAAAAAAGAAGATAGTGCGCTATCTCCATCGTAGTCATCGTTTGTTCTAAGAAACTTCTGGAACTCCTCATCTATAGTTTGCTTTTTTTATTGTAAGTTTATAACTATCATAAACTTATGCTTCGTACTCTGAACTCTTCTCTGTCTTTCAAAAGCTCATTTAAGTAACAATTTAATAACATATTTGACAGTCGTTTTCTCTCGCTTACAGAGAACGCTATGAGTACTTATGAGTCTCCAGTCGTACAACGATGTAATACATGTGATATTATGTATCGCACCTGTTGGTTGATGAAGAGCAGTTCGTAAACGTGTAATAATAATGTCAATCCTGCCAATTTCTAAAAATTTTGAAACAAGTTTTTCAGTTGCAACATTAGACATGTAGTATATACTATTGTACGGTAAGCAAAATATTTAAAAGGAAAGCAATACATACTCGAGTGCACGTCCATAATCACCCTTTTGAAAATACCAATCTGCAGCGTTCTCATAAAGTCTTAAAATATCCAATCCAAAAGTTTTACCAAGAGGTTCAGCTTCAGTATGCTCTAAACCTTGGCCAATTAACCCATAAAAAACTCTTTCTGGTGCCATCTAAAACTTGTTAGTTTATATCAATAAGTAAAGGCGACATTTACCTTTGCTCTGACTTCATATAAACAAGAATCTGTCCAAAAATAAAACCCTTCAAGTTCGCTTTTTGCAAAAAAAATTAGAAACGAATTAAAATACATGTCTTACGCGTCGTCTTTCATGGAGAAGCTGGAAACACGTGTAGGCGACGGTACGGAAGGGAACGCTGGGAAAGAACCGCGTACTGTTTCTCCTGACGGTATTGCAAACTCTTGCATTAGAGAGTCCTGTTTTGCTTTTATAAACCCTATACAGCCATTATTCAACGTTGAATGTAGCGTTTATACGTACATCTCGGATTAGCTGATGTACCAGCAAGCAATTGTGAGGTTACAAGTACTCTATTACTCGTATTACCTATGAGTTTAACTAAGCACAAACACAAAACTGCAAGAAAAAAGACGCACCTTTGACAACAACAAAAATGAGTTTTTCCGTTAAGATAACATCACTTATTCTGCCAGAATCAAGCTGAAAAACAAACTCAGGGTATTTACTGAGCTGTGGAGCAAACATATAAACTTCCATCTTATTTTTCTGTCTTATAGCGCCCATGACTGGTCCTCTCCGCGTCATTTGACACGTGACATGAACCTTAAAAAATGAGTAAGCAAAAATACGTTCTTTTCGTTCTCATTACGTACGTTAGGCTGTGCAAACTTTGATAGTTGTTTAAACTCAAAAGGAGGTTTGTTAAAATTACTAACAATAGTCTCATACCTAACCACAAGGTGTTAAAGATGAAATGCATGGTTTACACGTACGCTAATGTAACCTTTTGTTCTATAAGCAACTTCCAAGTACCTCCACCATTTGTATTTGCAATGATGTACTATTTTTCAAAAAATTAGTATTGTGAAATGAATACAAAACGTGTACTTTGTAATTCTTGTTAGGATCCTTCATTAGCCACATATTCTGGATAGGAAACTTGTTCTTTGTGAAGGATACTTCATGGGTGTAGAAATTAACGAAACGTATAGTTCCAGTGTCACCAGCAAGAATCGCTACATTTGTTAAGTATATCGCTTGGTTGACAAATAAATACCATAATCGCCTCCATCCCACGTCTTCCACCAAATGCATTGTTTAGGGGACTTACTACCTGGCTTCCAACCCGGTTTGGCAGTACTATCGATTATAAAAATATCATCTAACTGCTCGAAAGCATTCTTGCTCTTCGACAGAAAGAATCAGCTTAAATACGAAAAATGCGTTTATACGCTAACACCCTACCTGTACTGCTTCTTTCTTCTCTTGTGTAAGTCCCTCCAAAAATCCTCCTGAAACAAAGCTAACAAACCTCATACTTTTGCGAAAGCGAGCAGATGAAGAACGCCGATCACTGTAAAAGAATAAACAAGGTATCAAGCAAAACGAAAACTGAAATAAAAACAAATGACAACCAAGTCACGTGCTCATTTTTAGGATTTTCTTTGTTTTTAAATTTTGACGTACGACATATTAGACAGACTAGTAGAAGAGGAACCAGTCTGCTTCTTAAACATCAAAAAGTAAATAGGAACTAAGCAAATCGTATAGTTTGCAGTGACAGCCATCAACCATTGTCCAGTTGGGTTAAAAGCCATAGCAACTATGCGCAAAGGTGCCTCCTATACCATATGTTACGTTGTGCATTGTTATTTGGTGAGTTGCAACTGATGATGCCACAAAATTAAAGTTTTTCAAAGTATCAAACTCAAAACGCTTTTTTCTTCAGAAAAATACTCACCCTGTACCAACGAATTTTTCGAACCAAAGGAACGCCACTCTCGCCAATATACCTTAGAATCAGGTAATCTGAACACAAAATAAATAATTAGGTTGTACGAAAATTCCAAACTGTATTTGGGAACGTCTTAGAGCTTTTGTTGGTTGTGTCAAATGTATTTCAAGCGTCAAGAGCGTAGGTAAATAGAATGTACCTGTAGATGTGTAAATAGCAATCCAAGCATGTCCTTGGTATCCTCCTTGAGCTGTTACTGATATTCTTGGTCTGTGTGGTGATTGCGGTTGAGCATTACGATTAATTGCTGGAGATGATGACTGCCGCCTAGGGTTTCTTGCTCGGCGATTTTCATCTGGTTGTGACTCAAAGCTGAGAAGCTTTACAAGTGAAAAAAGTTCATAGTTGTGCGATTGCCCTTTAACATCTTTTCCAACACTCTTGCGTGAATTACTAAGTGATTTGCGCATGTCAAATAATTTTGTAACTTCTACTCAACGTTGATGTGTCATTAAGCTGGAATCAGCAAGAACGTGCTATTGGAACGATAAGCTGTTGAATTGACTTTTAGAATACTTTTTCGTCTTAATTTGCCAAACCAACTACCGCATGCGTGCGGTTGTGCAACGCGCCAGAACAACACGAAGTACCACATGTGGCTGTAAACGGAAGGTATTGACAGGCAACCAGCCATGTGTACAGGTAATAAAGCATATTGGCGTTTCTGGGACTACAAAAACGCGAAAGAGAAGGTAAAATAGGTGTTTTGAGCCGTTAAAGCATTCTAGCGCTATCATTGTCTAAAACGTTTCAGATTACTCTCTAATGCGAATAAGCGCTCATATGGTGTCAAAGAACGATTTCTGTACGAGCAATTTTATGATGCAGTTCTAATGGCCGTAGTGATTCACAAGAACGACGCCAGAAGGATCTCGCTGTTATTAAGAACGCTCTGGAGCACATTACGAACAAAAAGCCTTCAATGACATTTGATTGGAATCGTGTTAAGCATCAACAACTAGTCGCTAGAAATGCGCCTACTGTGCAAAATCTTCACAGTTTTACAAATGAATATGTGAGAGTATATCCAGAGTGCACGTGGAAAGGCGTTAACAAAAGGTACTTGTTCCTTTTTTTAGAAGTTCATTTGTAACTTTGATGGTAGTGCACGACGCCACCTGAAGTCCAACATTGTAGCTTCTGATAAAACTATGCAAAGAATTATAATCGATAGAATAGCTGAACACATGAATATCAGAGATTTAGATGAGTGGTATAGCGTAACTATGAGGAAACTGAAAAGAGCAAAAATTAAAAAAATCCCAAAATTGTGCGTTTATGTCACCTACCTGTTTGTATCTAAATCACTTATAGTGTTTTAAACAACTTAGAGAAATGTTTGAAGAATGTGTTTCCTCATTTCAAATGGCACAGCTGGAAATTTCGGTCAGTAGACATAAACGGAAACAAATAATAATAATTGCTTTAGCTGCACAAAACAGGATTTAACTAGCATCAAAAGACAGATAGCTTGCTTACAATCTATGTCTGAACTATTAAATATAAAGTGCTTGGATGACTGGTATTCAATAACAGCTAAAAATGTTATTGATGCTGGTGCAGGAAGGTTTCTGGCAGAGTACGTCAAAATGCCTTTTATGTTAATAAAGTTCTTACTTTTTGACTGCTTTTTAGATACAATAACTCACTTGTGTTGTGGTTACAGAGTATATACCCAAGCCATACATGGAAGCCATGGAGATTTAGGTACTTATTGGGCTATAAAGTCTACCCAAACTGATTAATAATAGTGGTGCTCCAAAAGGATTTTGGACTAATATTAAGAATCAGCAATGTGCATTTGATGATCTTTCTGAAATATATGACATTCATTCTTTGGATGGATGGAAAAAAGTGTCTTTAGGCGATATGGCAAACTCTGGTTTAAACTCTGTTTTACGGATGTATGGATCTCTTCCGAAACTTCTTTCAGTTGTCTTTTCTCAACAAGACAACGAGTTACAATATTTCAGTAACCTGGCTAATTCTAAGGCCCCCAACACTCGTTGGACTAATATAGATCATACTCGCTTTTTAGAAGGTATAGCTGTACGATTTAACATAAGAACAATGGAAAATTGGTAAGCTCAGACCGCGGAATGAATAGTTTTTTTTCTAATCACTAAAAAGGTATACTGCCTCTCAGTCTCTTTTCTGCCAAGTTGGGGCTAGTGGGTTCTGTCATCACTTTCCATTAGCACTTAGTGAGGTATACCCAGGATTTCCTTGGGATTGGAAAAGATTTAGTAAACGTGGGAAGAAATCAAAGCAAGGGCAAGTTCATAACTTCGATACTTTTTTCAAATACTTTCATTGACATTTTTTCTTTGTACAGGGTTTTAAAGGAGGCTATTGTAGGTTGTCTCTCATCATCTACATTAACACAACAGACGGTAAATTTTTAATGTGGAAGGGAATGATTACTTATCAGAGTCTTGATGTGCCTAGATCGAAAAAAGTCAGTAAAAAACAGAAGGAAAAAACCCTTGAAATATGACAAATAAACGCTTTGAAATAACTACTATCTGGGGCTGTTATTGAAATACTAACTAATAAAAACATACAACGACAAATAGCAGATGTATAGTTTGTTTAAATCTCAAAATGTCAACAACACATCAAGTTTTGGAGTTTTTTGTTGAATTGAAAAGTTGTTTTTTTCTTTTTCTCTTACCTGTAACCGATTATTAACCCATTCAATAGTCATTTCCATAGCAGGTTCTTTAGAGTGTATCAAATGTGTTGCAACACATTGCTCAGTGCTTATAACTTTAACATCTTTTTCAGTCGATTGTGCACTATCATAAATTTGTCTACTACCACGTGCTGGTATAACAGGATCATTTTCATGGTGTACAACCAAGAAAGGAAAGTGTATTTGGTCCAGCATAGTCTACAAAAAAAAATCACGTCAACAACTAGTACTAGTACCACAAACACGCTATAGACGTAAAAACGCCATATTTTCAAAAAAAAAAAAGTACAAGAAATAGAATCATCTTACCTTAGCGTAATCTGTCATATCAAGCAAATTCTTTCCCATTGATAAATGCATAGCATCAGAGTATGTAAGAGGATCAGCTAGAAACAGTTTATAGATCTCTGGACTTTCAAATTTTTCCGGATCTGGCTCTGGTCCCCACTTGAGCTTGCCTCCACCCATTGAAGCAACAAGCCTATTAGAATAGTGTGTTAACAGACGTTCCAAACGGCTTTAAACAGCTTCGCTGAACGCACTTTAAACCTTGTAATACGACCCAAGGTGGTTGTATATCGTTGAATAGAGCAGGCGCAAACATCGCTGAGCCTAGCCAATTGCCAGCGTCCTTCATGTCACCGTTTATTATTGCGTCTTGCACTCGAAGAGACGTTAAAAGCGTTACACATCCGCCCATCGATGCTCCTGCTATAAAGAAAGGTACATCCATAGGTGGGACGTCTTTTAACTTTCCTACGGCAAAACTTACTTTTAATCATTCTCTAACGCGATATATGGAGTAGTAGAGGGATATTATGCGCTTAGGAGTTTTTTTGTGTACCTGCAAAGTATTGTTTGATAAAATGTACGCCATCGTCTATGAGATACTCCCAGTTGACCAAATGACCGCGTAGATCGTCTGATACTGACTTTCCGTGTCCAATTTGGTCATAACACACGCAAGCAATCCCTATTTTTGCCATTGTGTTGATAAACAGTTGGTCCGGTACAGCTCCTATCAAACAGTTAGAATTTTGCTCGTTGTTCACCATTGTCAATTCTGTAACGCACCAGTATGTCCGTGCATGCCGTGGAACCATAGCATTAAAGCAATGACTGGTTTTTCATTTGGTATTACTTTCCTGGCGAATAGTTTCTCTCCACGCTTATTAACGTACTCAAATTCAGTTTGCATTGTGCTTGGTGTTCTGTGTTCACGTTCACCTGATTACTATATTTAATACTGAAGTGTGCTTATAGGCAGCCTTCGCTTAAACTGAGTCGACTGATTTTTCTACTGATTTGCAATTTTGGTGTTGTTGCAATTTTGATAGTTCAGCGTAGAGTTTTTGTGACACATTGTGACATTTCCTTCGAACTTCTGTTCACAAAGTCTAATATAGTAAAGAGCATCTCCTGGTAGATATTTAGGACAGTTGTAGATTCTCTATCGACGTACCTTAAAGTACAATGCGTTTATAGATTTTTTTTTAAACCCTTGAAACAAACGTCCAAGTAGTCTGCAGGCTGTTTTTTATGGTATTCTTTTATCTCGATTGGTTTATTTTAAATGTTACAGGAGGTAAATTATGTACAAGTTTGGTATAATTTTTGTATACAATATGACGACAAAAGTACAAAAATAATCAAAAACTGAATAGCAAAATATCTGGTGTTATCTTGTGCTAGCCTCATAGCAACAACTTGAGTTTTGAGGGTTGCCATCTGTTCCAATAACTTAGCTTTATCCATTTCTAGTTTCTTCAAAGCAGTATTGGTGACAGAAGAGAATTCCTTGACAGATTCCTGAGCCTCGCATTTGGCAAGTTTTTTCGACTTTTTCAGTATTTGTTTGGGTTTTAGTTGGACTTTTGGTTGTTTTTTAGGCTCTTGTTTTTTTAGCTTATCTACATCTTGAGCCTTCTTTGATACTTGGTTATTATTTTCTTGATAATAATACCCATTAGAAACACCCAAAACTGGCATTGGCTTCTTTTCAGTTTCTTTCATTTCTTGTTTTTTTCTTTGTTTTTTCTTAGGTTTTTTCTTCTTTCTATTCTTTTTTGTAGCTTGTTTTACCCACCAAGGTTTCTCCTTTGTGAGCCATGGACGGTCAGGACTTCCTACAAAAAGTTAATAAACTTATACGTATATTTATACGAGTTAGAATAGGCCAAACGACCTTCTTAGTAGTCGCACAAACATTGTGAATTTCACTTGCTGAACATCAGTGGATTAGTGTACCTGTTCTAGACTTCCAATGAGGATAATCAAAAGCTGCTTTTCGAAGCGATTCAATAAAACCTTCAACACGTGTCGTTATGCAATCATCCACGATACGCTTTGGAATCCATCCTAAAAAAAAAAACGATACGAGTCAACCTCTGTGGGTAAATATGTATTTTTTTAGCTTACCTTTAAGATCCGTATGCGTTATATACGTTAACTTACTTCCGTACTTATCAAACGGCTCAATGAGGTACCCGCTTAAATAATACCAAGCTCTACATAGTCAAAGTCAGCTTCATGTATTAATAAATTTTTTTCTTCAGTACCGTATACGTTCTCGCTTTTCAGGTACATTACCGTGTTGTACTGAATGGCTTATAATATAATACAATGTTTTTTTCAAATCACCTACTTTATCAATCCATGATGATTGTTGGTAGCAGAAATCACGCCCTGATATAAGATCCACAGGAGACTAATAATTAGAGAAATCATAGAAAATCAAAACTGAAATTTACCTTGCCAGAATAGTATGCAATTTCATTCCAACCATCCAATTGCTGTATGCTAATAAACCATTAGGAACTAAGTAATGATATTTTGGTACGCACTGTAGTTGTTCTTGGACATGAATATCCCATTTTGGGCGATACATGGAGTCATGTAGCACGTCATATAATACCTTAATACAAATTAACTTCACGTAAAATAAAGGCATGGGTTGTTGTTTAAAAGTTTGTCACACCTCTGGAAGTATTCTTGGGAAAGTACTTGATACCTTTACTATCTTAACACCAGAATTCTCATGCTTTTAAAACAGTGAGATTGTCAACTTTTTTGATTTTTTTGCGTACATGCTTTTCGAATACTTTGAGTTCTGTTGTATCAACACGTGACTGCCAACCATTGGTATCGTTGCACCAATCACAAAATTTAGTAAAGTCGGACTAAATTATTTTGTCAATAAGGATAACCAATGACGTAAGGATTGCGTTACGCAAAGAAAAAGAATTCAAAGAAAATTGTTCAATTTCTGAAATTTTGTAAAACTCGAAGATATTTTAAGGTTTTTTTTTTCCGTTTTATTGCCGCTTCCTTTTGGCTTTTTTGACGTTTCGGGTACGTTAGGTTCTTAACCCTTTATGTTTTAATCGTAACAAAAGCTGTCAACGTGTTTGATAAGATTTCACTAAAAAAGAACTGTGGAAACAAACGTAAAAATAGTGGGTTTTTGTAGAGTTTGATCATAACAGGAGTTCATGCGTTTATCGATGTTTGGTGAACTATCTGCGTTCTGAAGTAGACTTTTCGTTTATTTTTTGCGTATTAGAAAACGTACCAGTGATGCTAACGTGTATCCATCGACTTTTGGAGCGTCAGCGTCTTGGCAAATGTAAATAGGTTCTCTGGGTGTTAATTGTTCATTTTTGGGCGAAGGCAAAGCCATGTATGCCTGCCGCTCGGCGTCGAAGTCATTACAGAGACTTTAAGCAATAATGGCTTAGCAACGGGAGAAAATGGGCTACAACGCATCAAATAATCAAATGATGGCGCGACGTGAATTTATAGCAACATAATCCAGCCTTGCGTTAAAACACCAAAAAAAAAACTTTTGCGCCAAAATGCGACACCCTCGAGGTTATTGGACGTCTTTAGAGCGTCAACGAAGCTTTATGGACTCTACAATTGTTCCTAAGCTTCAAATACGTAAACCAAGTGATTGGTACAAAGTTACATCAACAACGTTAATAACCAATGGCGGTGGCCCGATTTTGTTCAAGTACGCTTTGTGTATTCTCACAATTACGCCTGACGATCCAAAAGATACGGTGGATCAGTATCTAAAGCGATTAAAACAATTTATCCTGAACACAGGTTATTAAGCTCAGAATTCAGGTACAACGCCGCCAACGCGCTTTGTTAAGTATTTTACGCGCCATGCGTCGAACAACATGTCATATAACGACTTACACCTGTTTTTTTAAACAGTTACGTTCCTCACAACTTCTGGGATTCCTCAACCAACAAACGTGATAAGTTTGATGCCATAGGGAAGAAACTTGGCATAACTAAGCTTGAGGATTGGTATAATATATCAATAGATCAAATGCAAGAACATGGTGTTGTGACATTACTTCATAGGTCAGTTTTTCACTGAAACATTTCAAGTGAAAAAAACCAAAATGACATGTCATTGCGTGTCAAATTTTTTGACAATATTTTCTTAGACACCGGTATTCTATGTGTTCAGTGTTAAAGAATGTATATCCTGAATTTGGATGGTCAAGTTGGCGGTTCAAGTACACTTTTTTGATTCTTTCTTTAATTTTAATTGTTTTACGTTAGGAGAGTTACAAGTCACATGTTTCAAAACCAACGCATGTGGCTTAATCGTTATGCTGAAAAATTAAACGTTAAACATTTGGATGGTTGGTATAAGCATGTTTCAAGAGATATTGTGATGCTGGGAGGATTGCACATACTGCAGCCGTATGCCGCCTTTTTTTTGTTTTTTTTACACTTTGCTTGTTTTTCATGTAGTTACTTTTTTCTAGATACGGTCGCTCGCTATTCCAATGTCTAATGGTAATGTATCCTGAGCATAACTGGGAACCTGGAAGATTTGTGTACGCTAAAAAACTCAAAAGAATTAAAATAGCTGACAAATACAATGTCTTTCTAGATGTGCTCCAAAACAACACTGGGAGGATGATACTAACCAAAGAGCATGGTTTAATAATACAGCACGCAACTTAGGAATTAAAACTCTTGATGGGTGGTATGCATGTGGTACAAAAGATATTGTACTTCAAGGTGGCGCTGGACTTCTCCTTCGGTACGTTCTAGTCATTCATGTATGCTTTGAGGTCTTTTTAACCTCATATAGGTATAACTCATCGCTTGCTCGTGCCATCACAACGCTATACAAGAATTACCACTGGTCTATGCAAAGGTTTAGGTAGCGTTTTAATCACTCAATAACACCAACTTGTTTGACGCTCAATTAGAGCAAGGGACGTTCCTATTATTTCTCCTAAACGCAAAGCACCTTTTGCTACACCACGTGGTTACTGGAAAGAACCTATCAATATTGTTGAGTTCATGAAAGGTGTTGAAGAGAGATTTGGTATTTCTTCACCTGAACAATGGCACGCTCTTAGATTTACGTTAATATTTTTGTTTCTTTCGTTGTTTCGTCCTTGAGATTTTAAAGAGTGAACCTCACAATTGCAAAGTATAACCTCTTGGTTGAACGTTATCTTTGATGCCTATAAGTAAACGTTGCCATGAGTGCTATCTTGTGCTTTTTTTGATTTACTTTTTTAGGTATCGAATGTCTACGTTACACCTTAGACAACTGAATGGTGCTGGATACCTTAATTATTTCCCAAGCGTATTGAATAAAGTATATCCTGATCATGAATGGAATTTACAACATTTTAAGTTACATTCACGACGCTCTGTACAGCAGTAAGTAAAAAAACCACAAATGTTTGTTTTAACTATTTTTCTAGTACATTAATTCAAGGTCTTTCGGAAATGTTTCCAAATATAAGTACGAGCTAGTGGTAAAATAAAACAAAGTGTATTTTTAGAAAACCTGTTTCTTCAGTTCAACACCAAAACAATCAAAAAGCGCTGTATTTTTTTTCATTCTACTTTGAGAAGAAACACATGATAACAGGTAAAGGGATCTTTTTTTTATTATTCGCTACAATACCACGATCAGTACCAAGTACGAATAAAGAGTGTTGGCCGGTTTTTTTGGGTCTTGTTTACTTGGCAGTGACATCAGCTTCCTTTGAAACACCGCCCCATTTTGAGTAGTCGACCTCAAATTTAGGAGCCAATTGAAAGATACCATGGAAGTTTTGTTTTGGCATGTCCTTGTCTAGCTTTGGGAATGCAAACTTGAATCCTTTGGACTTGCATCTAAACAAGTAGGTACTTGGTAAGCAGAAAAGAACACAAACTTTTGGAGTTAAAAAGAACGTTTTTTTTCAAAGAATGAAAGTGGCTTTTTGTAAACCGACGTACCCTCCAGCGGCAATGTGACCAAAGTCAAGGGTGACTTTGTCAAGATCACCAGAACCTCCACAAGTCATGACCTCAGAGTGGAAAGGAGAGTCTTCATCAACATCGACATAAGCCAAGCAGTCGGTGATTGGGATTGGGAGCTTATTGGTAAAGTTGACTTTACAACAGTATGTTGTCTTGTCATCGAGGTTTGCTGGTACGGTGTACTCAACTTTAACGCATGCGTCTTCAACACAGATAGAAGTCATTGTTTTTATGAGTTGTTGTTTGTTGTTTGGGTGGATGGTGAGAAATGAACGCATTTTAAGCAAGATTAAGTCATTACCATGTCACCTTTCTCCGTTTTGAGAGTACTGACAACCACGGAAACTTGTGGTGAGTAGGTGTTTATACATCAAAGGTAAAAGTAAAGGTAAAAACCAAGATAAAATTTGCGTTCGTCCGTTTAATGTTCGTTCAACAATTGTGAGTGTGCTCTTTTGGCTAACGATGAACTAGTCTACTAACAGAATAATAACAAGGCACGTTTTGGTGAAGGGCAAAAAAAAACGTGATAAAGCTCACCAAACTTGCGTAATTCAACTTGTTTCAGGGTTACTGCTATAGGAGAAACCATGTCAATAAGCAAAACGTGGATGACATTTTGTGAGAGCTGACAATAATGTTATGATAACAGAAATGTTTATTGACTTGCAGTCAATAATCTGCGAATGTCATATTCCTTGCCATGGGACTTGGTTGCAGATCTAGTACATACCTCCACGCCAATACCATCCTTCTTCCACTACAATTATCTAAGGGTTACAGTACAAAATTTCGTATTGGAATAGTTGTAGACATGAATTATCCACAGTTGAACGCTAAAATCAGTGCATTACTATATAAGGCTTTTGACGTTGTTGAGCATGTACTTGTTTGTAAACACAAGGAACTTTTAAACAAATAGTAAGCGCTGCGGTGTACCAGTGCATTTAGTTCCACTAGCAATTCGTAAGTAATATATTAATACTTGTTTCAACACTATGATGATTCTGGTATACTTTGAACGAAAACAGAAAAGAAAAACGTGGAGTGCTTGTGGCATGTACAAAGACATTAGGTTGAAGTTCAACTGTCAGCGGAAAAATTGGCGGAAACAGAAACTGTTAAAATCTGAACTTTGACCCTAAATATCCGAAAAGTGTAATTTTTGCCCAAAAAAGGTATCTTGGAGTTGGTGTGACGTTTTATGCTGTCATCCTATTTGTGTATTGTTGATCAATGCGTTGCCCATTTGAAAATCGCCTGGTGTTCCTGCCAGAACAGTAGTACCAGGCTGTCCAATTGTAAAGAACAATCTTTGGCATTTTCCAGTGGCTCAAATAGCGATGTATGACGTTGTGGTGTTCTTTGAATAACAACCGTTGAGTTCGTTGCGTTTGCTGACGAATTCGTTACTTTTTGAGATTCGTTTGACTTTTCCGACTAAAAGTGGCGTAAGCATAAAAACATTTATAAGAAGCTATGACATCTCTTGTTTACGCATTGCTGCCCTTAGTTGTTCTATTGGGTGTTAATGCCGTTTGTCCTGGACAATACTTTGGTACTCCACCTGCAAACCACTCACCAATACCTACAATCGCGCAGTACAATGCTCTTTTGGAGAATATTGACATAAAAGCCATAATGACCGATATTACCGCTCTTTTTACTGAATCTCAAGACTGTTGGCCTGCTGATGACTTTGATGGCTTCCAAACTTACGGTCCTTTTTTTATTCGCTTAGCATGGCATTGTTCTGGTTCTTTCAGGGACACTGATGGCGCTGGTGGTTGTGGCGGCGGTAGACAACGTTTTGAACCCGAAAGAAGTTGGGACGACAACACTAACTTAGACAAGGCTCGTGGTCTTTTATGGCCTATCAAAGACAAGTACGGTGATGCTTTGAGTTGGGGAGACTTATTTACTCTCGCTGGTACAACAGCAATTTACCACATGGGCGGCCCAGTTACGCAGTTCTGTGTCGGACGTGTTGATGATTCAAACGGCACTAACAGTCTTCCTCTTGGACCTGGACCTAAAGCTCCTCCTTGCCCTGTTCAAGGTAACTGTAGCAGACCTTTGGGTACTTCTACAATCGGTTTAATATACGTCAACCCAGAAGGTTTCATGGGACAACCAGATCCAAAAAGAAGCTCTTTCCAAGTTCGTGATGTATTTTCTCGTATGGGTTTTGATGATAGAGAGACTGTAGCTTTAATCGGAGGTGGACACGCCTTTGGAAAGTCTCATGGCGCTTGTCCTGCAGGCGCAGGCTTGCCTCCTAAGGACGCTCCTTTAAATCCTTGGCCTGGTTTATGCGGAACAGGTAAAGGAAACGACACCTTCACAAGTGGTATTGAAGGTGCTTGGACTACTATTCCTTACCATTGGGATAACGAGTATTTTAATCTTATTCTTAATAACGAGTATGTATCACACAAAGGACCTGGTGATAAATGGCAGTGGAAGTTAGCGAATAACCCAGAGTCTAAGCTTATGATGATGACAACTGATATTTCTTTGATTTATGATGCTGCTTTTAAGGCTATTGTAGCTGAGTTTGCAAATGATCAGAGCGCACTTGATAAAGCTTTCGGTGCTGCTTGGGAAAAGTTGATCACTGATGGTGGCACGTGGGCTGAAAATAGTCGCTGTTTTCAGTTTTCTGATATCTTTGATGAATAAACACCAGTTGATTTACTCTTAAAGGTTTGTCTTGTTTTTTTTTGTATGAGCATGTGAGTACCAGTTTAAATTAATAATTTTAAGATATAGGAATGTTAAGGTTATAGCACGTACGCTGACACTATTGCTAGACCTTTTATTGTCTTAAATTAAAAAGCATAACTCATCTGAGAGGGTCCAAACTTTGTTAAAGAACCAGTTTACTTATTCGCTAGCACAAGAGTTGGTTGCAGATGTAATAAGCTACCTAGGACTAAAGTAGAGCTACACTTGTGTACAGGGAAACAAATCATTTAAGTAAGACAAGAAGTACAAAGAGCAAAGTGTAAATCACTTACCCTCAAATCCCCACGCGATCGTTGTAGTCATTTACATACAACTTTACACCAGGATATATGCTTTTGCATCTCTATGCTTATTTGTTGTAGTAATTGATTCTGTGTCGCCTCGTTGTTGACTAACAGAAAATACTAAGCACGTTTTTCCTGTTACAATCAATAGCTTACCATCCATGTACCAAATACTTATTGTTTTCCAGTGTGTCGATCAAGTTTATAAGGGAATTAAAAAGTAGATAATCCCTTAACCCAATCTTGAACAAACTAAGAAAAAAGTAAGAATCAGAACGTAATTTGTACACCTCAAACAACTAGCGACTCACAATCAGCCATTTTAGTCTGAGGCACTTTGGCATAATACTGAGGCGCAAAGTCCATTGACTCATCTATTTAGCCTTAACTAGCCTTAGTGTCTAAGTGCAAGTCCAGGTGAGCTTTTTTACTCAGCTTTTCATTTGTTGTAAAAAATCATTAAAATTTAAATTCTAAAAACATCTCTTTTTCCATTAATTACTTACGCGTGTATGTAGACTCATAACAACAAAAGCGGAATGTGTATTTTTGTAAAATACTACATTGTAACGTGGAACAAATGCAAATGAACCGTTTATTATCTCGTTGTCTTACAACAAAGCACGCTATCTCAGAAAATCCATATTACGCTTCCTGCTATTCACTCTATTAACGGGTATGCATGCTCCTGGAACAGCCGGGACGTCTATCACGTAACTAAGAGTAGCACTGTTTATGTTTGGCAATTCGATACTTTGAGAAAGATTAGTTTAAAATAATGTTGTTTGGGAGTACGTACGATAATTGATTCGGTGATGCAATAACGGGCGGAAGTAGTGGTAGCAGAGGTGAGGATGTCTCTGATACTAGTACTGCGCCTATTGTACATTTGAATAAGATAAAATTGAATCAGATCAGAAAAACAAAAAAATTGCTGTATGTACCCAAAACGATGGCGCTATCGAACGTGCATTCCATTACAGACATCGCTGAAATACTAATACCTGCTGATATAATAGTTACATCAATTTGCGATGCGCTTATATCTATCGTTGCCGTCAGGGTAAATCCAAGAACAGTATCAGTAAATGTAGCTTCAACAGCAGGAGACACGGTAAAACTTTGGGGACCACCAAAAAAGACACTGCCAGAACTGCTCATAAATCTACATTCGCCTGTATCTCCTAAACCTACAAAGGCATTAGAGTTATAACTATAACTTCTCTTCTGTTACGTACTAATTTGCGCAGATATTGTTAATACATTTAATGTACACAGCAAGAACAGCGTGAATGTAATTGTTCTGAGATACATTGCTTGTTGTTGTGGTTTACTACTAAAAATCTGATAAAATCACGGGATTATTTTATCCCGCATTGGCACGTGTGTCTGTATGTTTTGTTGCTGTTCTATTTTATTCGTTTGTCACTGTTAGCTGGAAGATCACACCACAATTGAACAAACATTAACGGACGAACGCAAAGTATCTTGTACTGCAACTTTATTTCTAGCATGTATAAAACACGTATTCACCAGTTTCTGTGGTTCAAGCTTTACGCCAGCGACTTTAACAAAAAACATCCAGTTTCTGCCTGCTCTGTCAGATATGAACGATATGACACTTCTTACAGCACATTTTCCAGAAATTTTTTTTGCGAACCACTTGATTCTAAAAACTGTTTCATATTTGACCTAGCGGCGTTTACAAAACCCACAGCACGGTTGGTAGTATTTTGGGAGGTTTTCATGCTATTATACCTGCTTTGCTGTTTGCGCACTTTTGTTAGCGTGGGTAGGCGCCATTGTCAGTGCTAGTAAGTTATACATATAAAAACAAAATTTTTTTTACCAAAACAATCCAGCAAACAGTGTTGTTCATACCGTGTTTGCAGTAGCAGCAGAAACACGTTTTTTTTCAAAGAATGAAAGTGGCTTTCTGAAACCGACATACCCTCCAGCGGTGCAAACCACAATATTTTACCTACACTGTATACGGTACGATCAAATTAGAAATTAAGTCTTCAATAAGCTAAGTGAACTAAAAACGTTTGATGGAAATTAATTAAAAATCAAGGTACATGTACATGTATAACTTACTAGCGCTACGCTGGCGCCTACCCCGCGCTAACAAAAGCGCTCTACGCAGCATCCAAACATCAAGGCAGGTATAATAAAGGTAAAAACCTCCCAAAATAGTACCAATGTTGCTGCAGGCTTTGTTTAAAAATTGGTATGGGTTGTTAAATCGGGCGATAAAAAAAGTGGTTTGAATGGTTGATTAGTGACTGGTTTCCAGTACCGCACAATAAACCATTTTGCGTTAGAAAACTGTTGGCTTTGATATGTTGGAAATCATGTGGAGTGACATTGTCCTAAGTGTTACAAAATCAAAAGCTGCATCACATACACCAGTGAATATTAATGAATGAATATTAATGAATATGGCAGACAGGACAATGAATATGAGTATTGCTTATATTCCTAACAGAAGCGCATTAGTTTGAGGTTCAGATGTCAACCTAGCATAACAACCAACGGCTTGTGGCAACTACGCAAATGACTACAAGTTCCCAAAAAAAGTTTTCGATATTGACTGTGACTTTAAATAACAAAGGGTCTCAGGCTTAATGACCTCAAGCCAAGAGATAGGTTCTCATTCAATTACGTTTTTATCTAACACGAAATTACCAAACAATACAAAATTGTTGCAGGATAAATTAGTGTTCTGTACAACAAATAGAATTTCAAATGAATACCAGTAAATCAATACTGAGTACTGTTTTAAACGGAAAGAAGTCGCCACCTTACAACTTGTTTATTTATACACATTTTGCCTACATTTTGCGTACTACAAGCTTGTACAAACCTTCTTCTCCTTCTGGGACATCTTTTAACGAAAAAGCCCAATCTCTCTTCATCTGCCACTCACAGCCTTTCATAAACTTAACACTCATGTAATCTCCATTTATTTCCATCTCTATTATACGTCTCCTTGATTGAGGTATGTCTTTGGTGAATTTCAGGGTTGTACCATCTTCAAATTTAAAGAGATCACTTGGTACACTTTTAACAACAAAGGCGTCTCCATATTTAACTGATATACTTGACATAAAGCTGGAGTATTAGGTGTGTTGATATTGTTACGTTTTAAGAAATGTACAGGAATTCTATTGACTTCTTCGTGACTGTGCCTCACTATGGAATGTACACGTTGATACAGGTTTTTCAAAGAATACGTGCCATGTATTTTGCCACGTTGCAGAGTCACTCAGTCCACAAACACAGCCTTGTCTGGCATACATATAGCTAACAAATATATTGTCTTGCATACGCAGTCTAAGGCACGTACGAACCTATGTTTTTCGAACCTCAGCGTAGCTTGAAAAAATGTAGTTTCAAACTGTTTTTCTTGACATCTTCTTAAATAAACTTAAAATACTGTATGTCCTACTTAACCATGCACGCGCTGTCGTCTTAACACAAAGGTAACGTGTATAAATGGGAAACAAACAAAACGGGGGCTTACAACGTGATACCAAGGCTGAAAAGTCGTCTCAAAAATCAGAAGACGCTGTAAACGCTAATATAGCACCTGAAGAGTTTGTTCCACCTAACTACACGCACCAAACTTTTTTTCTATCGAAACTAGGCTTTACTCCAGCGTATGCGTCTTTACTGCCAGTCAAACATCTTTTATTTGGATTATAGGCGTTTCTCTGCACCTGTCGTCAGGTCAAATCCAGAAGGCATTGATTTTATTTCAAAATTACCTGGTGAAGTATCGTTGATTATTCTTGAATATCTTTTTCCTGTACAAATATTGCTTAACGTACAACGTGTTTGTAAAAAATGGAATGCCGTGTCATCAGACAACATGTTGTGGAAGAGGATTTATGGCAATTTGTACGTGTAATTGTTGGGGTAATCACCCTCTAGTACATTAGGATATTGCTAACTTTGGGGGTTTTTTAGGTTTGATACTGTGCCTTTTGCTGCTTTATCTCAATCTCCTATTCAGTGGAAGAGTGTCTTCAGTCACCAGACCAAAAAAACTTCATTACCGTATGTGTATTAACGCCAAGGATACAATTAATTTAACTGTAGTTATCATCATGCTCCACAACGTATACATCTCAATAGCGGAATTACAGTAATCCTTTTTTTTCTTTTTTTTTTGTTGATCTTTTGTTAGGTTAAAGTTGATGAGTTTCATTTCGATTACACATACAAGAGTATCATCCTTGGACATCCTACTAAAGATTTGAACAGAAGGATTATTGAGGATCTACCTATGCGCTCAAAAAGACTTTTTGCTTATGTAGGTAATGTACATGTCATTAAGCCAACAAAGAGTCAGGTTATGATGGTTGATAATTATACATACTATCCTCCAGTTATATGTTCTGTTGTACTTGTCGGACCTCCAAAAGATCCAAAAATAGACGATGGATCTCATTTGATTGTGACTTTCTTTTGTTTCTATCAGGATCTTGCAGATTATCAAGGATATCTTCATAAGGTTTTAAAAGACATTCCGTACCTTGAAGAAGCTATTGGTTGGGGATTTTAAATTATAAAACAATTCAAATGCGAGAACAATCATCCTAAGTCTATGTCCAAATAAAAATGTGGAAGTTCTTTTGTGTGCTTTGGTGCCAGTTCGTATTATTAAAATCTGGCGTATCCTAAAAATGGTCTAGTTTTGCCAACATGAAGCAGTATGATTCGAGCAGGAAGTTTGAAGTTGTAAGAACGCGGTCACAATTTATGCTACAGCTGTCTTAAAGTCTGGTGTATTTTCGTAAAATGATTTTATAAATCCCTGCAAAGCTATTGTAAAACCGAGAACGCCACCCAAAGACTCACAAAGTTTTCCAAAAAAAGCGCTCAATCACGTGTAGGTGTCCTATTTTGGACAACACTTGAGACGTTCATATACATTTATAAAGCATACAACACAAGGTAGAGTTTCAGTAGTTGTGGGCTAAGATCTTTTTTGCTTTTTCTGCTCACTACACTTTTGCCACTGACCTGTATGCTAACAAAATCAAATGTAAGTGTGGCACAAATAACGAATTCGTTGGTGACGTATTCGTTTTGCCTGGTTGCCTTAACATATTATTTTAAACCTCTACTCGTTTGCCATCAACTTTATAGCCAACGTTTTGATTTAATATGAACGCACGTGAACAACGAACGAAAGAAAGAGGATCATATTGCCAAACACTCGAACTAACAGCGCTGCCAGTTGAGGTTATTGTTCATATTCTTAAACAAGGCAGGTATACACTCCGCGCAGCCCAAACGTGCCATATTTTGCGAGATATAGTTCACAACCACGTTGGTTACGATGATATTATGGTAAGGAACGAAACCGAACTCGCTAGACTTTCAGGAAGCCCTCTGCTTCAAAATACTAGAATATCGTTATTTCATGGTAAGAAATCCTTCAACGTCCCTGTTGGTGACAGTCACATGTATTTGCTTTCGGGAGTCCATACCATTGATGTACGGGGTTCTCAAGCGTTAACAGACAAGGGTATTAAGGCATTATCAGGCGTGAAAAATATTAATCTAACATCGTAAAACAATTACAGATGACGGCATCAAAACATTATCGGGTGTGCACGTGATATATTTAGATGGCACAAATGTTACGGACGATGGATTAAAGTCACTAAAAGGCGTACATACTATAGGCTTGTCTCATTGTGATGGTATAACAGATGAAGGCGTCAAAGTACTCAAAGGCGTGAAAAATATTGATTTATCTGTGACAAGAGTTTCTGATGAATGCTTAAATGAATTGAAAGGCGTACATTGTATACACTTAGCTTATTGCGAAAATATAACAGATAAAGGAATCAAGGCATTGAGCGGTGTACATGAAATTAATCTAGCGTATACAGCAGTTGGTGATGAAGGAATTGAGGCGTTAGTTGGTGTACACACAATTAATCTGCAAGCAGTAAAAGTGACAGGGATAGGATTAAAGGCATTAAAAGGCGTGTATAAAATCAACTTAGCTCACACAAATATCACAGATGATTGTTTGAAGTACCTAGCTAGTGCGCGCACAGTCAACATCTCCAGTTGTTCGCAAGTTACAGACTTGGGTATTGCACAACTTGTTGGAGTGTGTAGCCTTAATATTAATTCATGTCCAAATGTAAAAGGTGAGAGCTTGTGTACACTCATAGGTTTAAAGGAATTGAAGCCTAGCAGCACTGTAAACGAAGATATCATTAATGATTTGAAAAACAGAGGTGTAAAAGTATAGACGCAACACGTGGTATCTAATAAATTAAAAGTAGCTAAAATATTAATTCGGTATTTTCTTCCACCTTTGGTTCAAAGCAAAGTTGGTATTTTACAGGTTCAATATGACAAAATAAGCTGTACTAATGGACCAAAATATAGTAGATGTTGAAAATTGCATTGCTTTATTCGAGTAGTTTATATGCCTGTAATATCGATGTAGGGATACATGGTCTCCCAGAAAGCACATTCTTTTTTCTTCCAATCTGATACAGGAATGTTTTGATTCACTTGTAATCCAAGTCTTGATGTTCCTGTTGGTCCAACATATTTTGGCCAAACCTCACTTTGTCTTTGTAAAATAGGAGTACTGTGACCGCACTGATTTGGCATACCACAACTACCAAAATTTCCCCATTGTGATGTCATGAAGTTTCTAAAGACAAAACTTGTCAGCGAACACAGAATTTTGATAGACAAGAGTTGCTTTCTCACGTGATATGAAATCTTGCAAAAGAATAAAAATAGGCCTATTTTTTTGTATCATATGCATGGAAGAGGTTACTTACGCAAGTGTTCTTTCTTCTGGTGTACTAATCCATTGTGTGTCAAGTGTAGAAAAGACAAAATTCAACTCAGCGGAGTGATAGACACCCATTTTTGGAAAAAAGAAATACGGGAAAAAAGACGGTTTGCGTAAGAAAAGAAAACTGTAAGTGCTCGATTGAACTAAATATATAGTAAGTAAAACACTAACCAGTACGTTTTATACTCGTACCTTTTGCTACAGCATCTGTTGCAAATGAAGTTGAACATACCAACAAATAGTCACCTAATACTTCAGCTTGTGCATAAAAACAGTCTTCTGGGTTATATGCAGAGCATGGGTATTCTCTTAAAATAGCTTCCGATATTGTATCATTATCGAACTTTTGATATACCCACTTGCGGTAGTCTTGCTCACTTAGAGGAAAAAACTGTGGAAGGAAAATTGTGCCTAAAATAGTTAGGTATTGCTTCTTCGTTAGACTGTTTTTTTTTAACCTTCGTTTAGTACATTTCCTGAGAGTAAAGGAACGCTATTGAACTCTCCTAGTCTCCAACTATCAAAAGGTTTCTTGAGAATCTCAAAACCATCCACAACAGGTGTAAGAGTGAATCTGAAACAAATGAGAAACTCCTAACACGGGTATCTGTTATAATGAGTACGTTGGAGTGCCGCGTAGGATCTCCATTACGGTTCTCCATGGTATGCTGCGCATACACTCGAGCACTTCTATTGCATTTACTTGAGTGCAATTGAACTTACGCTGAATAACATCTGCTGTTCTCTCGCCTTAAAAGATAAACCATTAGCGTTGCAACTGAATATCCTCGCTCACCTCTTTCTAATGTTATTGTCTGAAAACCACCGGATTGAACAATAGCTTTATTGTATAAATGATATGAACGAGGCATTACCATGTGATACATCACAGAAAATCCACCAGCAGATTCGCTAGAAACTGTTATTTAGCAATAGAAAAAAGCCAATGTACCCAAAGAGTGCAAAGTCATTTGGGTTCCCGCCAAATTGTTCAATGTTGTCTTGCACCCACTGCAATGCCATACGTTGATCAAGTAAACCGTAGTTTCCTACAGAAGGGTAGCTAGGATCATCGCCCCTAAAGTATCTAACAGTTTTGTAAGTGAATAGAAACGAGATAATAGAAATGTACTTGTGTGCTAAGAAGCCAAATACTGACAATCTGTAGTTAATCTAATAAACTCAGTAAGTATTGTGTTTTGAGCTACTCGTTTGCCATACTGTTACAACTATGTTACCAGTTGTTTGAGCCATATAACTGCTATTAAACGTTCTATCACTTCCAGTACCAGTCTGTTGCAATAATAAGAATACAAAAAACGTTTGCATCTTAACGTACTTCAAAAGCGCCACCATGAATCCAAAACATTACTGGCCTATTACTAGCAACTTCTCTTGGTGTCCATATATTGAGATACAAGCAGTCTTCATTCTCTTCTGATTCTAGCGCTTCTTTGTTCTGGTCTTCGTTCTTTAACAATTGAGGGCAGCTCCACCGATAGTCAGTGGCGGCAAGTTCACTACTCCTATAGTGGTACTTTAGTAAAAAAAGGCGAAATCACAACGATGCAATCGCACGTGACAAAAAAAAATAAAATTGCTTTATCGAATGTTAGAAATAAGCGTACCAATTAGTAACTGGACGTGGTGAGCGCCATCGTAAGTCACCTAAAGGTGGAGCAGCGTATGGAATACCCAGAAACGCTCTTGAGCCATATCCATCGTATTTACCACGAACAACTCCATTTTTTGTTGTTACTCGCAAAGGTGCATCGTAGCAAAAAATACTTGCGATAGATACCAATAAGCATATTGTAACAGTGGTGCGTAAGGTCATTAGTGAGGTATGATTTGACTCCTTTACCAATTAAGCCGGTCGCGTGCTTGCCACGCGCCACTAGTATACAACTATCTCTCACTATATGCCACTGTGGCGTGGCTCTGTTTTACCATGCGCAATATTAGCAATACCAAAACTGTTACAAGTTTTGCTATCCCGTGACTCAATACCTTTATTCTGAGTACTAGATCGTAGATACGAGTGCAACTGGTTTTCCACAAGTTTAGCCATTAAGGTGCTGCAAGCAGTGTCACTTTCCGGAACGAATAACTTCAGTCTGCCTATCAGCTTTTCTACACTCCTTTGATGTGTAACTTGTTTTTAAGCTCCTGGAGAGAACATACATGGGTTGAGGTGCCCTGGGTGGCTCACAGCATCGCAGAATCATACAATAAGTAAAAATAGAGCTTTCCTCTTTTTTTCTGATTTAGTGACTATCTATTTAACAGATAGACTTAGAGGAAACTTCTCTAACTCTTCTTAGTAACAACAATCATGCGATACAGCGTTTGTACTAAGAAGATTAAAAGGTTATTGCGTGATTCAAGATTACCTCTTCCTGAGTAATTACGAAACTTATCTAAAAAAAGAAGTTCTCGTTTAGTTGCACGCTTTTCGATACAAAACTTGTCCAATGTGGTTTCCACGCGTGTAAATAGCTATCACAGGCCTTTGGGAGCGTTTTGAAATGTGCATTATCCATATTTGAGTAATTAAAATAGATTTTTCAGTGAACTAACCTTCTAGAAGCTTCTATTAATACCACAATTTATTTTTTCGACAACTTTATGGGTATAAAAAGAAACGAATAAATTCTAGATATCAGATGGAAGTAGTTCTCCACAGCTAGTTTCGGTTTGACTAACCGAAGCGACTCACATAAACCCCCCTTAAACCTTTCGTAGTGGCTGACGAAAGTAGACACATAATGGTCAGTCTATAAAACCAACACAAAAATCCAAAAAAAAAAAAAAAAAAAAAAGTAACAAATCTATGAGCGGCTTCCGTGATCTTAAAGTATCGGTGAACATAGAACTTACTTGGTACCCAAAAAAAAAAAGAGAATTCTCAAAAAAAATAACCAGCGGCCTTACCTAGGAAGTGCATCTGAATGAAAACAAATAAAAATACCGTGTCCTCACCTAGGGAGGATACTTTTGTTTTTGTTACAAAGAAAATATGTCCCCAACTCGTATTAAGAAGCCCCATACCATTAATGTAGTAACTAAAGGCACAGCGAACTGTTTTTATGGACGTAAAAGGCACGTGATTATGGCCACAGGGCAAAAATGTTGATTCCAAGCGTATTGAAATCGCACTTGCAAGCAAGAACAAATTCTAGTTTTGACAGCCAAATCCGAATATTTCGGCTACAATAAAAAAGACAACATCTCGACCAAATGACAGCTGTGCGTACTTTTACTTCCCTAAAACGCCTAAATATACGTGCAGTTGTTTCCACGCGTAGCTATGAAGGATATTTTCACATCTGCATGTGACGCTCTTGGTTACAAGGTTTCTTTTCACTCACATAACTGGATTACAATGATAGAGGCGAATGGCAAGCACCAATACATATATGGCAACTTTTTGCCATTAAACAGCTCGGTAACCAATAAACTCTGCTCTGATAAGGCTGCAACCGCTACAGTACTCAAAATACACGGTGTTCCGCACTTTGAGCATCATCTCGTGTCAGCAAAGCTCAGAACAGGCCTTTGGATGCAAATTAACCCAAAAGCGAAAGAACTGGGGTTTCCAGGCGTACCGTTGATAATTAAAGCGTGTACAGGATCAGGTGGCACTCTTGTCTTCAAAGTGCGTAAAACGCGTTTATAATAATTTAAACGTCCCGTTACGGTTAAATTAGCTCTAATCAAGCGTAGGTAAACGACCAAAAAGAGCTTGAAGATGCTGTACAAATAATTCTCGATAAAAAAAGAGCTTTTTGTCTCTGTCCGTTTTACGAGATGGGTGACGAGTATCGCGTTATAACTCTTAATGGAGAGCCTCGTATAACTTTTGCAAAAATACACAGGGTACTTTTAGCCGTAAAAATCACGTGCCAACCACGTGATGTTGCACCTGTTTTGTTATGTAGTAACATCCAAATAGAAGTTGATTGGTGATGGCACTTCGACTGTGAAGCAGCTTTTTTTGAAGTTTCTCAGCACTATCGATAAACCAAAACTGAACGAAGAAATGAAAGATTTGTTTTCAGATAAAGTGTTAGCTGAAGGAGAAGAACTTGTCATAAACTTTCGTCACAATCTTGGTAAGAAACAACTTTTCCTAATTGCAATACTTACAGTGTTCAAAGGCCAAGGCGCTGATATGAGTCTTGAAATACCACAAGACATTAAGAAAAAGGTTGAATATATTGCCAGGAATGCAGTAGCAGCTGTACATCTTGGTTGGGGATCAGTAGACGTTGGTCATGTTCCGGGAGATGAAAAAGAACCATACAAAGTTGTTGAAATCAATAGTAACGTTGTTGTCTTTCATTACATGAGGATGACTGGTAATGTTGATGAAGTTAAAGAAGTGTACAAAGACGCTATAGAATTAATAATGAAATTATGAATACCATTTTCAAAACCACGTGACGTGTTTATTTAAACTAAATAGTACAAGTCATCTGAGGTTTGGTCAAAATTTGTACACTTTTGAGGTGCGACGATAGTGACGTTTCAGACTAACGGTGGGTCTTGCAAGACACCTGTGGTTCTACCTTCGAAATTGAAACAGATTTAGTTCTGTAAAAATTGTGTGAATTTTGTAATTCTTTAAAATTCAAGATTATGTTGATGTCAAGTGCTTCTCTCGGATTATTTTTTTGTTTTATCGCGTGTATATATTGCCTTGATGAACCATTGCGTATAACAACAGAAAATGGAGTTGTTCGTGGTAAATACGATGGATATGGCTCAAGAGCGTTTCTGGGTATTCCATACGCTGCTCCACCTTTAGGTGACTTACGATGGCGCTCACCACGTCCAGTTACTAATTGGTACGCTTCTACCTAGCCTCAACTAGCACCAAACCATAAGTGTATATTACAGTATCACGTGGATGACTTCTAAAACTTTATGTTTGTATAATTTTTGCTTAAGTACCTTAAACCTCTTATAGGAGCGGCGAACTAGACGCCACTGACTATCGATGGAGCTGCCCTCAATTTCCATTGTAAGTGCCATGCCACTTATACCATTTAACTTATTTCGGTGTAGTGCTGAAGGCGTACCACCTGAGAATGAAGATTGCTTGTACCTTAATGTATGGGCACCAAGAGATGTTGTCAAGAATAGGCCAGTAATGTTTTGGATTCACGGTGGCGCTTTCGAAGTACGTGTGCAATATACTTTCAGTTTTGTGGGAAACTAACTGTATTAAGAATGGATCAGGTGGTGAGCCAACATTTAATGGAAGTTACATGGCTCAGGCAACGAATAGCATAGTAGTTACTGTACGTTCTATATTCGCGTATAGCCTTAATTAGTGACTAAAACGTTTTAGATAAATTACCGGCTATCAGTGTTGGGCTTCTTGGTTCACAAGTGCGATATATTTTGATGCAATGTCTTACGTTTTTTGACTAGATATCTCCGAACAGATGATCCTGATTATCCCTCTGTTGGTAACTACGGTTTACTTGACCAAAGAAAAGCATTAGAATGGGTGCAAGCAAATATTGAGGAATTTGGAGGTAACCCAGAAGAAGTTACAATATTTGGGTACTGTTTTATAAACGTTAGTGTTTCACTGACTTCTTATAGAGAATCTGCTGGTGGATGGTCTGTTATGTATCACCTAACGCTACCAAAGTCATATGGTCTATATAGTAAGGCTATCATTCAATCAGGAGGATTCCAGACGGTCCCTCTGAAGCGAGGTAATGTGTCCATTTGTTCAGGTTTTCACTTAGCAAACAGGTGAGGAAAAAGGCGATCATATCCAACATTTATTTGGTTGTGATAAAGGAGATCCATCTGAGGTACTTTCCTGTATGCGTTCTCTTAGCTGGCAGGAAGTTATGGCTGCCATAAAGGATGTACTAAGGTAGATGAGGACAAGTTTCAACAGTTGATTTTTTAATGACTTTTTTTTAGCTTTAGTTTGCTTCCAGTCGTTGATGGCTACGAAATACTTGACCAACCATACAATACATGGAAACAAGGGAAATTCAATTCAGTTCCTTTGTTAGCAGGAAACGTACTCAACGAAGGTAAGCTGTACCGTTTTACGAAGTATTTACTGTTTCAGGAACTGCATTTTCTTCATTTATTTTTCCACTCAGTGAGGATGACTATGTATCTTGGGTAACCATACATAAATTGTTGTAGCAATTGTATAACGTGTTTTTTATAGGCTCATAAAGAATTTAAAAATAAAACAGTTGTAGAGAAGATATTGGAAGAATATCCATGCGATGCCTACAATCCAAAAAATTGCTTTTATGCTCAAGCCGAAGTATCAGGAGATTTCCTACTCACGTGCCCAACTAAACTAGCAACTGACGCAATAGCCAAAGGTAATAGTATTTAAAGAATAGACTCCAGCTATACAAATGCCATGAATCATGCTCATTTATTCGATTAGTACAAGATAAAACATTTGCATATGTTTTCTTACACCCACCGTCATGGAACATACTATTCCCTCAACTTGGAGCATTTCATGCCGTTGATAACGTATTTGTATTTTCAACACTTAATACCGAAGACAGTTTCACAACAGAGGAGCTTGCCCTTGCGTACAAACTACAAAACAAACTACATTTATTTTTCTTCTTTTCAAGATTACATCACGTGATTTAATACAAAACTATATCTATCGTTATCTATACGAATGTACTGATAAGGTTTGTTTTAGAAACTTCATGACATCACAATGGGGAAATTTTGGTAGTTGTGGTGACCCTAATCATTGTGGTACCAGTACTTCTATCATACAAAGTGAAGTTTGGCCAAAATATGTTGGACCGACAGGAACATCAAGACTTGGATTACAAGTGAATCAAAACATTCCTGTATCAGATTGGAAGAAAAAAGAATGTGCTTTCTGGGAGACCATGTATCCCTACATCGATACAGCAGGACTATAACTAGTTGTCAATAAAAAAGAAATCGACTTTTCTAAACAATGTATCTACATAGCCACATTCTTAAATGTAGCGATTTGTTACTTCTGAAATGCTATGTACCTGGCACTAGAGCAACTTTTGTTAAGCATTTCCCGTTCACATAAAAATTCAATACACTAAGCCATGTGCTTGTACATCAAAAATAGTGATGTCTTGTAGCTACATGGATGTAGGTGTGTTATGCCAGAAGTTTGGTGCCAGATGCCAAAATATGTTGTAGACATACTTTACCATGCCGTAAAACTGTTCCCCTAATGTGTTAATTGCAAAAAAAGAAGTGACAGTTGTAATAATTGCTTTTAGTCAGCGTAATAGGTTGCTTTCGAAGATTTTCCAGTATGGACAACAAATCAAGCAACGGCAGCCAAATATAGCTGAAAGGATATAATCTTATGTGACCTGTAAAATGGTACGTTTAGGCAGCCGTTGGTTCATTTGTCTTGAAATAGTAGAGTTTTTTCATTAAACACTCACAAAAATCCGTGTAAGTAGCTAAAAACAAGTACCTGCGCGTACGTAGTACATACATACAATATGTGTATGCTAAAGCTAAAATAAACTTGTGAAGCCTTGGTTTTCAACTGACAAGTACTATGATCTTTTTTGCAATAGATATCTTAATTTCAAGGCTATGTATAGTCGTCAAACAGAGAAAAATGATTAAATGTGGAACAGAAAAACAATTTTCACTGATTCTGAGATATACAATGTTTAACTTTTATTGATGTTACAACTCCACAAACAACAAAAAGAAAGATCACAATACATTTAGCACATGGATTAGCGTCTATGTAGAGAAAGAACTGCTTAACAAAAGTTGCTCTAATTGGTGGAGGTGGTGGGTTGTATTTGAAGGCTGAGAGTGCGCTACTAATTCCAACCAACATCCAAAGTTCAATTTTCATTTGGATCAGAAACCTGGTTTTCAATTCAACAATCGGTTACTTACCCGTCACTAAAAGTGCCTTGACCACAGCGGCTTTCAAAAAAGGAACCACAATGAGTAAAGCACGGCTGTTGCGTGTAGTAGACGATCACAACCTGACACGTCTTCCTTACGAACTTATACATGTGATATGTAAGCAATAACCTCTTCACACGTTACTTTACCTCACAGAGTATTGTTGTAGGTCATCTAGGGTGTCTTAACAATGCTTTGCTATTATCATGTACTTGTAGCGCTTTAAACAAATCGATAGGCCATGAATCTTTATGGAAAGGTACCTAGTCACGTGTCAAGTTGTTTATCTGACAATAGATAAAAAACTAGGCTTGATGAATTCAAGATGGGGTCATACAGTAAAACAACAATCAGAGAGTTATTTTCAAGCGTTTAAACGACTTCATATGGTGCTTCACTGAAATCTGTTACAAATCTTTTTCTTACAAGATACAGTGCCAACAAAAAGTACCTGTTGATAGTAGGGTACTTCATTGCGGAGAAGATAAGTCAGTTTTTATTTACGTGCGTACCCAGTAGTCTCGCAAACGGTGGTGACAGTCTTGCGACTTTAGTTTTGACTTTTTTCTTTCTCAGAACTCTTACAACCAGTACTACATTGAAACAGATCCCTCATATGAAAGGAAGTATTTCTATCTCACAGGTACGATCAAATGTTGTTTTAAACACTTAACTAATAACATCTAGATGGCAAGATAGCACCTACTTTTGTGGAAGAGCTGAAAGCAATGCCAAATGAAGAATACTCCGAGTATAAAATAAGACGAGGTTTTAAGACGATGACACGTGTTTCTAAGGAGTGCTATTGTGTAGAAGTAAAAATGACCACAAAGGAGAGCTATACAAGAATAATTGACCCAGGAGAAGGATGTCCATACATAGGGACATTCCATAAAATGATAGCTGAAGTTCTATATCAAGGGGTGAAAGTTGGAGACTTCTCTTTCACTACAGAAGACGAAAAACACGATATTTCATTCTTGTCTACCGAGCCGTGCCAGCCTAGTGAAAATCTTGATAAATATTGTTATCTATTTGTATCTCCGTACGAGAGTTGTTTTTAAAAAAAGGTCTACTTTTAATTATTATTCTCGTTAAGTTCTTGAGTAGGTGTGGTCTTTATTTACTCCTTTTGATGTACAACCACATGTCCGGTTCATCTATCAACGGTGTAGTGAGCTTTCCAGTGCACCCTAATAACACTTTGGGTAAATAACATTATCTTTCACACATATTTTGTAGTTGTACAACGTTTATGATACATTCGTTCTTAGACAATAAACTCCTTCCAAACTACGTAGTGCTTTATATGGAACAAAAAGTAATCAAATGGTGAGTATGATACTGTCCATTGGACAATCTTCTCATTACAGTACTACGTTTTAGTAACCTTTGCTCTTACGTGTCTCGAGAATATATTTACATTGTTTTCACCATGTTCTATCGAATGTAGGCTGGATTAGGAAATGGTATAAACAATCTCTATTATGTTTGTCCATTAAGGTCTTCCTTTTCGAACAAAAACGCACCACAAGAATAGAAAACCAAAAATATGTGAGTTTTCTAGTTTCATGAATGGATAGAAAAATCAATGCAGCTACCAGATAGCAGCTTTTGTTAACTATGTCACTTATTTGTTGTGCATGTAATGATTAGACAGTTGTCAAGGGCAATTAGTAAAAAATTCTAACCACTTTTTTTTTTAATTGCGTTTGATCGTAAATAAAAACTCTGTGACATCCTTTTTCTTCCAGATCCATCAGTAATTTACTTACTTTATCGAATTAAAATATTGGAGCTTCGGCTCTATGGATCTTTTTTTTGTTACATTCTATGTTTTTATTGCAACCTGGTCCGACCAAAACACTGGAAATACTTGGTTGCGTGAAACTTGTAATTTTCAATGATGTGTCTGACCAATCTAAATACCAATTGTAGAAGTGCCTCACTCTTATTGAGATACCCCAGCCAAATGAAAACCCCTCACCATTGGCACTATGTGATGGATGACTGTGGCACATAAACACTGGACATTAATAGTATGTTAATCAGTTCAGTTAGACAAATGACTCAATTCAGCGCTCAGAAGTATATTTTATTGCCCAAAACTAATTTTTATATTAAATCGCGCTAGCATAGTTAACAAAGCAACGCTTTACATAAACCAGCCTTTGTAACAATTTTCCAAACTTGGAAAATACAGTTCTTTGGTTTTTTCTGTTTTTTGGCAGTTCAATACACACCATATTCAGCCGCAAAAAAGCCACATTGAACGCCGGTATGAGTGATACCCACTAACCAATAACAATAAAATAACAATGAAGAAGAGTTTTTGTAGCCATGTATTTCCTTGAAGAGCGTGCCTTCCAAACTTTTCATCTCAGATATTGTTTTTGAAAGATTGAGTTCCCACTCCTGTTGCTTTTTCTCACAATCGTCACCATTGCGGTATACTCCCACATCTTTAAAGTCCTTAGTTACACCATGATATTTCATCTTAGATACAGTATTATCAACGTCAAATTCCAACAAACGCTGTGCTTCATATTCAGTAGAATGTTTATCTGCTTCCTGTTCTTTGTCTAGAAACACCCTCGCTTCACCAATCTCATAATCATCAGGGTCAAAGAACTCACCTGTATCATCAAACTGAAATGCAACATACTCATATAATGAGTTAAAACCCTC
This sequence comes from Trichosphaerium sp. ATCC 40318, assembly GCA_038496445.1. Classification (NCBI taxonomy): domain Eukaryota; phylum Discosea; class Flabellinia; family Trichosidae; genus Trichosphaerium; species Trichosphaerium sp. ATCC 40318. The sequence continues at coordinate 144,660 of JALMLS010000516.1, forward strand.
ACAAGGTTTCAAGAAAAAAGAATGACACTCAGACTCACCAGCTGTAAACTCTAAATTAGTTGACCATTTTTTAGCCAACACGTGACAATGAATGAGATCTCTTGATATTGATTCTTCTTTTGAACAATCCATTGGCACTTGAGGTGGTATACCTTTACTTTTAAAGTATAATTCGCCCCTTCCAGAGACTGTAATGCCGTTGTGGGATGTATACGTGCAAAGTTGCTGATCTTGCTTAAAACACGATGCCTTGTTTATATAACTGCTCCAGAAGTGTTTGTCGTCTCTAACAATGCCTTGATTGCTTTTACAAGCCATACTAAAGTGAACAACATCTTTTACGCTTATTTGTACAAATATTTCTTCCTTGTAAATCTCATTGGGTATTTGGAGAGTTGTTAAAGGTTCTGCGGATAGTAACAGCTTCTTTGCCATCTATGCTGGAAAAGTATGATGTTCTTACTTTCTTTGACTTTTTTATTTGCATGCAACATCAGATGTTCAAGGTTTTTGATGCAATTGTTCTATACTATGAATGTTCTTGTTGTACACGATACCAGTTAGCTGTGATAGGCAATATTTCAAAACGAACATAGTTGAAATTTGACCAAGGAATGTCGACTGTATACAAAAATGTCATGATACAGTTTTTCTCTGCAGTGCTCTTGAGAGAGTAGCTACCGTACAAATAATGCAACAAGAACAATGCCTAATAAAGCCAAACTACTCAGTTGTATTGCAATTGATGTTGGTGGCAACGGGTCTTGAGTGTAAGTGACACCATTGAAACCAACTCGGTTCCACACTGACAAAGTTGCATTTCCTTTTCTATCAGTTTCTGGGTTTGCTAATTATAGCACGTGTTTTACTAGCTATTAAGAATTCGAAGGTAGTACCGTGCAATAGACTCATTTTCCTTTGTTCGGAAGATTTCCACATAACATCGTGGTGTACTTTACAAATATCTGTCACGTGCACAGTACCATCAAAGCCTGTTTGACAAAGGTCAGTAAAAAAAAACGGTTCTGGAAATCAATTAGTACCTCCGCTTGCCAACAAGGCGCAATTAAATTTGTTACCAGCCATCTCACGTATAGTATCAGTATGGTCCTTTATTGGTATAAGCTCTAAACATAGAGTAAGAGAAATACAGCGACGATTTAACAAAAAAGTGTGATCACAAGACAAGTGCTATTTCTAATAAAATCAAAAACAATTGACTTGTTTATGACACTTTTAGCATTTGAAGGATCTAGCCACTTCTGTCAAAGCTACCACAAATACGAACCCTTTCACCTACCATCACAACTTAGGATTGTAAAGTCTTATGTACCTCATCATAACTCATACAATTCACTAAAACCATGAAAATGAACAATGCCTAAAGCTGTACGAACCCCTATTGGCAGTAATCTTAACCGGCAAGCAAATCACCAGCCTGATTTTATTGTAAGAACGTTTTTTCTGAACGTCTGTAAAAAGATACGATAAAGTCAAACCGTTTTCACATATACGCCAAATGAGTCGCTCTACGAGAAGACGCCGTAAAGTACAACCGCGAAAGACAAAGAGTAAGCTAATTACACAGTTTTAAAGTATTTACACAAAAATAGAGCCAACACAAGCTCCTGTACCATACGTTGGTGGTCCCAACTTGTTTATAGAACTACCTGATGAAATTAAATTCCATGTCTTTGGATTTTGTACGCGCAACCGCGTAGTTCTTGCTCATAAGGATTCTAGTGGCTAGTAGTCAGCTTGCAAAGTGTATGCGGGTATGTTCTGATTGGAGAGGACTTGTAAGCGATAATTACCTGTGGCAAAGGATCTACATAAGCCGCTGGACGCCAACACAAGCATTTTTAAATGGAAATAGCGATTTTGGTAAACGTTTATTTCAATTAAAGCCAAAAACGATCTTCCAAGAGAAATAATGCCTCCTTGATCGCTACAACAATAGTTTACAACGATTAGCTTAACCATAAACCTCTTTTGATCCTAATTTCTTTGGTAGACTGGAGAATGCTCTACAACGTAAAGTTACGAATAGAATCAAATATTTCGAACCTTTCTCTACGGCTTGATCGCATCCTTCACCAATCATCAATAAATGACATGGCACACTGTCCAAGGCATACGGCAACGTTTGATTCACCTTCATATGGCCGTAGTCTACTTGCTACAGCATGTGGGAATAAAAATGTTCACTTGTGGGACATGGATAACGTCAATTTTTCGAGAACATTGACAGGACAAAAGTACGTTTTTTCTTCAGTGAATACTTTTGTTGCGGCTGTTGTTCCTCTTGTAGTTTCACATGCTGGTTTTATGTGTCCAGGCATTGCTGTCTAAAACATATATTCGTTGTATAAGCCGTTAGTTTTAATTTAGTTATCACATACGCGTGACGTTTAAACGTTGTGTTGTTCTTTTTTTTTTCTTTTTTCGTTCTTTCTTGTATTAGTCTTATACTCGTTTAGCTCTCCTGTTTTATGTGTTAGTATATACGGTAAATCTTGTGTATCTGGCGATGTAGATGGCGGATTAGTTTTGTGGGACCTTAGTAAGCCTCCAGCATCACTTCCTTGGAGTCCAATAAGGTTACTTGTTTAAATCCAAAACAAAAGGCTTTACATTTTCTAACACAGTGGTAGTGGCGAGTATGTCCATAAATGGCAAAGAGTGCATGCAGGTGCTATAAACGGTGTTGCTATAACAGAAAGCAAACTCTATACTTGCTCTAGCGATGGCTCACTTAAAAGTAAGTTTGAGGGCGTAACATGGCTTGCCTTCCCTTCTCGTTGAACGTACTAATTTCATGTTAGATTGGGACCTCACTCGGTGTGCTTTTGGCGGTCTTTTTGAAGGTAAGAGAGGTCATTGATGGCTATTTACTAAGATAACCAGCGTACTAATGTTTTGTAAAAGGCCATAAGGGACCTGTGAATTCTATTGCACTACATGGTAACTTGCTTCTATCCGGATCAAACGACAAGACTGTTAGAGTTTGGGATATGTCCACTACCAAGTCTTGTTTTCAAATCGAACTACACACTGATACAGTCACACGTGTTAGAGCTATAGACGAATACAGGGTACACCTGATTTTCACGTGATTTTTTTTTTCTTTGAAACAACAACAAAAATACTCATAATCTTTACTGTAGATAATGACGGCTTCTCTTGATGGTTTTGTTAAGCTCATTGACTTGCGTTATGTTAAGAAATCAGAAAAAGACTTTTACTTTACTCAACCTGTTACAGACTTTGTATTTGATGGATGTAAGGTTATTGTACGTTTTACATATATGGCTCGATTTTAAAGTTCTAATTTTTTTTTCTTCACAGGCAGGTCAGCGAGCTCAGGTTGGTATGCAATATTTGAGTACTGCTTTTCCTAAGTATGCTGATGATGATGATTCTGATGACGTCATGGAAGTTGATGACCAGCTTGATTCTATACTTAACGAGAAATCGCCAGTAGTTAAAGGTCGAAGTGTAGTTCAAAATTGTGCAGGTACTGTTTTTTGTATTGCTGCTTTTACTGTTCCTTTTAGTACTAAAGGTGTTTATTCCTTACTTTTGTAGGTGTTAATTGTATGTTTATGCATGGTAATATATTATACTTTGGTGATAATAGTGGTGTAACTTTGTGGGATTTTTCATAACAACAAGCAAATAAAAAATAATGATTGGCACTTATTAATACAATCTCAAAAATATATTTTCCCTATTCACGTAGCATCTTGAAACCACCGTATATACGCTGAAAACAGTGTAATGAACCTTGTAGGATTAAAATTCAGCTTATCCACTAAACATAGAGGCGACATAGTTTGGCTTATTGTTTTTGTAAATGGAAATAAAATACAACTGTATTTCTGTTATTTTATTGAATAAAGTGCAAGGAATTGTAAAATGAACAAATAAGACTTCTCTTTCAACATTCGCCAAAATGATTTTGTTACGTAAATGATGTCGTATTATGTCAAAAGTTTGAGAACCTTGAAGATATTTTTTTGCAAAAATGCCGGTAAGACAGACATCTGTCCCTCCACTACTAGACCGTTAGGTACATGTAGGGAACGATCATCAAACGTCCATTCCCAGGTGAAGGCGTGAGCCAAACCTCAGAAGGATCTGCTTCCCGCTCAGAACAGAGGTCTCGGGTCGTCATCCAGGCAATGCTGTTATGGCATATTGCAACAGATAATAGTGACGAATACTCCTACAGAAATGAACCTGCGAAGTAAGGTCATTAGAAAAAATGGGTGGAACAGAATTTAAAGAAGCGAGAATACAAAAGAAATTTATTGTGGTATTTGATCGTTTGATGCTACATATGACATATGGTGCTATTTACGTTGCGTTGGTAACGCTGAGCCGGCTGTAGATAAATAATTCTTCGCGATTTCCATTTTTTACAGTTTTCTAATTCTTCGCTCGTGCACGCCTAATAGACACCCGTAAGTAATTATAACGCTCCGCGGGAGTAAGGCAGTCGTTTAATGGTCTTTTAACGAAAAACGGCACATTGCGCACTCTACCGCGCAAGAACATGTCTTGTACGTCAAAATACCTCGCAAGACCGAATCAGCCCTTCTACTGGCTCTTTCTTTCAAATTCCCTCGTAGTGTAATTACACAAGACCACGCACTATTGAAAAGCTGTACAACATCACGTATTTAACAAAAGTATCATTTACAGTTTATTATTTTTACTTGTTTCGTTTTTTTTACGTATTTTTGTTTTACACGTTAAACGCTACTTTACGCTCACTTTTTGCCTTTCTACGTTGTTTCTATGGCGAAAAGTAAGAATAAAAAAACAAAGACAAAAAAAAATTGGGTTTTTCAAAATTTCTTACGCCTCTCTTTGATGTTTGATCTCTGCGCTCTAGAGCCTTTTCTCTTGCGTCAATCTTTCTGTCTATCTTTTCTTGACGTTGTTCTTTTACCATTTCAGCCATAGAGGACCAATACTCCTCTTTATATCTCTAAAGAGAACGAACATCAGAATTGCAAACAAAATGTAAGCTTGGTTTTTTTTTTTGTTACCTCTGTTTTAATTTTAGTTTCACGCTCCTCGTCTTGTGCGTTATTTGTCTAAAAGATAACATGTCAATAATCTACATTATAGCTATTTATAATAGGTACCTCAAAGATGATTCTCATCGCAGCATCATCAGTAATGAGCTTTTTTCGTCTTTTCTTTTTCTGTTTCAAAAAAAGCTTGGTGAGATGATGGTTCCCCTCTACAAACGGTTCGTTTTACGTACAGGTTCTTTATCATCCCTTGCTTTGCGCTTCTTTGGGTTTTCTTGTGATTCTTGATCATCAGAGTCGTCGTTTTCGATTCTTTTTGGTTTACGTTTCTTTGCTTGTTCATCTCCAGATGCTTCTAGTTGCTTTGGAGGATTCTTTTTCTTTAAAGGTGCAGCGCCTTTAGGTCTTTTCTCAAATCTTCCTGTTTTACGGTGCATCTCTCGATCACAGTCCCATTTAAAAAATTGTTGGTCTACAAGACCAGGTGTCTTGATAAACACCTTTTTCCCTTTCTTTTGATCGTATAGCTCGGAAATTGGCATAGATACTGTTAGTGTATCTAAACGTATTGTTAGAAGGTGTTATGATCGTTTGTAGAGGGATTTACCGTGATTGTATTGTACGTTTGTGTCATAAAATAGAACGAAGATCTGACGTGGGAATTTGAATCTACTACGCGTAAGGGGTTGTTTTTATGGTTTTTGGCTGTTGCGTACTCCAAGAAATAGCGGTGTTCGCATGTAGTGCGTAATTTAAATACGTCACGCGTTATTGTGAGATTAACGGCGTTTTTAGTAGGTGTTCCGAACAAACTTACTTTCACAACAACTCTCTTTTTCTTCCAGTGGAGGTGTAGGCGGAAAAATGGTTGTTTGTAGTTGTTTGGAGGCTCCATAGCTTAAAAGAAAAGTTATTTTCACCATGTTTTCTCAGTTTAAACAATAAAGCGCACTGGCAACTTGTAATTCGGTCATCTTTGCAGGACAATTACTTGCTTTTACTTAATTGTAGAATTTAATGCTGTATTAATTCAAAAACAGCCTAAGATCAAGTACGTCGCGTGGGCAATTATCAAATGTCAACAACAAACAGGTTTTAATGCATGTCAAGCGAGGTCAAGGAAATTTTTTGGTTTATTACAATTTTTCTTTTAAATATCTGGAATGGGGTACATGGTCCATGCTGTAGGCATAAAAAGCCATATTGGTAATCTAGGTAGTTATATCTTACTGTTACATGAAAATACAGCCTTGTCATTTCGAAATGAGGCTTTTTATTGACGTAGCCAATTCAAGACAACCTTATCACGCCTAATTTTCTTTTGTAGTTGCAACATACCGTACCTTTGCAAAGAGTTAATAAAGTGACAATTGGTTTTTTTTCTTTTTTGTTTTTTGTAAAATAAAAAACTTACAAAAGAGCTTCAGCAGTTGGTGGACATCCAGGAACATAGATATCTACAGGTACAATACGATCACAACCTCTATTTTCTGCGTTAGTACGTTTTAAAAATAAAACAAATAATTCTTTGTAAAAATGTTGAAGTGACCGTTTTCTTTACCTTACTACTGCGTATGAGTAATGGTAGTATCCACCACCGTTAGCACAACTGCCCATAGATACAACCCAACGTGGTTCAGGCATTTGATCGTATACAAGTCGGAGGGCAGGTGCCATTTTGTTTGTGAGTGTGCCGGCTACAATCATGACATCAGATTGGCGAGGTGTACCTCTACGCTTGGTTATTTAAAAGTACGAGAGCGTGAAACGGAAATATGATAATGCGACTTGCCTGAAAACAATACCGAAACGGTCCATATCGTAACGCGCAGCAGCGGCGTGCATCATCTAGAGGCATTAATTCAACAAATTGCTGTTAAATATTTAACGAGTGTACCTCTACAGCGCAACATGCGAGACCAAATGTCATAGGCCACAAAGAACCATTTCGCGACCTACAGAGTTGTTAATTGAGCAATACACGCCAAATACCCACCAATTAATAATTGTGTCTAACTTAGATACTACAAATTCAGTAGCGTTTCTAGGCGCCTTTTGATTAAAAAATTGGTCCAAGTCGGAGGCTTGTCTTCCTTTTTCCAAGTCGATAGATGGAACAGATTGTCTAACATCTGGTACGTTACCAGCTGACTCAGTAAGCGCAGCTTTCTCTACATAATTTCTAATGCCAATAATTTTTACTTTTGATCGCCGCTTTGCTACCGCTGGGCGAGTGACTGCAACACGAGCGCGACCAACACGAAGACTTCTTGCCAACATCTGTTGTTTCTTTTCGTAACTTTAAGCCAAGGCCAAATACACTGTAAGTTATACTGTCAAACTAACACCAATCGCCAAGAAAGGCCTGTAGTAACTTTACGAAAGAGATACAGCGTGTACTGTTTATGTTAACTGTTAGCTCAACTAAAAATACTCCTATGCTGTTTTGCGGTATTAGAAAACGCTGGTGTTGCCACTTGCCACTTATCAGGTGTGCTAGTGCACAAACTTTTTGATGTTTTCAGCAATTCACCAAGCATGCAGAGGCCGTTGCAGAGCGTTGAGTATACGTCAGCAAAGATACGTATCCCTGACGCAGCGCGGTCGTATCCAACACGCAAAGGAGAGAACTTGAAGTTGTCGCGCTCTACAGAGACTTTAGGACCTTCAGCGGTCAAAAGACTCCTTAAAAGGAGACAAAGACGCTCACAGAGCCTGAATCCGGCACTCCTTGCACAAAATAAGATAGAGGATGAAAAGCCAAAAGTAAAATCACCACCATCACCAAAGCCTCTGCCAAAGCACAATGTTCAGTCACCAAAAGGGTTACGGAAATTCCATACTCTAAGGAACCAAGACAAGGCGCAAAGAGGCCAACACTCGTCTTCATCGCCACCACGACCATTGAAATCAAGTAAAGCTAAACTTTCAAAGAGTAACTCATGGATTAAAGCAAGTCCTATCTCACCGACAAACCAAGGCTCAGGTGGGTCTTATTTAACAAAAAACAAGTTCATCTAATGGTAATTTATAGAACAAAATGTAGACGAACTTCGTCTCCGTCTGGAGAACCTTATTGCAGAGCACGCTAGAACGGAGATAAAAGTAGGGGTACGCATAAACAATAGGCGAAAATTTTTAAAACGGGAAATGAAAAATGCCCGTCAACATCATAACCTTTACAAAAAAGGCTATTCAAAAAAAATTATGCGAGTGGCAAGAATAAATCACGTGATTAAAATTTTTCCGGCAATTTTTTTTTTTGTTTTGGCTTGTCGTATCACTCCACTTTCTAACGGTTCCTGTTAGCATATTTTAAAGACTATAAAAGATACGCGTGTCGAGCATAAGGCTGCGAGGAAAGAGATTATTCGTGTTCAAAAGCAAAATGAAAGGTAAAAAATCGATGGAAATTTTTTTTGATTTATTTATTTCTACGTTCTATTTGTTTTGATTTTTTTTTAAAAGCCTTCGTGAAGAGAAATATGATAAGGAGTTAAGTGTGAGAAAACAACAGCTTGAACAGTTTTTGGAGTGTGATTTTAGCGAGTCTACAATGGAGTTTGTTAATATTGCTAAAGACGCGCGAAATGCTCTTTCCACTGCTATAGAACAAACAGTTGTACGCTCTCATATTACTTTTCAATATATTATTTCAATATTTATCGGCACATTCACGTCATATATAACGATAGGTCAAGCTTACTAAGCAAAAAAAAAGAACTTTATTTGTACTGACGAGTGTTGTTAGAAAAAAGCAGAGCACTTGACCAGTTCTCGGGGGAGTGGAAATTTATCAAACGTTAAAGGACGCAGTTTATTACGTGTTGGATCATTGAGGTCAATGAAAGGAAAAGAAGAACCTGTTTCACGTGAAGATTTGCTTGAAAAGATTGTAGTTTCACAAAAAGCTATGCAAGAAGTTGAAGGTACTTATCAAGTAAATATTTTTTTTTCTCGCTCCTTTTTGGCTGCTACACCACGTGATTACTCGTTTCCTGTTTCATGAATATGATTATTATAAATGTAATTATTACTAGATTCTCTTGTTGTCCTACAATTGCTTGGTGATCAGCAAAGAAAGATTTATGAGTTTCAACGTGAGCTACGGAAGGAAAATTCCGAAATGCAGCGGGAACTCAAAAAGCTTGAGGAAGAATCAATCGAGCTTGATAGACAAACATTACGCCTTAGTACTGCTCATGGTGGATTATCTCTAGCGTGCCATGATGGATCTTTACATGCTTTGAAGGTACCTATTTGACGAGTCATGAATGTCTATCTCCCTACAGTGGACGCCATTGATTTTCTTAATAGAATGCTCTTGATAAAAAGAGACTAGACAGAAAAACAGTCGAGGAAATTCAAATCACAGGTGCCAGTTTTAGGAATAAGTTAAGCGATGTTTGTAATATCAAGGTACGCTATGTTTTGTTTTGGTACTTCCTGAAATACCTTTTCTCCTTTTTTTGAATAATTTTCGAACTAGAAAATCGATAGCCTTTTCGCTGTAGCTGAAGATACCTCAACAGAAGATATTCAACTCAACACTACTGTGTCCCCACCTGTTGTACGTTTAAAAAACATTTGAAAAATATTTTGCACGTGCGTTTTTATTGAAAGAAAACGTGCTGCTAGAACAATTTGTGTTTATGGTTTTATTAGTTTTTTTTGGTAACATTTTACTTTTTTGTTTGTTTGTTTCCCTTGTCATAACCCTTGTGCCAAGATTATGGTTGCTTCTCCACAAGGGCTTATTGATAGACTTACAAGCGCAAATTCATCAGACTTGAAGTTTAGGGATGCATTCTTGCTTACTTATCGTTGTTTTATGACGCCTACTGATGTTTTAGAAAAGTTGATTTTGCGGTACTAAAATCTCAATGTTTCTTGTTTCATTTGACTGATTATCGTTGTATTAGATATGTATTGACTCCAGATGATAAAGATATATCAATAAAAGATTTAGCAAAGAGTAGGATAGAACGTCAGAATGTCATACGACTGAGGTACGTCTTTTATTGTTAAAGATTCGAAATTTTTTTATCAATGTTTTTATTGTGTTTTGTACTCCCTCCCGAACGCTTTATTCTAAGTATGAAATAATAGAGTTCTAAACTATATTAAAATATGGGTTGAGTATTGGGAAGATTTTAGGAAAAATAGCAGGACACTGGTTGAAGTTTTGCTTAATTTTTTGAGAAACACTGCAAGCAAGATTAATCCAAAGATGGTTAGTCTTCGTTAGCTTTCCAGTTTTTGGCGTTGTTTGTTAGGTTACTAATATCTCACTCATAGGCGAGAGGTATTATTGCGACATTAGCGGGAAAAGCAAAAGAAATTAGCTTCGAGAAGAAGAAATCAAAGCGAAGAAGACCTGTTTCTGTTGTTTATAAGTTAACTCAATTATTTAATGTTGTAACTGGTATTTATGATCCAGATACACCAGAGCATATCTCAACTATCACTGGTATAGCTCGTGAGTTAAATGTACTTGACTTGGATGCAAAAAAGGTACAAAAAATAAGAACGAGATTTGACAAACCTACTTTTTATTTTTTGGTTTCATTGCTTGCTGTCGTCATCTTATCTAATCTTGTAAGGTCGCAAGACAACTTGCTATAGTAGAAAGTCAAGTGGTGAAGCTTGTACAGCCTTCTGAGCTTCTAAAACAAGCATGGACGAAGAAATCAAGGGAGGATTTAGCACCTAACGTACTAGCGTTAGCAAGACTTTCAACAAAGGTACAGTTATTTCTTATTTCAAACTTTTCTCGATCACTCATTTGTTTTTTTCTATTTAGATAAGCGGATGGGTTATGACAGAAGTACTTAGTCAGCCTAATGTAATGCATCGCGCACTAGCAGTCAAAAAGTTTTTGGCCATTGCAAAGGAATGTAGAGTATTACAAAATTTTAATGGGTTGATCGAAATAGTCGCTGGACTCCAGAATGCTGCTGTTTATCGACTTAAAAAGACATGGCAGGTTAGTATAATAGTGAATAAGTGTTCATAGATTTAATATATTGATGTATAGGCTGTTGGTGCTGACGAGAATATCGGTGTGATTGAAGAGACTATAAAGTTACAAGGAAACGGATTTAAATTATTACGAGAAAAAATGAGATCGTGCAAGCCTCCTATAATACCTTACATGGGTAAGTATTTTGTATTTATATTCCCTATTATTTACTCATACTAGGATTCTATCTTACTGATTTATTACATATTGAGGAATCGGCAGAGACTTTTGTTAATGTCAATGATAAAAAATGTGTTAATTTCTTTAAGTTTAGAAAAATTTCTCAGATCATTAAAGAGATACAAGGCTATCAAGCTCATGGTTATAATATTTCTGTTGATAGTATATTACAAAAATATATTATTACATATAGACCTATTACAATAGAGGAAGCTTTTAGAGTGTCTAAGGTAATCGAGCAAAAAACATGAGGAAGTAAAAAAAAAAAGAAATACAAAAAATACATGCTGTACATTAAAAATAAAATCTCTAATTGTCGACTAAACAACTCAATATTTTTTGTTTGTGTTTAAGAACTGTATGGGTAGAGGCAGTTTGAAATGCTTAACGAACATTTGAGTAGCAAGGTAAACAATTTGACAGCCAGATTCTCTTTGGTAAAGAAACCTTGACTTCAGACTTATGTCTTCTAAGAGCTGGAGGCAAATCACGTGCTAGAAAAGGCATTTATTTGAAATACTAAACTTAAAAAGATGACGTCTTTCAGTATGCTAAAAGTGTCATAACCAAGTCAATGGGTTTGATTTTATTAGAAATAGCACTTGTGTCTGCGATGGTTGCAATAAAAACATAGAATGTAACAAAAAAAGATCCATAGAGCCGAAGCTCCAATATTTTAATTCGATAAAGTAAGTAAATTACTGATGGATCTGGAAGAAAAAGGTTGTCATAGAGTTTTTATTTACGATCAAACTCAAATAAAAAAAAAAGTGGTTAGAATTTTTTACTAATTACCCTTGACAACCATCTAATCATTGCACGCAAAACAAATAAGTGACATAGTTAACAAAAGCTGCTATCAGGTAGCTGCATTGATTTTTCTATCCATTCATGAAACTAGAAAACTCACATATTTTTGGTTTTCTATTCTTGTGGTGCGTTTTTGTTCGAAAAGGAAGACCTTAATGGACAAACATAATAGAGATTGTTTATACCATTTCCTAATCCAGCCTACATTCGATAGAACATGATGAAAACAATGTAAATATATTCTCAAAGGATAAGTAAGAGTAAGTTTACTAATACGTAGTCTGTAATGAGACATTCTTGCATATAGCGTACAGTGGACAGTATCACACTTACCTTTTGATTACTGTTAGTTTCGTATTAATTATCCAATCTACAATAAACAGAGTAATGTGCGAAACTATTGTGGTTTATCCTCTTCGCCTTGAGCATAAAGTAGGTACTCACAGCCTGATAACGAATAAAGAGATTCACCATAAACAGCTATTGGTTGTAATACTTTGGTATTTCGAATAATTACTCATTTGCTGTTAATCTATTGTAGAATGTTTTATTTCTTTTTTTTTAATTTTTTTTCCTTTTGATAAAACACGTGTTTATGGTAGCATCATTACATAACAGATCATGAAGGAGAGTATTGTTACAAAAGATATGAGGGATGTAGCACCCGATGAAGGTTGATTAGGATCTACTATAGCTTGTGTAGGTTCACTTGGTGCAACAGGTGAAACAGGTGCTATAACAGGTTCTCCCCATTGTCCTGATACTGATGTACCATCAGGACAACGTATATTTCCGTTTCTTGTACCATCTAAAGTACAATATCATCAGTCGAAGAACAAGTAAGATAAAAAGCAAAGTCTGTATTGCACGCACCAAGTACTTCAATATGAGGAATAGTCTCAAGAGCTGTTAAGTAATCATCACATTTCATAACCTTCAAAATATCTTCTCTTGTAGGTGTACCAGCTGTTACAACAGTTGTTAGTAAATGATCATTGAAGCATTTATGGTTTTGTTACCTGCAATTGCAATTGTGATTTCAGCAAAATTAGGTTGTGTTAGTTTAATCCGATTTGGATCAACAGTAACAACAGCAAGAGATACCTTCTCTATTCTAGCTGCCAATAGGGTTCGTATCTGAGTTAGAGCCCACTAGGAGACAATAGTGAGCACAGGATTTGCTAGCTGGTTGAAGACAAAACAGTTTCTTCAGTTTACTTTTCTTGCAAGAGCAAGGCAGTAAAGAAAAATCAAAAAGAACAAGAACTAAGCTTGATTTTGTAAAGCGTTATAGTTTGCTAAAAAAAAACGTACTTTGGTGAGCGGTCCAGTGAGGACTTTGAAACGGAAAGTTCCAAGTATATCAGCTGATGTCGCATTAGCAGCAGGGTCTGGGTTTGAGTCTACAATTGTTCCACCGACATCCACAACTCCTTCTCCTGCTGGAACTTCTATCTTTTTCACAGGCTTGGTTCCTGGAGGGTAAACAAATGCGGTAAAGCCGACTAAACAACAAAAAACATAAGCCACAACCAACAGCAAAAAAAAAAAGTTATTTACCGTTGTTGATCTTCCATGGGTCTTCTGGGTCAGGCACAATATCATCAGGTCTTGCTTGCACGTGGTCTACTACAACAATATCTTCAGGAGCTACGTATCCATCAACACATTGAGAAGGTCCTCTGGTAGACATGGATGGTCCAAAAATGGTCGTTTTATCAGCAGGGATTTCAGTGCTGTTTTTGGTAATAATGCAACGATCGACTGTACCACCATCGTCTTTCAACTGAAAGAGAAGAGTTAATACTGAAGAACTATGTTCCCACTTAAACTCTATATGGCGTACCCAAAGATTAAACCTGTGCATGCCTACATCGAGGTTTGCTGTGATTGTTTTTGGGTTCCATAGCCAGAACCATCGTCCGCCTCCCGAACCTCTTTCATCTTGATGAAACGTAAGCAACTTTCGCTCTAAAGTTTTGCACACGTGTGCTCCTTACCTAAGACTTTACCATCAATACCAACATAATAACCTTGGCCGCCATCTTGAATAGCAATAGCTCTGCAGGCAACAGTATATTCACCAGCCTCTGTGATCTATAAATCATTGTTTAGTAAATATGAGAATCTTGATGACTAACCTTGAAGTTGTAGTCTAGTCGAGGGGCTGTATCAAGATTTTCTGGAGCGATAACTAAGCCTTTCTCGTCAGTTACCATTACAGCATCACCAGCTACGAGCATTGTGTAAGTATAACATATCTCAGAAACGTGGACGAAAAAGTTTCCAGTCTCATTGAGTATTGTTTACCTGCTCCTCCTTTTTCTAGTCTAACCCACTCGTGTGTTGCAGACCTGACGTTGTTATCGTAAAGTTCAACTTCTATAACAAGTGTGCCATCCTTTTCTTCATAGTACTCACATGGTTCCTGGACACGCATAAGATCTTGCAATAAGGAAAAAAAAAAGAGCTAATCTTACAGGTACATCTGGTACTTCGTTTGGACCAGGAGGTGTGTTATCTGTTAGTTGTAACACATGAAAGTAACCAAGACCTTCAGGATACCACCATCTATTGTATCTGTCTGTAGCATGAGCTATTGATTTTGTGTCATCCCACGCATGAACCTGAACAAAATGTTATTGGTACAAAAAGACAAAAAAAAAAGTTACAACGAGCGTACCCAAGCAATATCTCCGTTAGGCAACTCCTGGAATACACTGTTTCTTAGTGGAAAGAATCCTTTATCAGTGATCTCTTGAGGGCCACGTTGGAAGACACCATCTATACCAGAGTTAATCTTCTCAATCCACATGTTTCAAAGAGCTCTCACCTTTGTTGATTTCTGCTACATAATAATGTTTTGGTCCAGTAACAATACTCGATTTTGGCGTAGTATACCAAAACAACAAGTAATTATCGCGTTTGTACTTTATCAAACGGCCACCACGTGCCCAGAGTTGGTTGTAATCTGTGATCCAAATTTTTTCAACAACATTACCGTGTATATCAAGCTAAGAAAGTGTAAGTGGTATACTAACTTACTAAAAACAAAAGGTGACGTTGGCTCTTTTTATACCTTTATAAGGGCGACATCAGTTCCGTCATCCTCGTAGGTCTTTGTAGGACCATATGTTTCATATCTAGGAGCACAGAAAGTGACCATGAAGCCATCACCTTCGTGGTTCAATACAATATCGCCTATTCAAACAAATAGTGAGTTTCTTCTTTTTTTAACAAAACTGAAAAGGTTGGACCTAGAGCAGCTTCCGCGTTAATGTTTTTGGTCTTAAACTTAAATAAAGTCACACTGTTATTAAGAGGGTTTATGGTAACAATAGTCGCTAAATCACCAAGGTGTACTAGGGTTCAAATATAAGTCACAAAAACGCAGGACTCATTAAACATGTTTACGGGAAAGAATAAGTTTGTGCACGTGAATGAGGCATATTTTTCTTTTGTTTGTGAACGTACCAGGTATGATGTTTCCTGTTTTTGGGTCTACGCCCACACGACTGTCTACAGGGTGACCATTTCCACCTACGTTCGCAATTAACCGCTGAATAGTGTACTGCATTTTTACCCCAACATTTTCCATAAACAGGGTTTGATGAGTCGGTTGTAACCTTAGTTTCAGCGTCGAAATCTGGTGGTCCAGTAGCACTAAAGTAACGCCATGTTTGTGCGGTATGTCCAACACTACCAGTGCCAGTACCCAAACCTAGAGCGATAACTGTTAGATCAGTTTTTGGGTATAAATTTCCGTGTACAAGATGGTGCGCGTCCATTAACAACATGTGTTGCCAAATAACTTGGTCCGTTACCGTATAAATTAGGAGAGTATGCTAGATGAGATTCACCAGATAGCCTACAAGACCAATCAGAGGAGAGATTTCAAAACCAAGAGATTGTAATTAAAAATAAAATCCAGATAACTTACCACGGCCAACCTCCAAGTCTAATAGCACGTGTTAGTTGTCAATACTAGTATTTAGAGATTACCTGTTTTCGATAATTTTCTCAACGCCTCTATTACCGTTTGCGTCCATTTTTAAGAACCACATGTCCTTCCAATCCTCAGATGTTTGATTTTGAAGGCCTTTAGTTAGCAAGGATTGATCTTCAAGTCGACTAAACATGATAGCCATTGAATCATCGTCATGAAGAACAAATCCGGCTGCTCTCTTTGGAAGCTTATCTGTAATAGCAATATTGCTCTAAACATCGGAGTTAAATTATAAAAAAGAAGAGAAAACATTTCATAAAAAAAACGTGAACAAAAATCAATGCCCAAACATCCCATACCATTTCATATTCTTGGTTATTTTTAAGGGCTCACACGTGAGTTTGAATGGTTTTTTAGAAAGTAGTTTTGAAAATACGAAGTTGGTTTTTTTTATGTTTTTCTACCTTTACAGACCAATCCGCAGTACTTATAGTAGTTATGTGTACTGCTCTGACATCTTGAAACGCGAGGTTGTTACAACAGGAATATGTACCCTCTGTCCAAACGACAACAGCCTCGTTACCGCTTGATTTAATTCTGAACCACATTGGCGCTACTACGCCTATGCGATGAAACCCGTTTACTCTATTTTGGATTAAAACCGTAAAACTCGACTACTGCAAACGAATTCTGGTACACTATACGTGTAATGGTGGTTTTAGATGGTTTTGATAGTTAATAAACAAATATAGCGCACATAAAATAGACTTACTGTAGTGTATTTGTAAAGCGCGCTGTGCTAGATTCCCATAGTATAGGCTTGTTCTCTGGTGTATTTACCCTCGTAACTTGAACGCTGAAAGGCTCCCACCATGATGGAAATTCTGTAGCGCAGCAAAGCACTACTAGTGTGGCTAGCACTAATTTAAGCCCGAAAGAGTTGTATGAGCTGCTCATTTACACTCTTTGTCTTGGAGAATCTTTTTTTGGCTTTACTTAAGAGCGGAAAATTAAGTTTCCCGTTCACACGGTCCAAACACTTTAACCCGTGCCGAATCAGTGTACAATGGAAACCACCAGCTTTCACCTCAGCGTTGTAAAACTTCATTGGAATTTACCTCTGTGCACTATCACGTGCGTTTGACTTGCAATGTTACACACATCATGTCACTATAGTTGAAGCGTATAAACTATCTGTGGTTGCTTTTAGAATCCTTCAAGTTGAACATGTGACAAAAAAATGTAAACGAAGAGGTGCCCATTCCTAAAATAAGGTTTTATTAATCCAATCTTTTACGCATTGGTTGTAAACATTAGAAGTACCTGACACGACGAAGCGTAGTGTACCTATTCAGCCTATCACAGGTAAATGTCTCTTGATAATGCCAATGCCCTTTGTAGTAGCTACTACTTAATTGTTTGGAGCTTCTTAATCTCCAGTACTTAGAGATACGTTTTCTTGTAAGAAAAACAAAAGTATCCTCCCTAGGTGAGGACACGGTATTTTTATTTGTTTTCATTCAGATGCACTTCCTAGGTAAGGCCGCTGGTTATTTTTTTTGAGAATTCTTTTTTTTTTAGGTACCAAGTAAGTTCTATGTTCACCGATACTTTCAGATCACGGAAGCCGCTCATAGATTTGTTACTTTTTTTTTTTTTTTTGTATTTTTGTGTTGGTTTTATAGACCGACCATTATGTGTCTACTTTCGTCAGCCACTACGAAAGGTTTAAGGGGGGGTTTATGTGAGTCGCTTCGGTTAGTCAAACCGAAACTAGCTGTGGAGAACTACTTCCATCTGATATTTAGAATATATTCGTTTCTTTTTATACCCATAAAGTTGTCGAAAAAATAAATTGTGGGAGATCGAAGCTTCTAGAAGCTTTTATTTTTTCATAAAAAACAAAGCACGCTACTGGCGTATATCGCGCATAAAACTACCAACGGTGTCGATTTCAGTGGTTTTCGTGCTGTGGATTTTTTGGATATTTAAATCAGAAAAAAAGAGGAAAGCTCTATTTTTACTTATTGTATGATTCTGCGATGCTGTGAGCCACCCAGGGCACCTCAACCCATGTACGTTCTCTCCAGTAGCTTAAAAACAAGTTACACATAGTGTTACGACAAAACTACGACGTAGATTAATCCTATGATACAAGCAGGCGTTACCGACTGAAACTGGAACGTTTTTGGATCATTTATCATTGATGCTCCTTTACTACGTTAATCATTAGTATGTCCCTTGTACGAAAGTGCATCTGTAAAGATGACAAACAAGAAAAACTATACTATTGTTAATAATCTGAAGCACTGACTCATAATACTCCCATTCGCCTATGTGTAGTGACTGTACACGAAATTCGTTCGAGAAAAAAAGCAAACAAACAAATCTGCATTTAAAAAGTTGCTAGGTACCATTTTCTTTTTATTTTTGTGTTTTTGACATTTAAAAGCAAGTATATGTAGTAGGTTTGTTATGAACACTTTTGGTAATATATTCTACAAGCAAGCGTAGTCATTAACTCACGTACATACACATGACGCATCATTTTTCCTACTTCTTTGGTTTTGTACTTGTTCGCGTGTATGTGACTGTTACGCGGAACGCAAACTGTGTAATATTATGGTACTCGTCAAGCTTAGGAATACAGAGCTGAGAATATTGGACTCCTTTAATCAATTCTCCTGCTGTTGTAACCCAAGAAGTGGCTTCTTTCATTACACCATGTAGTAGCGCGTCAACATCAACACCAGGTGGAGAAGCAAATATTTCAAACTAAAGCAAGGAGGTTTAGAGAAAAATCGTGTTTTAGTCGAACTGAGCTGTTCAACGAAATAAATAAAAACGTAAAGCATGTTTACGCGTGCACTCGCACGTACCCCTTGTGTACCAGCCGCCATAGATCCAATTGTATCTCGATGAGACGTTGCGCCAGCGTCTACCTCTGTAATTTCAATCTCGCACTCTATCGTTAGAGGTATATCATCCAAGTTATCACCAATAAGTACTTGACCTTTACTTAATTTGATAGGACTCAATACTGAAGTGAGTTTGCTTCAGAAAAAAAAAAAAGTCAGTTTGAGAAGATAAAAATAATCAAAAGTGTCATTAGACGCGTTCAAAAAATACGATAGAATAATACTATTAGGAATTAAGAGAAAAAGAGCTTGTAGAAAAAATACAGACAGATTTTCTTGTTTTAAAGTTTTAAAACGTCACTTACAATCTCTTGTTGATGCCTATGGGCGCAAGGGGTTGTGATACTCCTCTGGTTACTTTTTGTTTACTCTCAAGCATCTAGCATCCCAACGTTACAAAAGTCATAATAGAACAGTTAACACGTACAAACATGATGCATACGCTTGCTGTGCGTAAGTTGCCTGCCGCTTTGATTACAATGGGCGACTTGAATTGCGGATTAAAGCCCGCAACATACGCAGAGCTCTTTTGGTTCTTTTGGTCGACTTTACCATCTTGTATAGACCAACGAAGTTTGGATTTGGTCTTTGATTTAGAGCCGATCTATAGCGACGTGAGAACGAACTCAAGGCACTTGTACTTACCAACGGGTTATCAGCTGACACGCCAATAATGCGAATGTCAGAGATTGTAACGTTATACTCCGAGAAGTTATGCTATAGCAGTTTAGCGTCGTTGTGGTGTTTCTTTCAAAGTAACGCGTATGACAAAATAACACGTACCTGAGAAGACTCCAAGTTCACGAAAGGATTATCTCCAGAGTCTGGTACAGCAACACCGGTTGAGAACGGGTTATCACCAGCAATTTGAGGTTCTCCTCCTTCTAAGCCGTTAAGATCGGCGTTAGCGTTTCTAAAAGGGTTGTCCATCTCTCCTAGTATGCTACCGCGTGTAAGTGTATTTTCAAAGCTGCGGGGAATAAATGGCTTTTGATGCAGGTTTGACTGAGTGTCAGCAATGGTCTTGCTGTTCGAATCACAAAGCGCAAGAGTACATATTTTTGGGTTTTGTTGTCGCTAATACAAAAATACGCTAGCGTACCCTGTTTTCTCCGCCATATTGTATTATTACGCACTATGCAACTATTGTGTCTCGTTTGCAAAGAAATATAAAAATTCTTGAATTTCTGTTGAAATGATACACAAGAACAGTTGAGACACAGGTTCGGTGTAGTGCGGCTCTAATGGCCCAATCTCAAGTCGTTGGTAAGTAGAGTAGAGAGCCAATACAACAACTACTCTACAATTTGTAATATTAAATTTTATTGCTTTTAGAGGTTAATGTTGGCGGTACTATATTCACAACGTTACTGTCAACGCTGACAAAGTTCCCTAACTCCTTATTGGGCGCTATGTTTTCTGGAAGGCACAATTTGTGCCGCGATGCAAACCAAAGGTACCTGGCACTATATTACACTATTTGTAAACTTACTCTCAATTATCAGAGTTTTTATTGACCGCTCTGCATCGCATTTCGCTAAGATACTCAATTTCCTACGAACAGGACTGTTTATATGGCCAGAGAATAACGAGTCGGAAAGTTTCGAGCTCAAGATGGAATTAGACTACTTTGGCCTTTCGCCGTACGGTGCGCCTTCTGACGGTGCCACTGAACCAATCTAATTAATTTCACAGTTTGCCTGCCAAGTAAAGGAAACATTCTGGTTGTAGAGGATGAAAAAGTAAACGCCAGCGCTGTAAAACACTTGCTGGAGAAAATGGTACACAACTAAACAAAAAGAATACCAACCAAAAGTTGTTGACACTTTTTTGAGGGTTATTCTGTTCTGGTTTGTGAAAATGGTGCTGAAGCTATTGCTTCGTATCAATCTGAACAGGTTGATCTCATCTTCATGGATTGTTTGGTACGTTATAAATTATTACCACGTGAAAAGTACATTCATTTACAATCGCTTTGTATTTACGTTTTACGGTTTTTATTTTTATTTGTGACAAATACCACGTTTTTAATACACCGTTGTGATACAATTTTATCTGTCAATAAAAAGAGTTAAATATTGGCTCACTGTGTATGCGCTTATACGACTTGTAGATGCCTGTAATGGATGGTATTGAGGCTACAAAAACAATACGAAAAATTGAAGCACAAAAAGGATTGCCTAGAGTGCCAATCATAAGCTTGACAGTATTAGGGTATCCCAAAGTAGAACAGGAATGTCTTGCTGCTGGTACAGACGCTCATCTTATAAAACCATTACGTAATGGCGAGATTGAAGTTGTTTTGAACAAATTTATGAAAATACCCCAACAAAAACAGCACCACGGCAACTAACTCAAACAAAAAATTGTACTAATAAACACTATCTATTAAATACCAGACAGTACATATACACATACAAAGTAGCAATCCCCATCCAAGCACGAAAGGTAATGAGGAATTAGTATGACATCAAGACTTCCTTTGGTCAATCGAGTTGTATCACGTGGAGTCTTTGTTTACATAGTCAAAGCAATCTAAAAAGTGTCAAAGTTGCTAAAAAAGACTGGTACCTGTGCTCCATTCATTTCTAATCATTTCTAAGCCGTTGTCAATGTCACGCGTTGTTAGACCTTTGTTTGGATTGACTCGTATTGCGTATGCTCCATTTTGTCTAACGTCCTGCACATGACGTAAAGTATCGTCAAAGAATATGATATTACACGCCTCAGTATCTACAAAAAATGCGATAAGCTTACCTATTCAGTATCAATGAACTTACCCCAACGTCTACAAATGTCTTGGACCATTTTCCATTTGCTGTGGAATTTAATGAAATTACTGCTTGTTAATGAGCTTGCAGTTTTAGGAGATAGAACAACATCGAACAGTGGTGCGAAATTCAAGGTTGATAAGACCTACAGTACATTAGGTAAGTATCAATTAAAAACCGTTACTTCTTTTGCTTGAAAGTTGTGAGACGCTATTGCGAGCTTGTATTTCTTTGTTTTTAAGCTATTCAGAATTTCTTCGCATTGTGGGTATGTACAAACTTGATCTTGGTTTAAATCGCGTAGTACACCATCTAGATCGAAAATAAAGTACACTGATCGCTTTTTCTTCTTGACCCGACGTCTTTTTTTTGGCCTCTTGGCTTCAGGCGATGACATGTGCGCTATGAGTTGTCATGCTTGTAACGCTCAAAATATTACGAATGCGCTATGGTCAACGTCAATTTAAACAAACGTTAAAACGTCTGAGGTTTGAACACAATGCGGCTAAACACGCTTGGGGTGCTCATCTTATTCCTTGTGGCTGTTCTCCTGCCGCAAACTTGGTGTTATGTCACGAAATATGACAATTTCCCTGTGCGTGGCGTGGTTGTATTATTGGTGGTATTACGTACTAAAAAAAAAATAGTTAAACCAAGGCGTGGATTATCAAGAAGAAACAGCCATGTACGCGCACGACGACGCGCCAGCTGGTAGTCGCTGGCCTATTGTCGAAGTGAAACGTAAGTTTTTTGTAAATTATCTTGATGCAACGTTGCATGTTATAACAACCCACATTTAATACCGGGCATCGCGTTTACGCTATAGAAATCACGCTAGAATTTTTTTCATCTCGAATTAATTGATTTAACCCCTCAAACTAGTCAACTTCAAACCAAAAGACCAGAAGGAAGCGAAGAAGTGTTCTAGTGAAAAGTGTCTCATTAGCTTCCTTTTTCTCCCAAATGCGTATATTAGTGAATTAGAAGACACTAAAGACCCAGTAAGGCCTTTTTGATAGCTAATACAGATGACACCTTTCAAACTGTACTAACGCATTCAATCCTTTAGAAGAACCCTACAGCAGTACAATGCTGTGAACAACCGAGCTGTGGACCTGTAGGACACGCAAGGTTCAAGTAAGTCAAATAAGCGTTATTTTTGTTTTTATTAAAGTAATTCTCGTCGCTTTGTTTCTGGATTTGTGGTGCTGATATTACTTGTTTAAGGCCACCTAAGGGTGTTGAAGCACTTAGGGCTGAAGCTGTATTCGTAGAGGATAAAAACGGCGATTTTAGCGCCTCTGTAGACCACGTGCGGGTTTTTAGAAGTTAAGAATTTGCAAATAAGAAAACTAATTTTGTTGTTGTAGGTTTTTAATGTCACACAGACTGGAAAGCATACACTTGTAATTCTTAATTGTAAAATGAATGGACCAGGTTCAGTAACATTTTCTGGCAGTATTTCATGGTTAAACCCGTAAGTAGACAAAGGCATATTGTTTAAGAACATTATGTATCTTTTGTTTTTTTTTTTGAAATAATGAAGTCTTTAGGTATGGCTACTTACCAGCGAATGAATATGGTCTTCTTCCATTCCACGGTGTTGTATCAGGCCTTTATCTCGTTGTAGCTATTCTTTTTGGTATTTTGTGTATCGTATACAGGAAAAAACTACTCAGTGTTCAGGTACCTTATTAAATTTATATTTGTTTTTGAATCCAACTCTATTCAAATAGAAAGCAATCCTTGGTGTTATTGTTATTGGTATTGTTGAAAATGCAGCTTGGTGGTTCTTTTACATCAGTGTTAATAAAAGCGGAGATAACAGTACGTTGTTTGAAGAGCAAACACATGTTGTTCAAAGAAATAGTCTAAAAAAGGAAAGAGAGAAAATGTTTCGACTTATATCTTCTTTTAGACTTTCCTGGGTTGGTCTTTGTTATTATTATCAATGTATTCAAACAAACAGTATCTCGTGTACTTGTTCTAGTAGTATCAATGGGATTGGGTGTCGTGAAGTTCACTATTCGTAAATCTGTTAAGAATGTTGCCGTTCTTGCTTCATTATACTTTTTATGCTTTACTATTTTCCAAATTCTTGAAAAGAGGCGTATTATGTCAAAGACAAAGGAGGTATCTAAACAACTCATCTTGACTTTTTTGATACCTGTTGCTATTCTTGATACAACATTTTATTGGTGGATGTTTTTGTCACTTATCCGTACTATACAACAAGGTACGAATATGTCAACTCATATTTATAGCTCTCAATACACTTGAGAACTATTTTAAGAGCCAACCAAGACTTTTATTATTACTAGAGGCTCTTGGCCTTACAAAAAATACGAAAAAGATTTTCTTTCTTTTTTTTTCTTTTTGCTGTTTATCAATGATAACTAACTCGTCTTGTTAGTTAAAATGCGACGTCAAGTTGTAAAGTTACAATTGTACAAAAATTTCTTTGCTGTTTTGGCTATCACTGTAGTATTATGTGTTATTGTCGTACTCTACCAGGTACGCACATTCTAGTCTTTGTATTTCTGTTTTTTATGTTATTGGCTTGCACTCACTTAAAATTCTTCGTAGGGCTTTGCTACTCTCATGAATCAACTTTCATGGCAAACTGAATGGGTGTGGAAGGGATTTTGGTATGTAAAATGATTGGCAACGACCTTCAGATTCAGTTTTTCACTCTCATGTTGAGTTGTTTATTCTTTTTAGGGAGTTCCTATTTTTTGTGGTTCTCACTGCTATTGCCTTCCTTTGGAGGCCTACAACAAATAATACCAGATATGGGTATGCTGAAGTATATGACTACGATGACGAGGTTGAAATGCAACGTAAGTATCAAGAGACGTTAAACGTAGCTTTGAAGTTTTATTCTTACTTTTCCCTTAGCACGTGATGAATCTGTTGCACTTGAGCAAGTTACTGTAACTGCAGGAAATATGAAAAAGAGAGGTAAAGAAACAAGCCCTGAACCTGTAAAGAAGGCTCCAAGAAAGAAAAAGCCAGTAGCACCTAAGGACGAAATTGATGAGGTTCTAGAGAAGTAAGTTTTTTTCTTCTTTTTTTGCTGAATGTTTAACGTCTTGGCTGTGCTTCGTGTATTAACAATGTATTAATACTAATTTTTAGGACAATTGCTCTTGTTATATCAGACGACGAAGAGAGTTTGCTTGCTGAGAAGGAAAGAAACAAAATGGATTAGAAAAATTAAAAACAAAAACCTCAAAAAAAATTAATAAAAGACTCACTATTGCAAGGTATGACTCTTTTATCCTTCCAAAAAAACCTTTACTTCAAGAGCTTTTTGTAGCCTTCTTGTTAGTACATAAAACTCCTATGAGAACGCCTTCAACTGTACTACCAGTGTGTACAAGTTTTCTCGCCTAGACGCCACAGTACTAGCGTCTGCAGTCTCAGCAACTAGGAAATGCTGAAATAAGGTTAAGTTTTGTGATGCACAAAGCGTGCTTTCTATACTTTGGTGCACTATCGCCTATCAGATTTATATTTATTACAGCACGCCAAGTGAATTCCGTATACAGTCGACTACAAAGTACTTTTGACGTCAACTAAGTCGCGTCATTTTCGTCCACTTTAAGTCATTTAAAGCAGAATTAAGAACGTAAAAGATCATTCAGTGCAGGGCGCTAGCATGGATTCAGAAATATACAGAGGCATGTGTGTAAAAAAAGGAGGTATAAGACGGGTACGTAGCGAATAAAACGCGAGAAACAAAAAAAAAGAAAATAATTTAAATCACATGAAAGCTCTCCTGAGGTGGAATAATCTCCACCTCAAGACGTTTATATGATCTTACCACATACCATAGACCTTTAATAAGGGCTTTAAACCAACATCCTCATAACACCACGTGAACACTCTTTCTAATTGAACAGAAATTACGACAGTGTTCTGATGGGTAAAAATGAGGAGTAAAAAAAACATTTTTGTGTTGGACACCAATTTAATGAACTTCCCAATGCAAATTTACGTTTTTAGTTTTGTTGTCTCCGCTCTGTCCCTTTTCTTAATTATACTATTAGAACTGGCTGAAGCGCGAATTTATACTCACTAAATCGTACATACTCTACTTTGAAAAGAAAAGGGTACCCTTGCCAAAATAACCCAAAACAACCAGCTCACGTGTTTTTTTGAAGAAAAAACGAACATTGAAGGGTCGTATACCTGTCAAGTCAATTGTACGAGCAACGTTAAAAGAAACGCGAGGGAAGTACAGGTTATTCTATATAGACACTCTAACTAGAGTGTACTACGTCCGTGCAGGTATGGCAACAAAAAAAAAGCTTATTGTTTGAATGATTTTTTTCTTTGCGTTTTTTTACCTCTCAACGTTATAATCACGTGCGAAAACGGCGTAAAAGAGTAGACTTTCGTTATTGTGTATAATACTTATATGTGATTTTGTAGTACCTGCGGAAGCATCTAACTGGGTAAAACACATCAATAAATTAGCTATACAATGCTGTAAGTGGTGTTTAACTTTTTTCAGCAAAAAAAAACGTTTCGACGTTGCGTCAGACTTACCGTTATTTTTTACAGGTGAGCAAAGTAAAGGAAGGCTTAGTGATAACAAAGAAGATATAAATACAAAGAGGAAAAAAAAGAAAAAGAGTGGTATAGACCTCCGAAGTACAGGTGGAGGAGGAGTTGATGTTGGTGTAACAGAAACGGATACTGAAGATAGCAAGTTTTTAGAAACAGCTTCAATGCCAACATATAGACACTCAGTTTATGACAACGATCAGGTTGATAATCCTAAATTAGACGAGGATATTCTAACTGGGTCTTGTATGTGACGAGGAAGGCGAGAAACGTTTCAAAAGGGAACCTAAAAATAAGCCTTTTTTTGAAACTTCTTTTCAGGTTTTTTTCGTCTCACCTAACACACACATACATACCCAAAGCACCAAGTGTATGCTTGGCATTGTTTTTTAAAATGGGAAATGACTACACATAGCGCCATATGACAGTACCAGATACTTGTCAAAAACTGTAAAATAAAAATTAAAATACTTCTTTGTACAAAAACATCGTATCTAGGCCCCATCATAAATTGATTTGATACTTACTGCTTCGAGTCCATTACACAGAACAGGCCTTTTATTTTTTCCCCAAAGAATACCTTAAGCAGGTGACAATAATCTCAAAGCCACTTGTGGTGATATACTGTCTCATGAAACCTAAGCGAAAGCAGTAGCTTCCAACGATATCTATTGACAATCTTCCTGACGAGATAATTGCTGGTTCTGAGTCACAGTTAACCCTGCAAATGACAGATAAAGAATCAAGCGACCCAATGTACATTGCGAAGGACAGTTTGAGTGTCACTATTTCAGGTGAGTGCCAGTCACAGTTGAGTCTGTTGACGTGATCCAAATGAAGTGTCAATCTCCTTCGCTACTGAGTCTGTTGGGCCTCTCACAATCTCCGCAAAATATAGTTGTCATCATCTCGTGTCATTGATAACGTAATAGCTAAGAGTCATACAGAAGCGGTAGACAGCGCCTTATGATCATCACATTAGCCAATCTAAATTCGGTTGGAAGCAAAACAACTATGCCTTAATTTTGAGCTGTTGAGATTTGACTGCAAATAAGCAAGTGAGGCACAGATTTTCTAACCACAAAAATGCAAGTTTTTTTACTCATTTAGCATGAGTTGAAGCGATCCCTTAGTTTCTGCAGTCATTGAGGCATTAAGTCAGGGCGAATACTAACATCAGAAATTGGATTTGTGTCTTTCTCGTAAAATACAACAAACGACCTTAAAACCACACCACATCTACTGTTCTACAGCTTAAATAAGCGAGCGTATGAAGCTTGGTCCTTTTTATCTGAGAAACGCTACCGGATATTTTCTGTATTTGGAGAATAATTTTATCTGATACTTTTGAAAGAAGAGGTGTTGATTTTGATCTACAGCTACAACACTACTGATTTACGAATCTGTGATTGAAAACTACAGCGGAATTCTAGTGTTTTGTATAAGCTCAGGTACATTTCCGACAATTTCTACGCGTGCATAATGGTATGAAAGCAATTAGAACAGTTTTACAAGAGTTTGAAGAAAGAATAAAAAATTTCATCGTCTTAGAGTTTTCTATGCTTGATACACGTTTTTGTAGTGCTAGTAAATGATGAAAAGTTGGTTCGCCCGTTTTTTTGTACATTTTCTGATGTTATCGGATATTTATTTTAGTTCGATGCTTACTTTCACTCATATTTAGTCGCACAGCTCCAACGCATCGTACACGCTAAGTTTTGAGCGACGGAAAAATTTTTCCAAGTTTGGCAAGTTCAGAAAACTAAGCTTGACTTAACGTTTCTTTTGTTTAGAATTTAGAACTAAAATTATGTGCACAATGCTTGCTCGTTGTTTATTTATCACAATGTGTGTAGTTATCGCTAAAGCTGCTCTTCCCGTTTATTATGTAGCAGTTAACGACACTGGTGGTGACGGTAGTAGTATACAGACGTAAGCAGTTTTAATCGAACGACAACGGCAACTACCTTTTTTTTTGTTTTGCTAGCAAGCACATTTTTGTTTTATCCTAAAAAGCCTTTCAAAGCACTAACTTATGTGCTTTCTAGTGCTATGTCGTATTCTAGGCTCGCTGTGCTACTTGCAAACGATTCAGATGGCGTTGAGAGGATTTTCTTTCTCGGAGGCGTGCACGCATTAGAGATGGATGCAACCGACAATGAAGCGACTGTGGAAACTTCTTTTGTGCTACAAGGAAACAGTAGCTCACCAATTATTATTTCAAACTACGGAGGTACTTAATCACTTCTCTTTTTTTTTGGAAATCCGAAAAACGGTTGCTACTAAAAGTTAAGCGTTTTATCTTGCTTAGTTTCAGTTGATTAATTTTAACAGGGGAACAAGTTGATTTAGTACTACGCTACGCCAATGGTGACGTAAAATCGCCATCTCCCATCCAAGAACACTTGAATTCACCCCTACTGGAACTTCTACCAGGATCAAGGAACGTAATTATTACTGGGATTAATATCTTGGGAAGCATTGGTACGAGTTAATTTCACTTTACAGAATCTACCTTTTTGCACTGTGTTGATATCTGTTAGGTCGAGGTTTCCTTTTTAATGGAGACAACATTACGCTTTGTAACTGCTCTATATCTAATGTGTATGGATCTGCTGTAGACCTTAGGGACTCAACTGATTCATCCATTGATAGCGTGGTGTTTCACAAAATTCTCCTTCGACGAAGTGCGTTTCAATTATTTTATTTTTTTTGTTCTATTTGTTCACGTGTTCTCGTGTAGTTGTGTACAATGAGACTGATAGAAATACGACAAGAGCTGGTATGTGTTCTTTAACTCAAAGAGTGTTTTTTGTGTTGCTTGAATCTAACGTATTGTTGGTAGTCATTGGACTTATAAATCCCAGCAATCCGTCTATTACTAACTGTGGATTTAAAGAATGCTATGGTTACGGTATTCAATCTCGTTCGAGTGTAACAAGCTTGGTACGGGTGTTTTTATTTATCAATTATTCATATATTTGACAGCAGTGTACTGACCATTGTCTAGATAATATCAGATTGTGTCTTCGAACTTACTGATGGATTTATCCACGCTACTGAGAGGCACAGTATTGATATTTCAAGGTGCGAATACCCAAAAAAAAAACAGGCCATACACTAAGAACATTTTAGATGCTTATATTCAGGGTTCCCTCAGAACTCTAGCCATAGGTTCTCTATCGATGCTTTACATCTTTATTGTACCGATGTGGTTATGGAGAATACGTTGATTGCAAATGCGGATAGTACGCTGATTAGTCAACCCTTTTTTTTTGTACTTATTCTCAAAAATCAGGGCTTATGAGAGTAGAAACTGTTGAAGCATGCCTGATAAGACCTAATATTGCCTTTAAATACTGCGTTTTTAGAAATATATCTGCTAGTCAGTTATTACTTATTGATGTTGTACCTCCTTTATCTATAGCTTTTATCAACAGCATTTTTGATAGGTACATACCTTAAAGCAACCAATCCTAAAGCTCAACTCTAACTTCTTTGTTTTGCAATAAAGTGATGTTCAACTGATTGGATCACCTTACCGTAAGAAAGAATCTCTCTAATTTGACTAATGGCTTTTTTGTAGCACTCCTTGTTTTCGTGGAAAATGTATTTGTTCATGGTGAACCAACTGATGCGGCAGGCAGAATTTCCGATAGTAATTATTATATTGATCCTGAATTTATTGATAAAGAGGATATCCATAGTTTCGAAATAAGTCCTACGTCTCAGCTTCGTCTACACGGGACAGGGTCAGGAGATATAGATTATTTCAAAGTATCAAGAGGATCATCACCAACAACCATAGGTAACAGGGCAATACCCATGTTTGTATAGCGTTTTTAATTGAACATCAACATGCTGATACCAGTTTAGGCATGCAGTATAGGTTTGAAATACCTCCTACAACCGACGCTCCCACTATCCCTCCCACGACTATGCCACCCACAACTGAGGCACCACCGACAACTGAAACACCACCCACAACTGAAGCTCCGTCCACTGAATCGCCAACTGATGCTCCAACTCAGAGTCCGTATTCGATTGACATTATTCTTGGTATTAAAAATGGCACTGTTAAAGACAGGATAGTAGTTACCGAGCCAATAATTGTAGCAGGTAAGAATTATTTGTTGTGAACAAAACGAAGATATGACTGTACTTTTAGGCAATTTGATTCAAGGTGGAGGTGTCATTGTTTTGAAACCAAGTTCAACAATCACTGTTGTTGGATGCTACGACTCTACAGTGCCTATCATCCTTACTATTGATTCAATACCTGAAGAAAATAATGTGACACTTATAATGTATGACAGATTGTGTGATATCAGTGCTACTGCTACAAGTGTTGAGCTAGACATCAAAGATAAAAGTTGCAATTTCGAATATGAAACAGTTGTAAAAGCAACAAGACTGGAAGTTATCTTCACATCCAAGAAATGTGATCAAGACAACGTTGCAAACGGCAACAAAATATGGCCTATAATAGTTGCTGTTGTTGTTATATCACTGGTTCTTGGATTGGGACTATTCTTTTTGGCAGCAAGGTAAGATTGACGTCAATGTTCTTTTTCTTTGCTCAGACTTTTTGGTTTAGGTGTATACCCTGCGTTCGTGTTAGAGTGATGCCTTTTGGTAGTAGAGGTAAAAGAGCAACCCAAAAAGCTTTGCAAAAAAGACTAGGAATAATTAACACCAGTAGCCAAGGTAAATCTACTAATGATGTGTACATATAACTTGTTTAATATTACCAATAAACACCATCATTGTACATATAATAATAGACTTCAATGTTGATCAACAGATTGACTATTTACTGGATTTTTGGTATGATTTTGTTTATCACTGTGAAGCGTTGTTCATGTTACTACTAATAGCAATTTTTAAAATTTTACATGCTTCACCCGTCATACAGGCTATGGTGGAACGAAAACTGTTATGAGCGTATAACTAACAAAAAATTTCCATAATAGAGTTGCTTGATATTTTTACGGAAAGTTTAAGGGTACTTCGCCTGATGGACTCACTATCTTAATTATTTTATGACGCCTTATTAGTTAATTTGGACAAGAAATGTTGTGTATTGCAATTCACTTTATATTTAGCATTGATTATAAGTGTAATGCAGTTATAGCTGCTTTGTTCTGCTAAAGAGATCTTTGCAGGTGGTACAAACCCTAGTATAGAGAAGGCTATAAAGGTTTCAAGAAATATCTTCTTCAAATAAAAACAATACACGGACAAGAAATACTTTGCAGGTCATTGAAGCTTTTGTAGTACAAGGTTGTTTTTATTTAACATTTGAATGACGACATAACATTGTGCTTTTCCTCTACTAAGAAAGTATAGAATCATTTTCATTTTGCACATATAGCCTGCACAGCAGCTTTTGTACACTTTGTACCATCTATAATAATTATAGAAGCACCTTGAAGAGCTGATATCCCTTCATCTGTTACAAGAGAACAATTCCTTAGACTTATTGTATGAACGCCTGCTAGAGCTTTAATACCTTTATCTGTTATCTTGGCGCATCGATTCAACCGTATATTGTGTACACCAGCAAGATGAATAACACCTTCATCTGTGATATCAGTACAATCATCCAAGTGAATAGTATGCACCCCTGCAAGTGATTTCAATCCATTATCAGTTACACCTTTACAGCCACCCAAGTATATTACCTGCTAATAATGTTTGAGTTACAAGCATGTTCAATGCCGTAGACGTAGAAATAGTGAGGTGTTCCTTTAGGAAGTTAGTTTGTTGCTAAAAAGCAGTGAGAAAGGTAAAATCGAGTTAGTGTAGTTGATTTTAGCGTGTAAAAGCAGAATAGAGAATTAAATCAGATTACCAACGAAATACAAAAGAAAGGCCAGCGGTGTGACTAAAAGTACTTTAGCATGTCAAACAGAGCTATAGCATTAAACTGTGTGCACAGGAGTGCTTTGGGCCCGTCATGGGCGTAAAGGGCTCTGGAGAGTGTAGAGATAACCTAAAGGTGTAAAATAAAAGATATGCTGAAGAGAAGCTGCATTCACCGGGCAGTTAAGCCGGCCTCTAGAATCATTTTCATTTTGCACATATAGCCTGCACAGCAGCTTTTGTACACTTTGTACCATCTATAATAATTATAGAAGCACCTTGAAGAGCTGATATCCCTTCATCTGTTACAAGAGAACAATTCCTTAGACTTATTGTATGAACGCCTGCTAGAGCTTTAATACCTTTATCTGTTATCTTGGCACATCGATTCAACCGTATATTGTGTACACCAGCAAGATGAATAACACCTTCATCTGTGATATCAGTACAATCAGCCAAGTGAATAGTATGCACCCCTGCAAGTGATTTCAATCCATTATCAGTTACACCTTTACAGCCGCCCAAGTATATTATGTGAACCCCTGATAAAAGGTCTAGCCATGAGTCGTCTATTACTAACCCTTCCAAGTCGATGGTGTGAATACCAGAAAAGGTTGATATTGATGCAATAGTTAGGTTTCTGCACCTGGCCAAGATGAGTTTGCTTACGCCAGCAAGAGGTATGATATGTTCATCTTTAACCATCAACTTACGTAAGTTAATTTCTTGTACACCTGACAATTGTTTCACTTTATCTAGAATTACGCGAGAACAGTTACCAATATCAATCACGTGAAGACACATTTCACCTTTTCTATTTTTAGCTTTAGCCAAGTACTCAAAACAAGATCCATCAATATCTCTACAATCCGACATTTTTATTGTGTGAGCTCCAGCGAGTGCTTTTACACCATTGTCAGTGACTTTGCAAGAACTGATATTTATATAATGAACTCCAGCAAGATATTTTAATCCTTCATCAGTTATCTGGACACATGACGCAATATTTACGCTATAAGCACCTGAAATAGCTTTCAATGACTTATCTGTCAAGTGCCGTATATAACTCACATCTATCGTATGTACACCTGACAAGAATTGTATACCTTCATTAGTGATATATGGGCACTCATATATATCTATTTCTTTAATACCAGCGTGTGCCTCAAGGCACTTATCAGTCACCTTCAAGTACCACATGGATAATTTCTTAACACCAGCCAAAGAACATATTTCCTTGTCTGAGGCCTTGAACTTCCGGATTGATACATATGTATTGTTTAAAAGCGATTTCTGATCGCTTAAACGCTTTATGGACTCTGATGATGTAACAACGATTTTACCGTAACCAACATGTCTGTGAATAATGTCGTAGAATAGCCAGCACGTCTGAGCAATAGAATATCGTGTTTTATTCGGAGTATGCTCAAAAACGGTAGCAATGAGTTCTGTAGGTATTGTTTCGACGAACCGAGGATTTATACCATCACGTTGTACAGCACTAGCCATAGGTACGCAACAATTGGAATAAAGCTTGCTTAGCAACCCGGTTAAGCAAAGACAGCTGAACCCAGGAAGTACGATATCAGTGAGCGCAACAGCTGGTAAAAAAATTTTGAAAACTTCAAAAATTCCAACCTCCATTAGTCTCAAAAGTCCATAAAACCGGGTGTACAGCCATTAAATACGCTTTCGGACAGCCTTTTCGCTTTGCTCAGTATCTGACTTTCACGCATATAAATGTCTCTATCTTGTTTCTTTCTAGGTATGAACACTTTACAAGGGACATAGCTGAAGAGTTCTTTTCAATTGTCTGTCTCATTCAAGTTTTGAGACAGTCAAAACAAGCCAATGTCTGCCTGACTCAAACAAGCATACTACAGGTACAGTTCAATTTGATTCAAAACTATATTTTAACGTAGAGCTCTAATGGATTTGACAGAACTTTAAATCTCAAATTTTCAAATTGATCTGCGTCACAGCATCCAGTCAAGCGGAAATTTTCGCAAATCCAACGTTTAACCCACGTGATTTAAAACCCAAAGCTTCTATTTGATACCTTGTAGCGTTTGCAAAGCCCCGTACATGACATTGGTTTGAATAGCTGGCTAATGTTTATTCGCGCTGTAGACTGTACGTTGAGAGCGCCAATGCAAGCGTAAGTATCGCTAGTACCACCGATGTTAAATTGTCTGTTAGGTTTAAAAATACAGCAAACAGCTCTCGACTCTATTCATACCGTGCTTCTTACAACGAACGTTATTACATAGCTTTTCTCTAGGTAATTGAGGACATCCTTTGCACGAAAGACTATTGTTAGAAAGCATGTTAAGGCAGCATGTTGTGAATCCATCAATTCTTTATTAATATATCAAGCTGCTAGATCGTCTTGGGCTGCTATCAAAAAGTGATTGCTTACAGATCCAGCTGTCCGAGCCTTCAGATGAGGTACATACTCTGCGTCTTTCATAAAATCTAAGGCTGCTTGTTTTGAAGGCCACCAAAGTATTATGCGTAATCCTACTGTTTCTCCGCTACCCTCTATTTATTCATGTGATGCTGTTCTAGCGATATACTTTCCGCCATACTTTTCTACAATCTTGTCAGACACAGCGACGTAGTCTGGTATCCACGACTCAGTTGTAGGGGTTACATCAAGTACAGAGTAGTAAGCCATTTGATTCGTTTATGAAAATAATGTATTCTCATTCTGCATTCTGTTGTTTCCTTATTCTTTGAATTTGGGTCTTTTTCCGAGGAAGCACCACAGTTTTCACTTAAAGAGAGAAGCTACAACCTAAAAGAAACACAAACTTTGTAGCTTTTTCATTCAAACTTTTGATTATTTTGGGTATCATTATCAAAGGGGCAGCATCGCTTTTGATACAGTTTCGAATTACATAATTTTTGATATTTACTGGATTTCGAGAATCTTTGAGACGTTTTCACTCACCTCAGACCGTCTTATACTTCAATTGCTAATTTGAACATGTAGCAAGTATTCTATACTTATAGGTATAAAACCATTTTGCGATTCGTTCGTGCTGTGCCGAGGAAAAGTACCGACAGTCAAACCCATTTTTTTCAAAACAAACTTTTTCGAAATTCCTTCTAAACAAGCGTAAAATATACATTGTTGTGGCTTTTTTGATACTCTACAAGCAGCCTGATTACAGAAAACCTGTCCTGAAGTTGTTGTCAAACCGTAAAAATGTTAGAAACTTCCAAAATCTACCAGAACGTTTTCTTGTGCAAAGACAAGAATCTTTTCGATGTTTGGAACTTTCGTTTGTAAACTACGTTAATGAGAGCATCTCCTATCACCACGGAACTCAATTCCCAAACGAGAAGTAGCTTAGACTCCTGAGTAAGTACTTCTTCCTAAAAAAGTATGTCACCGTTACAGTACTTCGCTGTAACTTCTTGTCAAAACAAACAGGCTACAACAGCGTAATCTTACAACGTATTCTACCAATGGCATTTGAACACTAGTGGAACTGTTTAACCCAAAACGGAACTACCCGCTTTATAACTCTAACTGACCCGTAATCGAGTACTCAGCGCTTGAAATTACTGATATACGCTTTCAATGCGGATTCCTAATAACTTCCGTATTCTTTTTACGAAGTACTTCTACGAAAGTCCTCAAAGTTCACAAACAACACTCAATGCAACTCATCTTATCAACTCTAGTACTCTCTCTATGCTTCCTTGCAGTAGCAGAAGCTGGCCCATGGCCTGGTAGCAGGACTGTTTGCCCAGGCTTAGGAAAGACATTCTGGCAAGTACACGTCATTGTACCAAGAGCTTCAGCTGGATGGAACCCTGATATTGACTATTACACTACAATGCATTGCTACTATACCGATCAATCTGTACATGTTATCGACTTACAGGGTGTTTACGTTGAATCTGTTGCTCCAGGAGCAAGCAATGTTTGGGCTTTTTCGCATAATTTAGATAGTTCTCGTCAAGTAAACTGGTGTACTAATAGTAGACGATCTTGTGCTGCATGGGCTGACTTTGATTAAACAGAACAATAATTGGAAACACAATAAACATATGAGTTTTCAACCGCCCTTCTCGCAGCACTTTATTTTGAAGCTGTCAACAAAACTAACAGATTATTCAATTTTTTTTTCTTTGTTTTTTACAAGTTTCTGGCTTCATTGCTCCCTTTTAGAGTAACAAAAAACTCTTGGTCCGAAAATATAATTGTCAATTAATTGTAACACCGAGTTTGTAATTTCAATGGACTTGCACTTTTTCTTTTGTTTTTTACCCAAAATTGCACAAAACGCAAGAATACGTGAAAAACAAAAGAAAAAGTGCAAGTCCAATGGTCTGGTTGATCCCTTTTCAGTTAATGAGAGTGATGTATGTACGTTCGTTCTATAAACTTTTTGAAATTGAATACGAAATATTGTACTTCCTTAATACAAACGGATACTGTTTTTTATGTACAATTGGGATAGTTTTATTTAAACAGTTTCTTGTGTTTTGATTGTCGTTCTTGTGTTTGTGGTATGTATTGTTTCTTCGAAAATAAAAGGAAACACACGTCTCCGTAATGAAGGTACAAGGAGAATAATAACTAGTATTACAATTGATACGCCTATTACACCACCACACGATAAAGCCATAACATAGCCAGGAACCTTATCTTTTGTGTGACACTTATTTCCGAAAATAATTGATAAGGAACCTTCAACTGTCAAAATATTAGGTCTACAAACAAATAAATACCAAATAATCAACGTACAGAGTTCTATACATGCATGTGAATCTAGTACACTGAGATTTTCTACCTTTACTTCGCATGATTCGTCAAAGTTTAGAACCGAATCAAGTTGTTCTTTTGTTCCCTTTTTGGTAATTAAATACGAAAAAAATGAGATGAAAGCTCTTCAATTAAAAACCAAAAACGAACTTTAGCGTCCTTACGTTTACCGCACTAGTATCTATAGAAGTTCGATCATAAAATTTTGGGCATCCATCGATGTATATACGAGAATCACCATCAACCAAAATAACAGTTCCGCCAGAAAAAATAACATCGCCTGATATCCG
Source organism: Trichosphaerium sp. ATCC 40318 (assembly GCA_038496445.1). NCBI lineage: Eukaryota > Discosea > Flabellinia > Trichosidae > Trichosphaerium > Trichosphaerium sp. ATCC 40318. The sequence goes on from JALMLS010000516.1 coordinate 181,859, forward strand.
GATAACTGAACCTGTCGCATCAAGTGTAACATTATGATAAGGAGTTACAGAGCAGAAAATATTCGTATTTGAGGTTGTAGCATTTGTGGAACAATTGAGAGTTGTAGTTAAGTCCTTACAAGAAGGTCCTTGAGAGCATAAAGGTCGACTTGAAGAATTACAAGTTGTATCAGTAAAATAGACTTTCGAAGACCAAGGATCTACAGTCTATTAGATGAAGCTTTTAAAATCGTACACATACAAGCCAACCTCATATCTAGACATTCCTCTGATAAAGGTCCGGAAGTAATGAAGCTACCAAAATTGAAGAACTTCAGAAGGAAACTGTGAGTGTCGTTTGATGAAGATATCAAGAAAAGAGGTGTATCAGTCAAACGTGTACGACTTTTTTGCCATACATAGTCAGATAGGGCGCCATAGCAAGTTATACAGTGTATGTTTTTGTTCCAACATCTATGACAGTTGTTGTTATCTCTGGGTGGTCCCTCACGTTTTAGGTTTATCCAAAATTGTTGTGAAGGAAGTTTATCATAATCTTCCTCAGTAAGAATCTCGACCAGCGATGTATTTCTACAAGCTAAAATTTAGTACACTGCCTACACTAACGTGTAATAAAAGCAATAAAAAGGGTATTTGTGTTGAAGGAAATAAGCCACTTTAAGAAAAGTCGTCCGAGTATAAAAAAAAAAAAAGAAACGTCACCTTGATTTACAGTACTCAGCTGATTCTTCCATTGTACCTCTATCGCATTCTGAAAAAATGCCGTCAACAAACGCCACAAGGGTTATAGATACTAAAATAACTAGTAGAATAAACAAACGCGATGCCATGTGTAGGCCATATACCGAAATATGAAGTAGGTTGACTAGCGTCATCCTGTAAAAACAAAATCAACTAAAAAAGGTTTAACAATTAAATCACGTGTCCACAGCATGTTAATATACACTTCTCTACGGAGGGATAGCTGTTTTATATCATGCGTACACAAAAACAATAAAACCGCGTACCTTTATATCGCACACTTCAAAAGGGAAAGAATTACATAAAGTTTCTCCTCTAAAAGTATTCACGTGTTGTTTTGTTTGAGGGGTTGAATGGTTTTTTACAAGTTACAATATTACAATTTTACACACGATGACGATAACGTTTGCGAGGAGGAAACCTACTGATATACCTTCTATTTCGTTCTGGAGAGCGTGATCTTGAGCGACGATAGTGGCGCTTCATTATTGGGCGCCTACCATCTGGAGATCTGCTTCTGTATCTTCGTATAGGTGACCTCGACCTTGGAGAGCGCCTTCTTGAGCCTCTATATCTTGTGTGGCCTCCGCGTGCTCGTAAATTAGGCCTAGAGCGCGGTATATACTTTGGGTTGGGCTTTGACAAAGGACGGAAGTGTGGAGGAGGTCCTCGGCGCTCACTAGGGTGTCTTCTACGAGGGGATCTAGCTCTTCTTGGTGGTGTTGTTCTACGCCTGTAAGGTCCTCGTCTGTTATGTTCATATAATGGAGGAGGGTCTCTATACGGAGGTGGCCGTATGGGTGGTCTATGGTATTCATTAGGCATCGGTCGTTCAAGAAGTGTTGGTGGCATATGAACATTATCATTTGGCGGAAGCAAAAGGTGTTCTGATGGAGGAGTATGAGTCTCGCGAGGTGGCGTTTGTGTTGGTTGTAAACTAATCAAGTTTTGTTCTTGGTTTTGTGGTGGAGGTATATTCATAGGAGCTGTATCGGGTAATGGTAAATGAATAGCTTCAGAAGGTGGCTGAGTTCTAATACGACGTGTTCCATGACGGAAAAAAACTGTTGTCTCAGGATTATGTTGTGGTTCGTTTTGGTCTTGTGTAGGGAGTAGTAACGAACTTTCATCGCCTTGTATATCATCTTCCATGTTTCTTCGAAGTAGGTTTGTATCAGGGACAAAGCGTACTTGACTAAAGAAACACAAGGTAAGAAGTTTGAAATTAAAATAGAAAAAATGTAAAAAGTTTTATGTACACTTGTTCCCTGCCGGAATAGACATCCTCTTCATCACCATATGGCATTTCCATCTCACCCTGGTCTTGATGTACTTCTATTCTGATATCCATAGGGTCGATGGGATGGTTATTGAGTTGATTATTTGGTGATTTTTTGTTGACTAACGCGACTGCAGCATCAAATCTGTCAAGATGTCTGAAACTGTTTATATGTGTGAATACAGCTTTCTTTGGGTTTGGATGAATACTATGACATAGACTACATAAGTAACAAGTAGTCCACATACGATTCTTATCAGCATAACCAAAATCCATCCATCCACGTTCGTAGGCGTAAAGCATATGATTCCTATTTTTTTCTTCCACATTATTCAAGTACTTTTTTATCCGCTTTTTTGTTTCTAAATCACGTGATTTTGGGTATACTTCTCTTTTGTTTGCAGTATCTATATGTAGATCTCTTCTAGAATGGCAGTGTTTATGCCAGAAGTTCTCCTTGACAGGGAAGATTCCACAAAGGTAATCAATGTAAAAAGTTTGTTTTTCGCAGATTATACGATTAACCCATCCAAGCTCTATTAGTCGCTCTGTTGTTACTTCAAAAGGTTCATCAAATTCATCTCGCTCCATGGATTCTATATCTTCTTGGTATTGTCCTTCATCATACTGATCCATCTCAGGTGTTGTAGGTACATCTTCAAGACCTTCTAGTTTAATTCCGTCAAAACCTGTTGCTGTATCTTCTATTTCCATTTTAATATCTGGTTTGATTTCTTCTTCACCATCAGATTCAAGTAGTTCATATACAATATCTGGAGAATCGTTTTCATCGTTCTCTTCATTATCGGATGTCAAATCAACAATGAAAACGCCTACAACTTAAGTAATTAATGATAAGTGAGACATAAGTAAATTAGATTGTAAAACAGCATGCGAAAAAGAGTTTTGCGTCATTTAAGGCCTTTTTATGGTACTACAAAGGATACTTGTTCGATGAGTTATTATTGTCAAAAGGTCAATAAAGTACTTGGTAATCGCGGTTTATGTCAAAAAAAAAAAAGATCATTTCAAAGAGGAAAGTTTTGTTTGTTTCAAAAAGAAGTTTATCTGCTTGATTTGAGGTGCCTTTATCGGTTTTTTCATCTTCTTTTATAACAATTGTGTCTTGTTGATGTCCTTTAATAAAAGAGTACGATGCATCAGGTTGTAGTATAGCTTCTTTGTACTCATTTGATTGTTGAACAATTTCCAAGAAGTATTTATCTTCTACCAAGTCCCTAAAGTATAGATGCTTGTTACATACAGGACAGTACCATTTCTTAGCCTTATCGCAAACAGAAAGCCATGTGGTTAGATCAAAGCACTAAAACGAAGCAATATAAGCACAAAGAAACACAACATAAACCCATTGTGTTAAAAACTTTGGACGTACTTTAATGTGTGCACATGATTTGCCACGACAAGGTATTTTTATTTTTAATAGACTCAAAGGGTCTATTAAAGCCATTTTACGCTCCACTTCAATCACACCAAAAGCAGAAAACGAGGCACGAACTAACATCATTTTCAACAAAAAGTACGGCAAAAAACTTTACGATTGTTTTGGCTTAGTAATCTAACCTTGTTCTTTTGCTTCAGGTACTGTTAAAGGTGGTACCATAGATATCAGCTCAGTCGCACTTCTCTTTCTCATATATTGTATAACGCCAAAAAATCCCTTGATTATTAGAAACAGTAGAAAAACATACATACCTCTCTATGTGCTTCAACGCATTTTATAGTTATTTTGTTAAAACCTGAACAAACTTCGCTTGTTAAATGCCATGCATCCTAAATAATAGATGAGTATCAATGATAACCAATAGTTATTGTACATGGTCTGGACCCACTGTACGACCATTCATCTTCACTCCAGACAGCCCTGAAGGCTTAACATTTTGTGTTGTTTTCTCACTATTGACATAACATCGAAGTAGGATTTCATCGGTATTCCTCCCATTGTGCACAAAAGAGCACGTGTGTACGCCAATCTGTGATATGTTAAAGCATACTAACGGGTTCTTATCGACTGGATGACGAAAAGGATCGTGTTTTTCTCCTTGAACAATCAACCGTATAATATTTAACGGAAGCTGATTTGATTGTAATGTTTTAGCTTCTATAGCCTTCTCTCCAGTGACAGGAGGTAAGTTATACACTGGCTTACATCCGCTGTTAGCGCTGAAAGTATATTAGAGATGAGTACGAGAGCGTAAGAGTGTATTTTGTTCGATTTTTGGATAAAATGTTAAAAAGCATTTTGTTAATTTCCTGCTTTGGATTCGTACCTGATCAGTGCAAACGCCCGAAAAACTGATCGTAAGTCTCTTTCGTCGTTATAGCCAGGGTTTCTCTTTTCGCAATACTTGTTGAGGGTTGATAGAAGAAATGATTCTAGTTTATCTACACAACTCATACGATTCATTTTAGAGCATCCACGAACAGATAACTTTCTATTTGTAAAGATTACTTATTATTCCCTGCATTTGGTGCTATATTGTTCTAAAAAGGTACTTACGACAAGCATGCGCGTAGTTCCTTTACTCTAAAGGCATTGCGGATAATAAGCTACAATTTGTCAGTTTAACTCAAGAAATGGCCTAATTAGCTAAATTATAGTCATTTGACGCGAAAGCGGGGTGAATTGTAGAAAAAAAACTGTGACATGCCAACACTTCGTTGTAATTATATCGCTCCTTCAAGGCTTGCAGCCTAAGCTGATGCTCTCGCCGATTTGCCATAACCTGGTGGCGCAGATAGCCGTTGGATGATATTATGGAATTAGAATGACTTTTTCTGGCATGTATCACTCAAGAGTTATCAAAATAATTCTCCACGCGAGTGTATCAACAACACAGCTTGCAAGAATACATTTACAACATTGTGAGAAAAATTGATGTTTATTGTAATAATTATAAGTGGGGCATCTAACCTGGCATTGGGAATGTGCTTGCGAAAGCCTCAACTTCTTTTTTCAATGTCTAAGTAGAGGATGAATAAAACAACAGAGTAATTTTTTTCTCAATTTTTTTTGATTTACCTTGATAGCATCGCTTTCTTCACAACCTGCAATGAAATCGACCAATTTCTTACCTTTAGCTTTCTACAATATATGTTAATATCCAAGCTATTTCCACACTGAAAATAATTACAAAGAGGTAACGTACTTGGATGTCAAGAGCAATTTTCAAAGCGCGATCAAGGAATCCTGCGACTTTGGTGAAATCTGCTTCTTTGAAGCCACGTGAAGTCAAAGCTGGAGTACCCAAACGAATACCCTTTGGTGATACAGCATTGGCGTCACCGTATATTGTGTTCTTGTTGGCAGTAATGTGGGCAAAGTCGAACAACTTTTCGAGTTTGGAACCAGTGATTTTATGTGGACGCAAATCCCACAAGATCAAGTGGTTGTCAGTACCTCCAGTGACAATAGCATGACCGTTATCTACTAAACCCTTTGCAAGAGACTTTGCGTTTGCTTTAACTTGCTTAGCATAATCCTTGAACTCTTGAGTGTTGACTTGTTTGAGAGCAGTGGCAATTCCAGCAATTGCATGTTCGCTAAAAAAAAATTAACTTCAAAGGCACTGTTCGAGGATCCAAAGCAAGCAAATGTGATGGATTCACGTATGTTGATGCAATGGGTTATGAAGGAATTTTTTTACGTACTGTGGACCTCCTTGGAGACCTGGGAAAACAGCTTTGTTGATCTTTGTTTCAAAATCATAGTTATCTTTTGATTTACCACCGATTGGTCCTTTTCTGTAAAAGATAAGGGCAGCACGTGGTCCTCTAAGAGTTTTATGTGTTGTAGTTGTAACAATATGACAGTGTGCGAAAGGATCATCGGCTTCCTAAAACAAAACAAGTAAGATCTTTGGTGCTTTTTTTTTAATGCTAGCTCAGACAACAAACGTACCTGAGCTGCAACAAGACCACCAATATGAGCGATATCAGCCATCAAGTAAGCGCCAGCTTTGTTTGCGATTTTTCTCATAGTAGCGTAATCCCATTCTCTTGGGTAAGCAGAACCACCCTTGTTTGTAGAGTTAGGAAAAAAAAGAAAAATGAGTAAGAAAAACGCGGTAGGCGTACTGCAATAAGCATTTTAGGCTTGAAAGCGCTTGCAAGAGTTGCCATTTTTTCGTAGTCAATGACACCAGTGGTCTAGAGCTTGTTAGATAAATGTTAACAGTTAAAAAAGAAAAATGGAGTTTAGGCAAATTATTTAATTCTGGATCACGTACTGGGTCAACTTTGTATCCCATAGACTCCCAGAAGATGGAAGTAGCAGAAACTCTCCTTTTAGCGGTCATGTAACCGTGACTCAAGCTTCAAAGTGTCAGAATTTGTAGCGAACCTCAAATGTTTAAATGTTTTTACGACGTACTGTCCTCCCGAAGGCAAATCAAGGCCCATGATGCGTGAATGAGGTTCTAGGAGGGCTGTGTATACGGAGAAGTTAGCAGGACTTCCTAAAAAAATAGTGTAAGTAGGGAATACGTTAAAAATGTTAATTTACCGCTGTATGCTTGTACATTTACTCCCCACTCGCTAGGATCAAGTCTGAAAGCTTCCAAACAACGTTTTATGGCCAAATTCTCAATCTTATCAACAACCTCGTTACCACCGTAATAACGCGCTCCAGGGTAACCCTCAGAGTATTTGTTTGTTAAGCAAGAACCATTGGCATCCATGACTGCGCGGGAAGTGAAGTTCTAGGTTTTTACGCGTTAGATAGCTGTAAGAGAGTGTTTGAGCGTTTAGCTATTTACCTCTGACGCGATGAGTTCGAGACATCCAATTTGTCTCTTTTTCTCGGCTTCAATAAGAGCATGAAGCTCAGGGTCTGATTTTTGTAAAGATGCGTTCTGTTAGTTTTGTAAGTTTACAAGCATAAAATACAAGAACAAGTCACGAAAATGCTTAGTCGGTGCGTACCAAGTCCATTATTAGTGAATATAGAAACTGTAGAGACTTGAGAAAACTTCTGCACTTGCCTGTCAAAATCCGGCGAAACCTAAGCAAAAACCAACTACTCTATCAGGCAATTTTGTTGTGAGCTGTTTATGACTTCAAGTGTATCATGCTGCGCTAAAGAAGTTCTCAAGAGTATGGGTGTACATCGTTATTGGCCACTTCGGTAGTAGACCTAAAGGTATTGCGTTTGTTCTTACTTTTTTCTTATCTTCATCTTGGTTACACAGTAGCAGTTTCACATAGGATATTAATCGACAGTGTATACATAAGATCAATGAGTGTAGGCAACGGATATAGGACTAGAAGGCATAAAAGTCTATTTATTACCGTAAACTTGTGGATAAACTCAATTGCAAAAAACTTGTAAAGTATCATAATTTATTATCAAACTATATATATACCACAATCGGATTTAATGCAATATCAGTACACGTAATAATGTTACTTAGTCGTACAACTTTATCAGCTTAGTAGGTGCTGCACTATGGCTACCACAACACTATTCCCTACAAAGCTAATGAAAATGTATAAAAAAAATCTACCTCAACATCAAAGCCATGATAAAGGTATAGCATCATTAGATAGCATAAGTAAAATTGCAGTATCAGCTGAGTACTATTGTTAGATTATGCTACAAAGATTCATATTTAAAATGACTTCTTGTCGCTTTGGTTGTGCTTAACATTCTACTAAATCACATTATATATAAAAACGTACAAAACTGTCTAATATGTACTACTGCTTATTACTATTTTTGGTAACTAGCATTACAACAGTAAACAAAGAAAACTAACAACAAAAAGTTAGAAACTTTTATTTTATTAGTGCCCAGTTAGTTATACATACGCTTCTAAGGTATAGTACATTTTAGTACTGCAACACCTTTACTGTAAATGTTACGTTGCCTTAAATTACCCTTTTCATCCCATCTCTTGTGCTCTCCCTCCATTTGGCCGTTGGCGTAATTATGTAGCGTTCTCAACTGGCCATTAGGATGCCATGAAAGGCAAACTCCTTCTCGTTTATCATCAACATACTTAGCGCGGATATAGAGTTGACCACTTGTGTACCAATGCTTGTATTCTCCTGTCATTTTGTCGTTATCATAGTGTCCCTTCATTTGCATCATACCATTGTCATGCCACGCCTTGTACTTGCCTTCTTTTTTACCATTGACATACTGACATTGCATACACAAAAGATTATTCGGATACCATATCTTAGTTTCTCCATGAAGTAAACCATGCTGCCAATACGATTTATGTAAAATTTGAGCTGGCGACTTACTTTTTTTTTGTTTCAACCATCTACCATGTTTTTTCAATTCGCTGTCGAATCTAGTGGCTATGGCTGCTTGTTTGGATAGAAGTGGCCACTGTAAATACGCTTCAACGTCTATGTCAAAGATATATAGGTGTAGCTCCACTGGGAGGTCCAGTAGATTGTAACGATCTGATTTACACGTATTTTTCTTCGTCTCACCCATACATTCCGGAATAACGCGAAATACGTTGATTAAGCAAATCAAAGCCCTACGTTTGTTCAGCGAAAGGTATCTTCCGAAAGCTTTTTTTTTATCAGTCACGTGCAGTATTTTTTTTTCTGTATTAATCTCCAGAAAACCACGTAGTTTCGCGGAGCGTTTCACTCCTTGTGCTTACTCTGTGAGTCGTAAACAAGACACGAAAGGTCACTTGAATTAACAAACACTGTAATAGGACCATCTAACTCGTCTAATATTCAGTATGGCTCGGAGACTCAACGTGGTTAAGGAGGTTTTACGTGAGTGTCGTGTTTTTCAATTTTCACAGAAATCGGGGATTCATCGGATTAACTTTAAGGTTTTTCTGTCTGTGAACTTAAACCATAACAAAATAACTTCACAAAGACCAAATGCAACTCTTCTACCTTCTAGTCGCTATCGTATTCCTATCACTATACGTACAATCCGCTGATGGTAAATGCGCACTTAAATGGGCTTCTCGAACATTCAGACATGGAGGAAAAGGGTACTGCGTCGAGAGATGGGGTTCTTGCCCTGTTCCAGGAGCTAACGGCAAATGGTACTCAGCATACAATGAAGACGTACAAAATCGTTCATGCTCCGGTGCTGGAGACTCTGGTAAATGCAGATGCAAGCGCTGTAAAAACAGAAGCGTTGATGGACAAAGCTGTAACAGAAGAATTGAGTCTCGCACAGTAACTGATTGTAATGGTCTTACCACTTTCACTTGTACCTAATTGTAAGCAAAGCTAAGACAACTACCATATTTGTGGTAAAATAAATAGAAACATTGTTAAAAAACTTCGAATAGTTTTTTATTCTTTTGTCTTATTTTTAGCTTTAATAGCAGTTTTCACCTTTATTGAGGTACTGTAATACATGAAAACATGAGTGGAGTATAGAGGGGTATGCTCTTCTCATGAATTAGTTAGTCCTAAGAGTAGCACATTCAACGCAAAACCGACAGAATGTAAACAAAGACAATTTTCTTTTATTAATAAGCCTCAAAACGAGAATTGTTGCAGTTTGTTTATCTACAGTCTAACAGTTACAAATCTGCTTTGAGCTGTACTTGGTAATTCTAAAGACACAGTCTTTCTACTCCCACCCTTTGTTACAATAATATCATATGAGCCGTGGTACCCTCGTATACTTGTTCTTCCTTGCGAGTTTGTAGTTCTCTGCGCGTTTGTCTGCCAAAGATTCATTAGTGACTGGTAGCGTCTACCAGCAGCGTTGAGTTGCCAGTTCTGGTTTACAATATGGGCATTTTGTCTCCAATGTCTTCCTTGCTAAACTAAAAGTAAGACAGCGAAGTACTAAGAGCAAAGTGTTTATCACTTACCCAAAATCCCCACATGAGTATAGCTTCAACATTGTCGTGTCCATATGCTGTATAGTACAGTCTCTCGAGATTATCTGCGCGTATATTTTCATTTGCGTTTGAGCTATCATACTCAGTGACGGATACTAATCGGAACATGTAAATTAAAGGTTGATAAAACAATGCATACTTGGAATCTTAGCGCCATTTACTGTGATGGTAGAGAGCCTATCTAAACGATCTTTGACATCAAATGGGTTTACTGTACTTCCAAAGTGACCCTGAACACCAATACCATCTACTGGAGCGCCTTGATTCAACAAGTTTTGTATAAACGTCTAAAAAAACATTGTGTTAGAAAGTAAACTTAAACACTATCATACTTTATATTGAGTAACTTCGTTTGCGTCAGTGATTATGTTGTAGTCATTAACATACAATTTAACACCAGGATATATGTTTTTAGCGTCTCTATGCATGTTCGCTGTTGTCGTTGAGCCCAACCTTGAGGTAAAAAAGCTTCCGTGCGTTGCCTCGTTGTTGACTGCCAGAAAGTACTTAGAACAACTTTTTTCGTTATAACCATTGGCTTACCGTCCATATGCCAAATCCCTATTGCTTTCCAATGATTCATGTAAGAGTTTATACGAGAATTAACAGCTTGTCGTAAGGCAGAAGTAGATAATCCCTTAACCCAATCTTGAACAAACTAAGAAAAAATTAAGAAAACTTGTTTTGGTTTGAGGGTGAGTACTCTGTCAACTGCCCAGAACATTGTATGGAGTCTCACTTTCATATTATTGGCTTTCATAAAGTTTACCATTCTATCTGCTTCAGCGTATGTAACCTAAACTCATCAAAACTCAAAGAACTGTATTTGTTGTTTTTGTACTTGTCCTTGGTTTCGCTCGTTATCATACCACTTTCCTGCATTCTCTGGAACACCACAGTTAAAATTATCCCGAAGGAAACTTTCGTAGTTTCTCGCATCAGAAGATGTTCTACCAATGAAACCGTTTCCGATAGCCGTTCCGAAGCAAAACTCTTTTTCTTTTTGTTGAAATCTAACATTTGCTCCTTGGACAGGTGTACCAGCACTATCAACAACACGAACATTGATTGTACTCTTCCTGATAGAATTGATTCTATTTTGAAGGCGAGCTTTCTCGGTTTGCCAATTGACGATAGTGACAGAGCAGGTATCAATGAAGTAGTTGACACCTAAAGAATCATTAGAGTTTCACAAAAAAAAAAGCCACACGTGCTTGGAGGAGGTCCTTCAACATAGACTAACAAATCTTGATAAACACTCTGGGCTTCTAGTGTCAATTTAGCATCAAACCTCGTCCATATATTTGCAGGAGTTGAAAACGCCTTCATTCCAATGTATTGAGCGGGGCCACCCTTGTTTATGCTACCATGAGTCAGCAAGCAATAGAAAAGAACAGTGGTTGTATCAGGAAACGCACAATGCTGTAACCTTGAAATTCTGAGGAGATGTCGTCCTCACATAACAAGATACACTAAGAAAGGCTCCGGCATTATTCGCTTCTGGTGTAAGCAAGTTGACACCATTTCCTTTCAACTGAAATTTGATGCCAGAATACGTGCCATGTCTGAACAAGAAGTTGAGGAGTGGACGAATACTTGCGTATATACGTACCTGTTGAATACTCTAGCACTGTAACTTCCTTGATGTCTTGGATTTGATACAAATGAAATTTGAGCACCACCAAACGTGTCAGTATACCTTCTATTTTCGAAACCTACGAAAAGAAATTGGTAAACATCAGGACCACGTGATATCGAACGACAAAGGCTTGTTGTATTGTTTCCAAGCGTACCTCCATCGCTAAGTTTATTAGCCAGTGTACAGGCGAAAAAACCAATGAATGCGAGTTTAAACAAGCAGTTGTTGCGATACATGTGAGGTTACAATGGTTTTAAGTAGACTTTCTTAAACAGCAGAAACTAGCGTCCCATGTCAAAATTCGCAAGCTATTTGCGCTAGTGTTCTTACCCAACGCGCTAGTAGTTTTAATATAAAAGAGAACTAGCATTGTGGCTCCTCGTAAGTCATTGGTTAAAACACATATTCTTGAGTGGTTCCCTTTTCATCTTTTCATGGCACGTGATTTCCAAACGCGTTATCGAGACGAATTTCACTAACGTTCAATGTCATAAGAGAGGGTGCTATGTTGAGCTCAAAAGGCGATGAACATTGTAACAGTGTACTATAATACTCAGAATTAATATTGTATTCATGAGGAAAAAATTCATTAATTCATACCTTCATACCAGGTATTGCTGTCTTCAAGTTTTAATACAGGCTGACTTTTAACAAAAAAAATCCAGTTTCGCCTGATTTGACGGATTTGACACTTCTTGCAAATCTCACTTTTTTATGTGATCTACCCTCACAAGCGTGTCTAGCGAATCCAAATATTTCAAACCGTGATTTAAAAAAACCAATCCACAATTATTTATTTACATATTTGATACCTGGTGGCGTTTACAAAGCCTATGGTAGCGTCGTTATACTGGTTTGAATTGTTGTGTATGAGTTTTTCACGCTCTACCCCTGTTGATGCCGTGAGAGTGCCGTTAATAGCGTGGGTGCTACTTGTAGCGCTAGTAAAATTTTACACGTACCTGTAGCAATACAGTTGGTTTTTTATCACGTGAAACAAAGTCGAACAGTGTTTGAGTCTATTCATACCAATATGTTGCTTTTAGCCATCGTACCTTTTCTTTTACGTTGCTTTTTCTAACAGATGACTTCTATGGCTTACACGTACCACATACAGTGCCTAGGTAATATTGCGATCTTTCCTGCCAAGACAGCTGCACCAAAAGCTCTATCAAGTGCCTTCTGCTTGCAAACTCAACCACAATAGCCTTAAAAGCAGCCACGTGTTATTTAGGTTTTCTGTAAATAGCGTGGTTTTTTAACTAGCTGATATTTTCTTCCACATCTGTCGCTTAAAAGTCAAGTCTGAAACAGTCTATTAAGCCCTCCATTCACATATTGAAAACACTCATCACAAATGTCGCTTCACTTCATCATATTATCAATACTCGTAGCTAGCTCGTATGGCCAAAGTGGTAATTTGGCAAGTCTTTATGGTTTTAATAGGAAATACCAACCTAACTTCTTTAATAGCTCGTTTCATGGCCACTTACAACGCCATTCCCTGCTGAACTTTTTTACATGCTCGAAGCTTCTTTTGAGGCTTCTGGAATTACTGCTGAAGAGTCCCTGCTTACAAGAGATGAGGATCTTGATAATACCGAAGATCTTACGGATAGCTGTGTAGAAGTACGTTTTTGCCTTTGTAGAAAGTACTGACACCTTCAATAGTCGACATTGTTCGAGACGACTTCTGACATAGACCTTGATGCGAAATTTAGGTTTAGGTTTACCAGTGCAGAATACGCAGGGCCAGCAACAGCAAGGTACAAAAAATAACCGTTTTTACGACACAACAGGCCTTCTTGAGGTTTGTTTGTACATCAGCTTCTATTCAACGAATATTTTCGACTTTCTGTCGAATACCACGTGATACCCTGATATCATTGATTTAAGAACTCAGAAAGACCTCAAATTGCTTCGTATTGTAACTATTTATGTTAGCGTCATCGTATCAAATACTCCTCAAGCTGCGAGCTACAGATTATTTATTGGAGATCCTATGGATCCTGATTTCGAAAACGTTGTCACATCTACAGCAAATCCAACAACTACATTATCTATAAGCTTTAATATCGTACAAAACCAACGGGTTACCATAGATATTCAACCTTTTGGTACATTTGAACGAGTTTGTTTTTGTTTTCTTCTTTACCTTCTGATTGTTTTAAACAGGTGTTGGTTTTTCCCCTGCAACTATTTGCTTTGAATCCGATTTTGAAGTTTTTGAAGTTTTGGGATCTCCTTGTCCAAGGAGACTTTCATCAGGAGTCTAAAAGTCTGACTAATAAAGCTAACAATTCTAAAAACGCACCAAATAAATTTAGTATAAAAACATAGAACTGTTTTTTAGTGCACCCGTTCTTGGGTTCGCTCATTAGCTTACCACTTTTCTGAATTGTCTGGACCAGGTCCACAGTTAAATCAGTTGTAGTTTATTGCATCGGAGATTGTTCAAATGATGAAACATTTTCTTGTTGAATTCTCCTTGGCTTGACTATCAACAAGTTAATTTTATGTGATTGAAAAAAGTTGCAAATGAAGGTGCTTGCTGGAGCCCCTTCAGCATACGCAGGGAATCATTAACTATTCCAAATGGTATTGTAGATGTAAAATAACATTGGATTGCATCCGTCTCACTCAACTTCTAGCATCCACATGCAGTTTTCGCAATAAAGTCAGTTTTTAGGAGCAGACAACAGTTTATCCTTTTTTCAAGGGTTTCAAAGGGAAGAGGTGATGTTGCTTGCCATTAGTTATCTGTGATCCAATATATGGCAATCTAAGGGTTGTGAGGTTAGTCAGCAAAGTTCCTCAAATACCTGTCGTGACTACAGACATAATAGAAATCCACAACAATCATGGCTAAGAAGGCGTTACTATTGATAGAACCTTTAGAAATACTCCAAATACCCAATGAGATTTCTAAGGAAGAAATATTCGTTAAATAAAGCGTAGCAGACGTTATTCACTTTAGTATGGCTTGTAAAAAGCAATCAGGCCATTATCAAGAACGATACACGCTTGTGGAGCAATTACATACGACAACACATTTTCACGTATGTCGCACAATGGCATTACAGTATCTGTAACAGGCGAATTATACTTTAAAAGTAAAGGAGTACTCCACCTCAAGCACCAATAGATCGCTCAAACGAAGAATCATTATCAATAGATCTCATTCTTGTCAACGATTAGCTGAAAAATGGTCAACCGTTTACAGTTTGAAGGTCTGGATGTAACTCCTTTTTTTTGAAACCTTGTAAGGTTTTAATTCATTAGAAGAGTATGTTGCTCTTCACTTTGATGAAGCTGAAGAGGAATTCTTTGACAAGGATTTTGAGATTGGTAAAGCGAGTTTGTTGGTAAACATAGAAATTGAAAAAAGCAGCAACAAATACGAGGGTCATTCATTACGTTCAAGTGATATTGGCGAAGTTGTTTCAGATATGAAAGATAAAGGTATACGTAAGGAATTTAGGAAAGATGGTACATACCGTGATGGTGATGATCGCGAGAAAAAAGAAGAGGAGTGGTTAGACAATCTTTCAAAAACAATTGTTGAGATAAAAAGTTTGAAAGGATCATTCTTCAAGGATATATTTGGCCACATGAACCATGCACAAGGATGTATTATTGTCATTGGTTAGTGGGTATATCTCTTTTCAATCCAAATTTAATGTGATAATAAAGTTGACGTTATTGTTTTTAATGTTGTCCTATTCATTCACTGAGGCTAGTTTCGCCATCTAGTGTTGTCTGGGCTTTTCAAGCTAATGATGATATAACTGACATTAAAAGGTATCATTAGCTCTAAAGGCTATAGCAGAGCACATCCATCAGATTTCATATCAATGTTCCAACAGATGTTTCCGCTAGCACGTCTTCTTTTTTACTGTACAAAAAACTAGAATCAACGGTCATCCTGGGCATGAGAGGACGTAGTAACAGCTTTCAATTATCCTTTTACCAAACGTTTGTACAGTTGGCAGTGAGAAAAACGTTAGAAACGTTTCGTCAAAACTAATCTCTAATGTTGTTCACTTCATGTTTGAGAGTACACCAACCCACCGAATCTGGTCATTATACTCCCAAGAATAACACACGCGATAAATACTATTACTCGAGTCAACGAAAGGGAGAACAAGTCTGTGACAAAAATAGGAGTTAAGTGAAAATATGGAAATAAGCAATAAGTTTGTAGTTTCTCGCATAAACGACCATGGAGGTCAAGTACAAGTTCTCTTTAGCTGGTGATAAAGGTACGCCAATAATCTGTTGTTACGCGCTAATAAAAATTACTAAAGGAGTTGGGAAAAGCTGCTTGAGTCATAGTTTCGCCAAATCTATTTTCCCTAAGCAATATGGTACGTAATCGCGAATAAACTTGGTACCGGTACAATAATCTAACGTAAAACACCAAAGATCCTTCGATAGCTAATAGATATACAAAGAATATCACAGTAGACGGAGACTTGGCCGTGGTAGAGATTCGTGAGTATCGTTTCAACTCAATTTTTTTTCGAATACCTTTTTTTTTGTATATTTCTCCTCGCTAATCACGTGATTTAGTTGACGCTTCAAGTGGTGAACAGTATGACGGTTTTATAAAAAACATAAATACGCAAGTGTGAACTGTATTAACTCTGCTATTAGATATATGGCTGTACATGAAATGCAGTGGAAGTCATCTCAATGCGTTTTGTTTTGTTTTTCAATGACAGACAAAAACTCTTTCGATAAGATACCTTCATTGTACTCCAGCGTTACAAGGTAAGTAAAATAAAACGTAACGGTGAACCATATCGATGATAAACAAAAAAGAAAACATAAAACATAAAAAAAACCAAAATCACGTGACTTTTTTTCTGTAGTATACATAAGACCGCTCAAGTATTTGTATTGGTTGGTACTAAAGGTGATATGAATAAAGACAGACAAGTTACAAAAGAAGGAGCAACCGAGTTGGCTGAATACTACAAGTACGAAATTCAAAATACATCAAAACTTATGGACAAGAAATACAAACAAAATGGCTGGGAGTCAAGCGTACTAACTTGTCACTAGGATGAAATACTTTGAGACTTCAGCTCTTACACAAAACGGTATTCATGAATTATTTGAGTATTGTATACGTAAGATAAGAACTCGTCAAGAAGCTGCGAACAACACAAATAATAAAAGAAAAAAGAAATTATCATGTGTTATTTTGTAACGAAAAAAAAAAAAATTTCCCGAATAAAAAATTGTATTATATTGTGTTTAAAACAGAAATAAGTTTTCATGAGACGGGTTCACAGAGTATCTTAAAATGACATCAAGACGTAAAAAGGGTAAGTCTTGAAAAGAGTTTAACAAGTCGATTTTTGTTCCCACGGATAGTTCAGTACACTAACCAATTCTATCACTCTGATCGAACCAACGAGCGGCACGAGAATAGGTGACTAGGTAGGTTGTGTTTTTTGTGACGTTGTCTTCAAGGATTGTTTCTGGAACGCCATGTGTCATTATTGCCTTTACCTAACACTAGCTTGTGATACGAGAAATGCTCAAAGTTGAAACTTCAAAGATTGTACCACGTCACTTTTGCCGACTCTACTTGTGTCAAGAAAAATATAATAGAGTTCAATAGCGTAGCCATCGAACAAGGTGATGAAGACTGTGCTTACAATGCAATATTCAGTCAACAAAAACAAGCATTGTTCATGGCAATAAGTGGTGACTGCGATAATAAACCAAACAAAAGTCGTATGACTCAAATAAAGCAAATGATAGGTGAGTACAAAGCTCCAACTGCAACATAAAATTACGTTTCGAATATAACCAAGTAAAAACAAACAGTTAATCAGCCAAGCTGAGTCCATTAGTTTCATACTACTACGACAATTGATTTTGTAGAACAATAAGGTATGGCGTGCAGACCTTAACGATAAGGTGAATATTCCAAGAACGTATTAAGAACTTGACAAGTTTAATTTCCTAGAACTTAAATAAGTCAAGCTTGGCTCACTTGTCACCATAAACTTACACAAAACAACGGAGCTCCAGGAGAACACCTTATTATAATAATAATGTCTAAACCAAAGGTGCCATAGACGAAATGTCACATGTTATTTTGACATAGAGTTTTATAGTTGAAGCGTGAAGGTACTATGGAAGCTACAGCCACTGAAGGCCAAAGCATTTTGGAAGCACAAGGATTCGAAAATGCAAAAGACCGACAAACGCGCTCTACAAAGCGTGTACGTACCTCATTATAATATAGCAGTGCTCCAGTGAGCTTATATCGTGCATTACAGGCGGTAGAATCGGCGTCAGTGATGCTTGGAGCAAAAAGAAAAAGACCGACTGATATGACCAAAGAAGAGCTTAGTACTTACGTAAAAGGTCTACGCATGGCGTTTAGGTATTTTTTAACCCGTTTTGAACATAAAAAGCGTTAACAGCAAATTTAGAGTTTTCGACGAAAACAAAGATGGCGTAATAACTGGCGATGAATTAAAGGCTGTATTACGCTCCCTGGGTAAAAAACCAACGGTTGCGAAGATTAAAGGCATTTTAAAGGAAGCTGACACGAATAAAGATGTAAAATAGCAAAAAACTAGCGAAATTTCTGTGGTTTTCTTACTTTGTTTTTTTAGGGAGGTATTTCTGTTGACGAGTTTATCAAATACATGATTGATAAACAAAAAATGAAGGTCCAGGTATATTGATAATACAAACTGCATACAGGATTACAAACAGCTTACTGACTTCGAGTTAGAATGATGAAAAAGAACCAAAGAAAAGAAAAGTTGCAAAGAAAACAAAGCAAGTACAATCAACTTCAACACCACCAAAGAAAAAAGCACCTCAGAAAAAGACAGCACAAAAGAAAAGTAAAAAAGCAGATAAGGAAGAAGATGAAGGTGATGCAATGGAAGTTGATACACCAACAACAAAGAAAAAGCAAAAGTAAGTTACATTTAACAATCAATCTTTGAGCATTTTGTTGTTAACTCTTTCTTCCAGACCAGCATTAAAGCGTGGATTGAGTATCACTGGATTCTTTACAGAGTTTGCTGATCAACATGATGAGATAAATGCAACTCATAAAGATGCACATATGAACCCTTCAGGCCGTGGATATGATCTCGGTAGAGAAAGTGCTTTTGGCATGTTCACAATCATCTTGCGTTCTTATTTTGGCGATAACGTGTGGACCAAGCCTAAGGAAGCATTAGAAGCTAAGGGATTTGTAGTTATTATTGCCAAAAATGATAAGGTACAACAACGAAAGCAAAACTTAAAGATACTAAGCGCTTTTTAGGAGTTTTTGGATGACTTGGATAACCACGATGAAGCTTGGGTTTGTGCTGGTCATTCGGGCACTCTATCAAAAGAAATATGTGACGCATTGGCCAAGTATCATGCTGCAGGTAAAGGAATATTCATATGGGCAGACAATGAACCATATATTCAGCAGGTACGCAACTTTATGCTATTTCCTTGTTGTTAATCGAATTTAAAAGGCGAATGGTCTAATTAAAGCACTCGGTTTTGATTACCAACTAACTGGAAACGTACCTGGAGCTAAAAACCTAACTCTGGGCGGACGTGGAAAACCTAAGAAAGGACAGTGTAAGCAACAGTCTTTCGGGGTTTTTTTGTTGTTGTTTCTGACTTTAGATTTAGTCAAACGACACTTGATAACAACTGGTCTTGTTTCTCTTTGTGAAGGATACACTATATGCTATCCGACAAAAGAAACTGATGATATGAATATCATAGGATCTGGAACAGACGGTCCTCCATGCTTCTGGTCGCATCACCCGAAAAACAAAGGTAAACAAGCTCTATTTTTTCCCAAGTTATAAACTCACTTTATTTACAAGGGCGTGTAATTGTCGATTGTGGTTTCACTAAGCTTTACCATAACTGGGATTCAGCTGGTACTGGACGCTTTGTGCGTAATTGTGCTGTTTGGTTATCTGGAGTTGATTGGCGCCTTAAAATTGGAGCTGGACTTAAAGGCGATATTGATTGGTCATCTGTAAATCAATAAATCTTGTTAGTTTCTTTTAAATCTTGTAGAGCTTTGCTCCAGTTGTTCTGAACAAAAAAGTCTAACTAAGACAATCTAAAAAAGATGACAATAAAATTCTTTACTGAATGGTACAGTACGAGATAAAGTGCCACTTGAAACTTTGAAAAGTTGTAAGAACATTTGCATGAAATGACGCTACGAACAAGTGAAATGAACTGGTTTTTCCTTTTTTAGCCTCTTGCGATTTCTTCTTTTGTCGCTTGCTAATGATAACAGTAGTTTGTGCTACCTTTGCTATGCAAAGTGCGTAGGTACAATTTTTGACCAGTTTTGGCCGGAATTTTAGTGAGTTATCTAGTGCGAACTTTATCCTTATTTTTTTATTTTTACACTTTCCCTCCACGTTTTGTATCTTTAGTTTGCAAACTTTCTGTACTTTGCAAGTTCGGCCAGTACTTCATTTAGATCAATGGTGTCCACTTTATCCTTTAGAGAAGGTATCAAGCTTACTGCTTCGTCTTCTGTCTCAGGGCAAAGATTACCAAGTTGTACTATCTAAATAATCACGTGTAAGTCTCTACATAAACGCAAATGGTGTTTGGGGGTACCTCGAATGGAGCCAGCTTATCAGAGAAACGTAAGAGCGCTCTAAATAACAAAAATAGGTCAGAACGGGTCTTAGACTTCAATTTGACGTAAAAAGCTCAAAGTAGTTTTGCAATGTGGTTAGATACTATTTGATGCGTAAAAATGGATAATAACGCAGTTTCGCGGTATTTCGGCAGTTTGTTTTTTTTTGAAAAGTTAAAAAGTATTCGTTCTATCGTAAGCTTCTACTAAAGTATATTTCTATGCATTGAGCGTACTTTCGTATTTCTTCGACTACTTCTTTATCCTTGTATCTGCCAAATTGCGCTACATATTCGTATGTCTTACCAAACACACTATTGATCACTTTATTAGCTAATATACATAAATTAAACCACGTACTCTCCGAAATTCTCGTCAGTGGTATCAAGCCTGTGTTCGAATAGAATAGCGACCTCGGATATCAATAGTGGCTCTGCATTTAAAAAATCTACAAAAAACAAGTTTATAAACGTTACATTCAAGCGTTTATCACCAAATTGTTACCTGCTGAGAAAGACAGTGTTTTAGCGTCTTGCTCATCATCCATAGACGCCATTGTTATGCCCTAGACACAAACTTAGTTTAAATGTGTATTGACTTAACGGATTTTTAGCGGGAGCTGTATTAGTGTACTGGGTGGTTATCAGTGACATATAATAGCGTTTTATACTGAAAAATGGAAGAAGTGACTGGTGCGCGTAATAAGCGATGTTATTGCTGTAATTAGCTCATGATCGCGTAGAATTAAACGAAGCAATGGTAGAATTGTCTGAGGAAGTAGTTCGGTTTGTAAACAACTGCCAAAAGATGCAAGAGTACCAACGATCCGTTTTAGACACATGCGCAGTATGGGTGAGCTTAATAAAACGCTTATCCGTAATTTTATACAAACTGAAACTTTTTTTTAGTGCCGTTGGATTAGTAAAAGCAATTTTGAGGTTGAGCAGGCGTCTAGGGATGAGATGGACTTATCTTAAGACCATCACTCGATTCCGTGCATGTGATTAGGCGTACGGCATAAATAATTGAAACAACAGTAATTTTTGTAAATACTCTTTGTGTAATATATATAGAGACTTCTGAAACCTTCTCTCCGGTTAATTAAAATTAAGCACCACAATATGGTGTACTTATTACGCAATCACGATTCATGGTTCCAATTTCTCAACGTTTAACAATAAATCTTTCAGCAAATTATCAAATAGCGCGATAACTAGACGCACACGCCTTTTCATGTGCTGTCAATGGCTCCGTACAATAAAGAATAAATCAGTGGAGCTGTTTTGAAGCCGTTTAGGAGATTTCTTAATGGAGAATTACCTTGTAATAACCGTCAAGGAATCACTGTGAATTTCTGGAAAACACAAGCATTTTTCGTAGTTTTTCCCACACGTCAATCATGACTACTTACACAATCGCCAACAAATGCCCAGGGTGTACTGTTGTAATGACCAAGTGCTTTCTCAACTTCTTCGACAGGTACGGGGTTTCTTTTTTTCTTCAAAAGCGTTAGTAACACCAAGACGTTAGGTGTATGGATATGATTGATCAGTTTAACATGCCTCAGTTGGTTGAAGGAGATTTTCACGTTCTCCAGATCGATGAAGCCACCAAGAAAGCAAAATCAATCACCTTTGAGCTAGATGTGCGTTTGGGAGATAAACAGACATCTGAGCAGCTTTCTTTGGATTTACATCGAAAAGACGCCATCATTTCAATAGAAACGAAGCGTTACGGGTTTTTTAAGAAGACTACTCGTTGTGTAGTAACAGAGGTGTAGCACAAGGCCGTTTAAAAAGAAAAAATAAAGAAAAAAAAATCCAACTATTTATGAACCAAAAGCACGTGTTTCTCTAAAAAAATTTTATTGCCGATATCTTAACTCTTTACTATGTACATACAAGCATCCCAAGCGCTAAAAACACTTGTGTAGCAAGCAGTAGGTTTACGCTATTTTCTTCAGCAGCTTATCAACAATGCCGTTGCCTGTTAACGGTTAAAGCGACATGTTTCATAAAATCAAGTCTCCCTGATGGTTTGTGCGTTTGAAAAAGCGTTTACAAACAGTGATTAACGAGGCTGTGATCGTGTCTAACAGCCTAAAGAGTTGTTGGTGAGTGTTGGCGCTAAGTTGGATAAAAATGCACTAAAACGCACCTCCACCGCCTCATCCGCCTGCAGGTACGTTGTGCTCGCCTTCTGGGCGGACTCTTGCTACTTCACGTTTACCTGAATCTACAACAATATCAGACGTATTTGAGTTAGACTGGCCGTACTGTAATACATGTTAGGGTCGTAGTCCTTCTTTTTATTCTTTTCTACGGCCTCAGGCTATTTTGGGTTAATAATTATCTAAATGGTTTCTTGGTACCGATATTAGGGTCTGAAAGCTAAATTGACGTAAGAATTCAAAAAAAATTACGTTAATGTCTTACAAAAAGCCCACGCCGTTTACGAGGTCCCAAAATGCTCTAGGAATTGAGTCAAAGCGCCATACAGACGAATCCCCAATGGTTCCGTCTAATTGATGTAAAAAATCACGTCATTAGTGTCAGCAAGTACCTGCGCGAATGTACGTTGTCCTCGTGCCAGTAGTTGTCATACTGGCTAGACAATGACGTGTTAGCTTCTTGGCTCGCCTTACAAAGTCAAAAACGTTATTTTGTGAGATAATTCTCAACCTTAACTTTATTAGTTTTTTTGCTTTTCCTTTTTCAGCCAAACTATTAGCGATTGCCCACGTGATTACTACGTTTTCGACAATCGGGCATTATGGGTTGTTTAAAGACTTGCGGGATTGCTTTTGCAAGGTTGTTTTTTGCTATAATAGCAATACTCGATATTGTTGTACTATTTACACTTGAAGTTGTAGGTGCTGGAGGTACGTGCTGTTCACGCTTTGCTTTTTATTGGCATTATTTTCCACTTGGAACTTTTTACCGAAAATTCAGCACACGTGCTATTAGATATTGACTAACAAGCATACAGCGGCGACGTGGGGTTTCTCGGAAGTCCTACGTTGGAGGACAGCAGAAACAAATGACCTTTGGCGCTTGATTGTAACTGGGGTCACTTGTGCTGCGCTTTTACGCTTCTTGTGTATCCATTTCGTCCACAGAGCGGCTTATGAAGCCTTCAATGATGTACGCGTTGCTTACAGTCATGAATCATTGACAAAATTAGGATTATTTTGCGACAAGAGAATTGTTTATAAGAACTCTTCAATTTCCTGTTGCTTCGTTTGTGCTAGCACTAGGATATGGTAGCCTTAATTGTGTCAAGAAAAGGCGTCAGAAAAGGAAGGAAAAAGAACTTGTTGTGTCGAACTACTCCTTTAGCTCTTATGCAGCAATAAAAGCTGACAATGTTTGATTGTGATATATTTTAAAGTACGTTATTAACTCTTTTCTGTTGCAAGGTAATGCGCCTCACGTGCTAGGGTCCTTTTAAGTTAGTACAAGTACAAGTGGGCGCGTATTGGTGTCGTGACTGTCAGCAACGTACCTCGCATTAACGCTGGTTTGTCTTGTGATGGCCTTTTTTGTCAACAAAACGACACAACAATTTGAAATTGTTTTGTGGCATAAATTCACATACGACCGTGCTTAACGCAACAAGCTCGTATATTTTACAATGCAGCAGCGTGTCGTAGTACTACTAGTATGTATTGCCTTCATGGCAGTTTCTTGGGCTGATGACGCCGGTTTGATAACACGTGAAAGCAGTTTCGACGTCAAAGAAACTGTAGACCGTATTATTAAGCTTATTGAAGACAGATATCCACCAATTAATGTCGCGTTAGCTTTTGACCACCAAAAGAACGCCCACGAGTACGTGAGACTATTGTTTTTCTACACCAGCGGCAATTAAAACACGGGAAACAGTTTTGAACTTTCGACGGAAAAATGGATTTAACAATAATTTAGAGTTGGGCTTGATATGCCGCCTACAACAACTCTTTTCTTTGGAAATCCTAGCCTAGGAACTCTATTCATGCAGGTGGATCAACGTATAGGCATTGATTTACCGTTACACGTGCTCGTTTGGGAAGAACACGGAAAGGTTTCTCCATCTTTTTCAAATTTTTAGTCTGGTAGTTAGTGTTTATCTTTGTACTAGGTACTGGTTGCTTATAATGATCCTTTCGAGTATCTCAGAGCACGTTATCGTATTGCTGGTAAAGATCCTCAGTTTACAACAATGAACGACACTCTTGCTGCTATCGTCGAGTTCGCCATTGGGAACGAAAAAGGTCAAGTATCGCAGGTCTCCAAAAGAAGAACAAAGTCATTTGTGGTAACTTTAGCCTTCTTAATACCTTTCTGTTGACATTTAACAGCCAGGTCTTATTGAAAAGAAGAGTGCACATTCTGTAAAGGAGACGCTGAATAGGTTGGAAGCGTTATTCGAAGGAACGCCTATTGATGCCTATCTTCGTGTTGATCATCAAGCTGCTGCTAGCGGTGTTGGTCTTCAACTTCGTCCTACAGAAGTAATTATGTTTGGTAATCCATTACTTGGTACACCACTGATGCTCAATGACAGGAGACTAGGCAAGTTGGAAGGATTCAACTCGAAGTTTTTTTTCTAAGACTTTATTCCTGTAGGTAACGATTTACCAACGAAGGTATTATGTTGGCAAGATGCCAGTGGGGATGTGTGGTTAGAGTATACCGATATATTCTTTTACAAGGACAGATATCACATGGTGCGTGTTCATTTATGTGTTACTTTATCGTTCTTTTGAGATGTTGCTGTTTGTAACTAATTTGTGGTCTAGATAGGAGATGATGAAATCTTTGCTATGTTGGCTACAGCAATCGATAACTTGACTTCTAAGGCTGTAGCTCCAGATGCTTAATACAAAAAAAAATCGCGCATAATACTCCGCATAAACAGAAATCACATGCAGAAAGCGTCGTTTACTTTTCTATCTGAGTTTCCCTTACCAGAGAAATCACTTGTCTGCATGAGGTACATGAACAAGCTAACATATGAACGTAACGGTTGAGGCCATGAATTCGTAAAAGCCTGAAAAGGAAAGCTCGTTTAGCACGTGTGAATATTAGCTTAATTGCGAACGTAACTTAACCCGTTGTGGAATATTTATGTTCCGTGCTGCGTTGAGGATCAAACCAACTCGAATTAAGCGTTATAGAATGAGTACTAGCACAAAGAGACAACTCAGTCATTTAAACTTTGATAATGCCGTTTTACGCGAGCTGGTACAGTGCATACGCGTTAAGAAGGTGTTTTAATATAATTTAGCCTGTTGATGACTCTAAAATACCACACGTTCGACAAGTAAGCGGCGCTTGTTATTCTCTTGTAGATACAGATTCAGTGGATAACCCAAAGCACGTCAATAAGTGTTTTGTGTTTTATTATTTTCTAACCGCACAAATAGGCTCATTTCATACTCTGAAGAGTGCCTAGACCTACTAGACATCGATGAAAATGAAATCAAAAAACCTGATTTCGTTGAATACTTTAGCGTGCGTCAAATGACATCAAAACATCCGCATAACAATCCTCAGGGTAATAAGACATTAACAGGATCCCAAACAGCAGCTCATTGTTATTGTGGTACGTTTTATTTGACAAAAAAGAAAAAAAGTGAATAACCGAAAAATAAACATTTATCACGTTCTTTGACTCACTTGTGTAATAGGTCATCAGTTTGGTATGTTACCTTAACTTACATTATTAATCTTGTGACATAATGTCAGGATACTTTTCTGGACAGCTAGGAGATGGACGGGCCATTTATTTAGGAGAGATTATAAATTTTAATAATGAACGTTGGGAGTTACAACTCAAAGGCGCTGGTACAACTCTACATCATTGTTTTGTCCTCGAAACTCATATATTCATTAGGAAAGACTCCATTCTCTAGAACAGCTGATGGTAGAGCAGTTTTACGTTCATCAATACGCGAGTTTTTATGCAGTGAAGCAATGTACTCTTTTTCAGTTTTTTTTTGGAGTTCACGAAAATTCGTGACACTTCTCTTAGGTTCCATCTTAATATTCCTACAACACGTGCAGCTTCACTTATAGTATCTGATACAAAGTGTATGCGTGATCCTCTTTACGATGGTCACCCATTATACGAGCCTTGTACAATTGTTTCAAGAATAGCACCATCTTTCATTAGATTTGGTTCGTTTGAGATTTTTAAAGACACAGATCCAAAGACTGATCGTAAAGGACCTAGTGTGGGAAAAGAGGTATATATATTAAAGCGATATAAATGTTTTTTAATAATCCTAATTATCTACAAAGGTCCCAATTTTATTCAACTTGCTTGATTATGTAATAAAATATCATTACCCTGATATTCAGAAAAAACATCCTGAACCAAAGGATAAAAAGGCTAGATATACTGCATTTTACCGTGAGATTACTGAAAGAACAGCAAGACTTGCAGCAGAGTGGCAGTGCGTCGGATTCGGTACCCATGTTTCCTTCAGAACCTCTTTTAATGTTTTTCTCACAACTTTCTTGTGTGGGATGCTTCTTTCTTACGTTTTATTTTCAGCCCATGGCGTTCTCAATACCGATAATATGAGTATCCTCGGTACGTGTTATAAGTGGTCATATTGTACTTATTGAGGTGTTTTTATTAGGGCTTACGTTGGACTATGGACCATTTGGTTTTGTTGACTTTTATGATCCTGGATTCATTTGTAATGGGTCTGATAAAGAAGGACGATATGCGTTTGAAAAACAACCAGAGATTTGTAAATGGAATCTATCAAAACTAGCAGAAGCCATAGGTAAGAATACCTTAGTCCTACGAACAAAAAGACCCCTCCGTAACGTGATAGAGAAATTAACATTTTTTGAATAGATTATGCATTGCCAAAAGAAGAATCTTTAAAAATTCTTGAAGATGTTTATGATAGCGTGTATACTGACTATTTTCACCACAAGATGATGCAAAAGGTGCCCTTTGAATGCATTCAGGTTGTAGAAGAGTCGTTTCTAATCTTGTGCTTTAGCTGGGTTTAAATAGAACAAAAGATGACGATGACAAGAAATTGGTTGAAAGTTTGTTGGAAACACTTACATCGACAGGTGCTGATATGACTAATACGTTCCGTAACTTGAATAAATTGGTCATGTACGCATCTGAGAAGGAAGAAGATTGTGGTGCAGTTCTAACATACGTTGTATCTCAGTGTCCTCCTCCAGGTTTGAAACGATTTTTTTAGGCGCTTTTGAATTTGACTTGTTTGCTTTTAGAGGAGTATGCTTCACGGTTTAAGAGTGCTCTTCCAGAAGGTCAATTACGCGCTTTTATAATGCTGGCACAACAGGGACGCTTAGAAGCACTCGCTGGAGAAGCTGGCGTTGCCTTACTTCGCAAAGAGATGGAAACACTCAAGTTAAAAGAAGGTAACAGAATCGTTCGCTTTGCTTAAACTAACACAATCAGAATGGGCCAAAAAATCACCTGAAGGTAAATTAAAGAGCGATACAGAAGCTTGGAAGGCTTGGTTAGATAAATACCAAATACGATTGAACAAAGAAGTTGCTGGTAATGAACTGAGAAGTTCGGAGTTGAGCCTAATTTTTTTTATCGTCCAGGTCTGAATGAGGATGAATTAAAGGCAGCGAATACAGCACGTGTTGAAGCAATGAATGCTGTAAATCCAAAATATGTTCTTCGTAATTATATAGCTCAAAAAGTTATTGAAGATGCAGAAACTGGAGACTATACATTGTGTAATAGAGTCTTCGAAATGCTCAGAAAACCGTTTGCAGAAGGTAAGCAACTTTATTCTTTTATTCGTTTTTGAGCCTGTGTGCTTTTTCTTGAGCTCTCTTTCTACTCCATGACTCTTGTACTGTGGTGGTACATATGAGATAGCTAATGGATGTAAAATTATAAAGTTGAAGGCCAATTCTTGTGTTCAAGTTTAAAAGAAGAAATCACGTCTTTTTTAATAGCATCTATGTTGTTATTAACTTGGTTTTGCAGGAGAAGAATTTGAAGATTTGGACTTTGGTGGTACACGGCCAAAGTGGGCCGCAAAACTATGCGTTACTTGTTCATCTTAGGTCATAATTACTGTAATAAGAAACTAAACAAATTGTTTTTACATTTGTGAACTATCTTTTAATCTCTTGCACAACTTTTATCTCGTATTCGGGAGAACCCTTTGTTCAATGATAAATATGAACCTTTTTTTTTCAGTATCATTTTGATGATCATCTCAATCTTGGTTTACGTTTTAGTTTATTTGATCAATGATACTGCAGTCAGTAGCGAAAAAACTAAATTACAAAAATTGTTTGATTAACAAATTGTACTTTCAGCTGCCCATTGTCAAACCCTCCTTTGCCAACGCCTTCTCGTTTGTCATTAATCCAATAGCTTGACATCTTTAACTGTCCGTTTTCATGCCATGTTCTGGTCAATGAAATACCGCTGTCACTTTTCTGACAGTTTCGATGCCACATGGTGGATTCTTTGTTACCAGTTTTTCTTCCATACACTCGAGTTTAGGACAGCGAATACAAGTAGTATCGGGTAGGTTTCTTGTCCTAAACGAAGCAAAATGCGTGTCAGGAAGCAAATAGCATTCTATAGTCGTTTGAATACACTGTCGTGAATTGTTTGAACAAAACTGGGAAGACAAACAATCCATCAGTTGCTTTTGCTACTTTGCTCAAAACTTGAATATTTACAAACGAGAACCCATGCCATAGTGATTTTTCAATTCAAGAAATGTTACCCTTAGAGTAGTGACAAGATTTTACTAAAATTTCTTAGAGATCTGAAATCAAGTTAAGTCAGCTAATTCTTACGTTTTCCCATTCAATCTTATCAAATAACGCCATCAAAACATGTCATCACCTATCATCAGTCTACGGTTACATCAAGACAAGAACAACCATAAACGTATTACAAGTCTGAGGTCATCACCTTTAATCCCAAGAAGACGCCAACACCTTATTGTATCAGGTACTAACATTGTTTTTACCGTCGGAAGTACTTTTCCAACAAACGTTCAAAAAAAAAGATCGTTGGGAAAAAAGTCCTAACTGACTTTTCTCTTTAGATGAAAAAGTAGTTAAATCGAATGATACAGCGTTGAGCAGACGAATACGTGTAAACAAAAAACTAAATACCTTAGCGGAGAAAATGTAAAATAAAACAAAAACCATTCTGTACGCGCCGTCACGTGTTTATGAATCAGTTTTTGTAAGAATAAGCTGCTAAAAAAAACTGGCACGAAAAGTGTAACGATTTTCTTGTATTGACTTGAAAGGTAAAGTAGTTTACAAGTGAAGCCAAAGCTGGGTACAATGACGCATTGTTGAAAGTTGTAGTCTAGTTACATGACGTGATACGTAAAAAAGATTAGACACTGCCACGCCGTTGTATGAATACAACGTACTCCGGTACAGGTTTAAGCAACGGGCGTTATAACATAGTCCGAAACGTTTGTTGGAGAATATACAATGTACTTTAAAGACTGTTTGCTGTGCACAGTACAACAATGTAGAAGCTGGTACATATAGGTATAATACGAAATTGTGATGCTATCTTAAACAGCACACCATCAAGTATGCCTGTTACCGAAGATTAAAAGTAGGAGCTTACAAATCAATAAATTCGTGATGAGAACCATTTTATTTACTTTTCTTCACAAGGTTATTATTTTTGTGTTATGTTCTATGTGACAACCTTTATACTTTGTAATATAAACCTTTCCTTTTCTTCGTCTATATATATTGTTATCATCTCCTCATGACCATCTTTGTATTCCCCTTCACGTGTCAAAAATCCATCCTTATCTTTTCAAAATGTGGTCCATTCAACTTCCCATGCACATAAGTATACATATCCACTCTACCTCTAGAGTACTCTGTAACACACTGTCCATGCTTTTTGCCGTCAACATACATAGTTGTTTTTTTTCCTCGAAGGGCTTTTGCATAGCTGTGGTACAGAATGAATTTACCATTCATCTAGATAATTACATTC
This sequence comes from Trichosphaerium sp. ATCC 40318, assembly GCA_038496445.1. Taxonomy (NCBI): domain Eukaryota; phylum Discosea; class Flabellinia; family Trichosidae; genus Trichosphaerium; species Trichosphaerium sp. ATCC 40318. Next base: position 212,032 of record JALMLS010000516.1, read on the forward strand.
AAAAAACTTGTTCCCATGCTCATGCCACACAGTAAATTTACCATTAAGCTTTCCTTTTATCACTGTAATTACATTCTTCCCTTCCACAATAAGACTAGATCCGCGACCAAACACCAACTTTTAGTCCATGATTGTAACATCCAGACTCAACAACTTATGAGGCTTTTTTGTACATTTCAAGATTTGATGGTCGGTGGAACAACAACGAATAGTACGGAACACGAAATGCCTCGTAGTTACCGTGAATACTACCATCGACATACATGCGCTTGGCGATACTTTCTGGAGTTCGTACAGTCTTACCTTGCTCGTATTCTATTCTCGGGGAGCGTGTCCGAAATACAGTTCAAATTCTTTGAAGCTACCAAGTCTGAGAAAATTAGCTTAAGTACCGATGTAGGTAATTTATTGCAGTATTAAACGGGGTAGTATAAGGATGTGCAAGGCATTAAGATAGTTCAGAGAATAAGGTTCATCAAGGTTAATCACCGGGAAGCCTGAACCCAATCTTCATAACGCTCGCTGGTATCTTGACACTTTGTGGCCGCTTCTGGAAGCCACCCTTTTTACCTGGTACCTTAGGCGGATGTTTTGGAGGTGGGCGGTTTGGTTTGTTGATGCCACCTCGTTAATGGAAATCACAGAATAGTGCCATTAGCTAATTTTTATGAATACAAGCAACTTTCATATTCATTATCGTTGGCAGCCAAATATGCATGAAAAACGAATGAATATTTTTAGTAGTGAATACTAGTGAACATTACCTCAGTCACAACGGCAACGTTTGATACATTTTCCGTAAATGGTTGAGAAAGCAGCTTTGTTGAGTGAGGTTCACATGATTTTATTCTTCACAGCCGAAAATTTTGAGCGGGTGCAGACACTAAAACCTCATTCATAGAAGCACGAGTCCACAAGAGAAGTTATTCTGGTCTACTGTAGAGCGAAAATATTCAAAATCAATCACCTTTCAATTATTGTAGTGATTTTGGACTTTGTTTGATGCTATTACAAGCAATGGTTGTTAAGATAGCTCTAGTCTAATATAGCGCTTCTTAACAATTTGTACCGAAGCACATATCAAGTCTTTTAATGAATCTTTTACAACTACCAAATTCCAATTTTTTTGCCAGCCAAAGTCCAACGCATTTGAGAAACAATACGACTGTTGGCTGGAACTGTGCACTTACAAACTCATTTCCTGATTAAGTTGACATATTTAAGAACAGCACTTGGTGGTTCAGTAACAAGCCATACTTTCTTTACTGAAATCACTTAGAACTGATTTGCCTTTTAGTCACATTACAATACATCTATGCTGTTTGCGTTGTACTGGAGGTGGGAGTGCCTTAATTCTACGAATTTCTCTGATAAGTTCATAAAACTGTTCATTAACATTGACACGTGTTTTAGCAGATGCCTCAAAAAATAAACATTCATTCTTTTTTGCAAGTTCCTTTCCTTCTTCTGTGGTTACTTGTCTGTCTTCTTGCAAGTCTACTTTATTTCCCACAAGTACACTTGGTTTGTTTTGTGCATCACATAACCTACAAACAAGTACTCAGTCCTTGAGAATGTCGATAATAGATCATGAATAAGTGGTGTTGGATTATTGTTGTTACCTATAAATAGCGTCAAAGAACTCCTGAATTTCTTCAAATGATAGTCTGTCTGTTGTGCTGTACATCAAAATAAAGCCGTGACCAAGTCGAACGTGCTACAACCTGCTGTTAGATTGCCAATCTCGTATTACTTACTCGTTCATCAAGAAAACTAGAATACTCTTCACGTATCCCCGTATCAATAATTTCAAGCATGATATTTTCGTCATCTATGGTGACTTGCTTACGATACCTTATTGCGTGAGCGTTTAGAGTTGTTTTAAACTCAAAACGTTAAAGTTAAAAACTGGGTGCGTACGTTTCTTCGATGGTTGGGTCTAATTCTTCCAAAAATAAGTTTTGAACTAATTGTATTGTTGTTGTTGATTTTCCAACTCCTACAGGGCCAAATACAACAAGGTTGTACTCATTTATTCCAAGCTAGACTTGTGAGTGTTTGTTTAATTTTACAGCCTCGTATTTTTTTGCGTACGAGAAGCTCCATGTGAAGTGTAACGATTCTTTGGTTATTATTGTGGGTTCAATGAAATCTATTTTAAGAGGTAAGCACTGAAGAGAAATTACATGTAATAGGAATAAAATGTGTTGAGGCACGTGGCTTTGTTGTTTGTGTTATCACTTATAATACACACCAAAACAGCCTCATATTTTGTGGATGCAATACAAAACTGTCATTCACTAGATATCACAAACTTGTGTTATTACGTCATCAACCGGTTGTGTAGATCCGGTTCACGACCTTTTTGAGAATAATCCAGTTCTGGTCTGAGTATCATAACACCAGTCTCGGTCTGGATCGAAAAAACCGGTTCATAAACGGTCCAAACGGTCCGCTGTCAAAGGGAGTACCTTGGAATTGGATTAAAGCACGTGAAGAAACACTATTTATTGACCGTTACTTTTCTTTCTGGGGCAATGTTTTCTCCAACAGTGACCAAGAAACGAGGCTTAACTGGTTTTTATAACTGTTCATACATGGAACAGTTACCAGAAGAAATAATCGAGTTGATATTATGGCCGCTACCTCCAAGCAGTTTAACGAAGTGTGCAGTCGTATGTAGTTTGTTCAAAGAAATATCCGACAGCGACAGGCTTTGGAAGCAACACTTCCTACAGTACGTTTACTTTACGTAAAACCTGTCGTTATTTATTCGTTTTTAGCGTAAGTAAAAACACAAAATCTATAAACGGCATCTGGGACTCTTTTAAACAAGCTTACGCAATGGAGAGTACAGGTACATTGTTTAAACACCACTCGGCGTAATTTAACTCAATCGTAGAGAAGGATTGTACTAAACGCCTGTGCGCAATTAAACCTATGAATTTGACAGTTGTACAGTAAGAACGAAATGCATTCGCGTGTTTAACACGATTAACTTATTTTTAAAAATAGAGCTTCAAGCGAAGACTACCAATCCCAAGGTCCCGAAAATAGCCTTGTTGGGCGCTTGTACAGGTACAACAAATCATCAACGAACTTATGACATTGCTGTTCGTGAAAAATCTAAGCAGCAAACAGGCTGTTGCATTTTTTGAAAAACAAAGAAAGAAACGTGCTACACTTCTATTTGTTCAAAAATTCTTCTCTTTTTGCAACTTCTCACCCTTTTCGCATAGCACTACTGGTAGTTATGATCCAAATTCTACTGATTACGTTATTTACAAAATACGGGATTCGAAGGTATCTCTTGTTCTTATGGTGTCTCTATGGGTGAAACAATTTTATCGTGGAAACCCGTATACACCTCGCGAAGTAACATTCTCAGTTGGATCTTCTCCTACTGATTTTCCGACAACGTCAATTGCTTACAAATATGACAGGACCTCCGGTAAGCTTCAAAAACTTTCATATTTTTCTACTTTTATTTCAAACCATCACGTGATACTTTTTTGTAACTTGAAAAAAATTTGTCAGAATTTTTGTTTGTGTTTTGAATTATGTGCTTACATGTTATGTAGAAGAACAACATTTTATCTTGAAGCCTTTCAATGCTGTTGGAAGATACTTGAAGGTAGGATTGCTCGGTAGAACAAAAATAGACACTGGGAATTCGTACATGACGAACTTGTACATGATAAAAGTGAGAGGGATACCTTTACCTGATACCAAAATATACAAGCCATGCAGAAAGGCTATTTTTAGTCATAAAATACGTCAATGGATAACCATGTTACCCACAGATGATTCTACAGAAAATCTTCTGAGACAACTAAAAGAAATAATGAAAGGTAAAGTTTTCTGGTAACATACGCTTTTTTACAATATTTTAATGACTCTGTTTTAGAAAAAGACAAGAAAGAAGAAGTTCAACAGCAACGTATTTCTCCTTTACGGTTTACCTCTTTTGTTACTCCATCACCCAATAGTGATGAAAGTACCTATTACTCGGGTAAGTAAACTCAACAAGCACAAAACCACTTTTTTCACAAAGTCACGTTTTCAATCTTACAGCGTGACTTATCTAATCAGCTTTTTAATGAGAATGTTTTTAGGAGATCGTTCATCGTTGTACAAACGTTTTAAGGGAAAATTGTATGTACAACCTTGCGTGCTAGTACTTCCAGATGAAATTGACCAAGTTGATATTAAAACTGAGTCTCTACAAGTTTTAAGCTTATACAGCACTACACCACTCCTGGCGTCTCTACCAGAAACCTTTTTCTCCTTTACCAACCTGAAGCTACTAAATTTAGTTGATAACGGTCTTGTGACACTCAGTAAAGATATCGGTAAACTAGTAAACTTGGAGAAACTGAACTTACTGGGAAATCAACTAAGCAAACTTCCTGATGAAATATGCAACCTTACAAAGCTCACAGAGCTTTATTTGGGTGAAGGAACTGGACACCATGTTAGGTACTATATTTTTATAAACGAAATAGTGATATATTGTAAGTTAACACTCTTTTTAGACGATGTGAAAACAAGTTTAAATCTCTTCCAGAAAATTTTGGGAATTTAATTAACTTGACACTTTTGTGGTTGAGTAGATTACCACTAGAACCGTAAGTTTATGATTGAGCAATTTTTGCACCTACATTAGTATCACATCTAATGCTATATTAGGCAAGGGTTACCGGATTCTTTAAGGAGAGTGAAAAACTTAAAAAGTCTTGTAATGAACGACATACCAAAAGGTTTGGTTTTTTTTTTGTTAAACAATGTCTTCTAATTTTCCATGTTTGTTAGCTGCAAAACAACGACTAAAGGAGCTAATAAACACTGCTTGTCTGGCGCAAGCTCAATGGCAACACCATGTATTTCAAAATTAAAGCATCAATACAGAAGGGGAAAAAAATTGCATCTTGAATAAACTTCACACAACCTAATTATGCTGTTTTGCATTGTTCCTTTGTATGAAAGTGCCTCAGGTTTTTAGGCAATTTCAAGAAAAATGTGCAAAATAAGTGAGTTGGTTTGTTCGTATTTACAGTTTGAGAATAAAAACTGAATTTTTGACCGAAACAGCCACTACTAGTAGTGTTATTAATGAGACTGTTACAAAAACTGTTTCGTTAACACCTCTAAATGTTTACACGTCCGTCCTGTTTATCATACGTCCTTTCAGATAATTTCCAGCTCAATATCCTAACTTCCTAAGTCACCTTACATCCATTTATCAAGTGTCTCAACGAAATGGAAAGCGCTTTAGTTTCGTATAAGCCCGTAAAGACGACCAACAGACGAATTAAAAAGAAAAAGAAGAAAAGAAACATTAAACCAACACCATTTGATTATATAAGATCTGGGGATGTTAAAAGCATTATGGGTTGTTCGTTGGAGCAATTAGATATTTGGGAAAGTAATATACAAGAGATAATCAATGGCGAACAAGTTGGTACGATTAATGTCGTAATCACGTGCTAACGAAACGTTTTTTTCGTTTGTTGTTTTTTATTCTAAATGGGATCTTTTAGCTTCGTCATGGCATACCACACATTGTGCTGTGGCTCACGGACAGATAGGTATCTTACAAGGAATGCTAATCAAGGGTATAAGTACTCGTTACGTTACACCAGTAGGTGGTAACAGTTGCTTACACCTTGCTCTTGAAAGAAGACATAATGAAGAGGTACGAATACAACGTTACAAGTTCAGTTTGTAACATGCTATGCTAGTTAATTAAAACGTTGCTTAAAACTGGAATCGACATAAACTTGACTAACTCAAATGGAACAACATTCAAGGTATGCAACTTCTACAATAAACACAGTCATTAGCTTAAACTAGATTCTAGGAAGTTATATCTTCTGAAGTTAAGTATGTAACACACAAAGAGTGGATAGAAGAAAAAGAGAAACTTGAAAGGATAAAAAGTAATCTTGTTGATCCATCTATACCTTCACTCCAAGGGCCCTATATATACCAATTACCCCCGGAACTTCTTTTTGAAATAATTGCAAAGAATATAAATTGTTATAAATCCCTTCTCGTAATGGCTTGTGTTAACAGAATGTTCAAGGTGATTAGTGATGGTAGGAAATAATAGCTGCTATTTGCTTTCGCTGACTAGGGTTTTCACAGATGAGATACTTTGGAAACGCTTGTACAATGAACTTGAGAATGAACCTAACACAACGAGTATGACGTACAAAGCACGTGTCAAGAGAGCAGGTAAATTTTTATTTACACATGACAATACCACGTAGATGTAAACCTAATGATTTCTAGTTCTTTTAAACATTACTGCTCCATACTTAACAGACGAAAGATGGTTGGAAATACGAAATTCCTTAGTTGTAATTGAGCAATGGCGTCAATACAAGCTAGAAAAATCACGTAAAGGCTACGATCATTCAATTCGCAACATTGATTCACAACAATGTATATGGGAAGTAAAGGACATAACAATGACAGAGCAAGAGAAAATAAGCAGGCATATGTGTAGATTAGTGATTGATAGAAATACACAGAAGAGTTGCACAGCTAAGCGTAATTATTATATTGATGCATATGGAAGACACAACTGTAGACCAAGTATATGGGGCAATACAAAGAAATCAACACGTGCTACAGTACAAATAGAATGTCAAGGTTTTAACTACAAAGTACATGTTTACCCTTGCACGTGGAAACAAGTAAGATTAATTGATTTAGAACAAGGTATTTACAAGGTTGGTAATATTGGGTTGTTCAGCTCAAAAGAACTTACAAAAACTTTGTTCTTTGATCAACGACCTGCTCGAGTTTTTTATTGGAACAAGGGCAAATCAAGAAAAACTGAAAGTCACATGCTATAAGCTTTAAATAAAACTTATGATTTATTACTCCTTGCCTTGGTTTTCTTTCCATCTTTGAACGTTGGTGTTCCTTGGTTCACTGTAGAACACAGGAAGCGTCACTTTGCAAAGAATATAATTCAGCTTTATGAGTTTTTGTAGTAGTGTTTTTTTTTAGTAGTTTTCCAACGTTTGTACCTTCTTTCCAGGCTCAGTTTCCTCAATTAACACACAAGAATCATGTACGTTGTACATCTGTACGAGTATTAAAATCTATCGTTATACCGTCATCTGTTGGCACCATTGATAACATTGCATCTTTTCTGTATTTGGAATAATAGACAAGAAATAAGTCTTTTCTTGATGCGGTAACAGTTTGTTAAGCAATACATCATCCCTACATAGGAGTCCCTTGTTGTGGTCATAACCACAAACAAACCTCTGAAGCAACTATTACAGCAAGTAAGTTTGATCTATCATACAAAAAAGCAACAGATGAGTGGCTAGTACTACCACTTTCTGGAGTACATAATGCCAATTTGAGCGAGTGTAGGTAACATACAACTGAGTATAAATGGGTAGTTTAAAAATAGGTAGCGTATTATTAAAATTAACTGTACAATTATAACCAAACGGTGTAAAACCTCCCATAACCCTGATTGTTAGGCAGGATTATTGTTCTCTTTTGGTTTTTTTTCTTCTTGAACTTTTTTCAAGTTTGCCAAGTAACTCCTCATTTTGTGATCGTTTAAAGGTTGTAATGATCTCAAAGAATGCTCAGCAATTGTTTTAAGTATCCCAACAGCGGATAGAATTAAAGATATCTCATCATCAGTGTGAGCACGGAACAAAGAAATATCATTATCAGATGTACGAATTAATCCATAAAAATTACCAAGTGGAACATAAGCATGTGATGCCTCCACTATTTGATCAAAGTTACTTATACGACCTGTTATAGGAGCCAAGTAAGGTTCAAAGTCATCATGCTACGAAAAAAAGCCAAGTAAGTACAAGTGAGCAGAATAATGTTTTAAGACTTAAATTTTGTGTACCTTTAGTAGCGTAGAAACTCGTGGTCCAAAAATACGTGGTACAAAATCGCCTTCATTAACAAAGCAATGCATATCCTTAGCGCCAATAGTATCCAAGACGTCATCATTAAGCTCTACAGTAATAATAAGCAACGTATAGTTGTAGGGTGTCAATTCCAATACAAGAAAAAAAAAACAACTTGCCTTGGGCAACCACGAGAGGTGCTGCAACAGCATAACACCCTCGTAATCTATCAGAAAATTCCGATTGCTTTAACAACGCATATGTTAACATGCCAATACCACCACCCAAGCTGTGACCTAAAACAGGAATAAAAATAGAAAAATGTCAGAAAAAACAGCCTTTCGGGTGTCTTACCAGTTACCACAATATTAGTCACATTAAGATCTCTGATGTAATTTGTTATAGGTTCATAGTTCCTTCTTGTGGCATCGTGCATGCCTTTGTGAACTTCAATTGAGACACCATCACAAACCTGGCGTTTATCACGTGATTGTTATGATGACAGCAAATGTCTCTTACCTCCATTTGATCATGAGTTAGATCTATGTCTATCTTGGCGTCCTCTAAAGTTGCAGTGCCACGAAAAACAATATACGCTGTTCGCTCTTCGCCTTCTTCTTTTAAAATTATATACCAAAAAGTATCCGGTGCCTTCCTGCACGTGAACCTAGTAAAGTATTAACACAAAAGAGCCATTCACTGTAAAACTAGTATATATGGCAAGTTGACAAACCATAATTATGGTTCTAACAGATGACACTGATATAAAGCGGCGATAGTTTGTTTTTCAACGTAAGAAAAAAAAGCGCAAAAAAAATTTGGTTTCTTCGACTTTTTAAAAGAATACGTGCTATTAACGTTGTTTCAAAGCTTTAACGTACTTTGTAATATTTTCTGTACCCAGCCATTTTCGTATTTGACCAATTTTATCTTCTTTTTGAAGTCTATAAGCCAAAAAATTAAGGATAAAACAATCCATGCTTATTTTATCATTCGGTAAACCAATCTTTGCTCTTGGAGAGTTTATGAATTTCACAAAATCAACATAACCTCTACCAATCAAATCTTTGTACATATGATCTATCAAATCATGTTGTTCAAGAGTCCAGCAATACTTAATAACTTCAGGTGGGAAAAAAAACGGAAACATTGGGCTTTGTCTTGTTGTTTCTGGTGTTAAGTCATAACACTCTTTTATACTTTCTACAAATCGTATATCTTTTGTCATACAGAAAGCCCTCATTACTTGAAGAACATGCCAAGAGGAGATGCTTGGAAAAGACGTTAAAAAAAGCAGAAGGAGTTAAGTTATAAATAGTTCAGTTAAGTTGTTTGGCAGTTTACCTCGCTTGTTTTTGTTGAATTGCAGTTTTAAATTCTTTCCATACGTTCTCAGCTGCGTCCAGGTATCCAGCAGTACAAAATAGAGTTATTTGCGCGGTAAAAAACACAGGTGACGTCCATTGAGAGGTTGGAAGCAACGCGTTTTTTAAGTTCTTATACTGCATCAGTACAAACGTTAAAAATAGTCATACCTCAGTACAGAAGTCTACGGCCATCTTTTTATGCACTAAAAAGGGTTAGCTATTTTACAATATTGCTTCGAGTTGTTAACGGCCTCAGACGCGTTTAATTTGGATTTATAGCCATATAGAGCGTTTTATAGCGTTGTGTAAAGTAAAAGCCGTAAAGCTAAAATAAGAATGTAGTCGCCCGTTTAACGCGTTTAGTACTAATGTTACCGTACCTCCTGCAAGTGATGAGACGTCTTTAGAGACTTTTTGAGCCCAATCGATAACTGCTGTGTCGCCAATGGATTTTGGTAATGCGAAAAGCATGTTAATAGCTTCTTTGGAGCCTATCCAGTTGTTTGCAGCTTCTTGGAGAGTTTGTGTAATTATTCTTACTCTTTCCAACCCCATCTCTCCAACTTCCACAGAGAGCTTTTCAATACCACTTGTAATACTTGCAGTGCTGATTGAAGCCTTTTCCGCAACTTTTGTTACAATACTTGTAGGTTTCTTCTCAGGCGCTTCCATTCGCTTGTTATTAGTATTTATATCCAAATCAGTACGTTTACGACTCGTTCGATTTGTTACTCTTACACGCGGTTTACAAGCGTAACCAAACGCGTTAAATAACGAAGACATCGTATAAAGACAAGCTGAAGTACCCGTTGCTTTTCTTACACTCGTGTACTTAACTTTTTGACGAAACTTGCAAAAATAAGCGAATTCTCCTTTTAACGCGAAAAAAACGTACGCGTATGAAATATCATTTAAAACGTAGATAAATAGGAACATAGCAAAAAGCGTCTTTCACTACATGTCGGTTTAACGTCTTTCTTCACCGAAACTAGCTAGTATAAGTGTAACTGTGTCAGGGCATGCCTTGAAAGTTTGTACCGAGTTCAGTCGGAAAGCTGAGCTCACGTCACGTGGGTGTTTATTGAAAAAACCCCAATTCACAGCCTTCTTACTCAGAATTTCCAGTTCATGATTCACTATATGTACGATCTCAGTTGCTTAGTTCTAATGTGTCAGGTTATATGACCGATGACATTGCTAGCAGCCAGACCAAAAAACACTGGTTATTGTGTACCCTTCAAACCTTAAAATAATATTGCCAATGTGTTCACTTTAAAATATGTTTGGCCTACAAAACAAGCAACTACAATAGTATATTTATTTTGAAGGTTTGTCTTGAAGGATTTACAATATTAGTATATTTTCAGTACATTGATTTGAACTTCTAATTGGCACACTGCAGTGCATGTATTATTCAGTTTATGAGCTTGCCATTTTCGTACTTTTTATGTATTTGTAAAACGCCAGATGTACTATAACTCTTATAGTCTCCATTGTGTTTACCTTTGATATAACAGCAATGAATGGCTAATTGTCCATTCATATGCCATATCTTGCACTCACCTTCCATACAATCATTTATAAAATGACATACTGATTTCAACCTGCCGTTAGTATACCACCGTTTTTCTTCTCCGTTCTTCTTGCCCTTGATGTAATGACATTGTGATCGTAAAACTCCTCTAGAATACCACAATTTTTCTTCACCCTCTTTTTCACCGTTAACAAACTCACATTGTGCTTTCAGTTGTCCATTGTTAAACCACTGTTTGCCAAAACCTTCTTTTTTACCATTAATGAAATTACATTGCACGGCTACCTGCCCATTTTCATACCATCTTTGGCTTGTTCCTTCAAGTTTGTTGTTGACGAAACAACAATGTGACCGTTTATGGCCATTTTGATGCCACAGTGTTAGATAGCCTTCATGTTTACCATTGACAAAATTGTATAGTGCCTTTAGCTGGCCATTAGGATACCACCTCTTCTCTACTCCTTCTTTTTCACCATTGATGTAAGAACATTGTTTGACAAGCTGTCCACTCTTGTTCCAAAACTTTTCCTCTCCTTCCAGTGTACCTTTAATATAATGGCGCACTGCCCCGATTTGACCATTTATATGCCATTTCTTGTATTCTCCATGATATAAACCGTGAACGAAATACGCTTGCTTGGCAATTTGCTTATGTTTTGGGTTTTCAAGTTTATTCCTTTGTCTTATCCATTTTCCATGCTTGTTTAGTTTATTATCAAACCTTGTTGTTGTCGCTGCGTATTTTGATAAGATAGACCACTTTTTATTGATTTCAAGGTCCATGTCGATGATATAAAGGTGTAATTCCAGCGGAAGGCATTGTAGAATGTTGGACATCCTATTTCTGCAGGTACTTGGCTGTTTGGCACTCGTAAAGACACTGCAGAATCGAAAAGAACAACCAATCAACAGTCTGATGAAGTACTCTCACGTTGTAAAAGAGAGCGTTTTATAGAATAAAGTAGACGAGGTTCAGTCAAGCTTGCTCTTCAATGAAAGTATTCAAGACTCTCCTTACTGCCTTCAATGTGAGCTAGATTGGTAAGTCATTGAAGTTGTCTAACAAGCTTGTTTCACTAGCATTCAACAACAGCTTTTTTTTTGTTGACGGATCTTGACACCACGTGTTTTTAACCATCACTTTATTTGGTACATTAGTGTAGTTCTGTTAATGTCTCTGAGGTCCAAAAGTTGTCTCCTATACTCTAAAACAGATAATTACGCTATGTTAATACCGTACACTCAGCGCAAGATACTTTGGAAGCGTTTGTAATTTTCTTTGAGGTTTTAACGTTTTCTCGCTGTTAACACAACTCTTTACGCCTGAATGTGCCAGCATTCGCGCCTGGTGCTAGTAAGTTAACATGTAAAAAAGCATTATTAATTTGTACCCGTTTTTATAGCTCCTTGGGGTGAGCAGTTATGAGCGCACCTAAGAAAAATACTGCGATCATCTTGTTAGATGATGTGAACAGTGCTTTTTCATCTTGCCTTAATGTGCATAAGGACGACAAGCATGGTACATTGTCATGAGTTATAGAATGAGATGTATTCACATTGCACTGGTTCCGCCAAGTTGTTATCAAAGCTGTCAGTTCTTGCAAGAACTATCTCAACTGGCAAAAACTGACAGAACTTGCAAGCTGTCAGTTTTGTTAGTTCTTGCAAGATCTGACACTTTGATACTTCTGCCAAACCTGTAGCAAACTTGAATGATACAGGCAATATTTATTTTAAGGTTTGACTTGAAGGATACAATATTTTTAGTACGTTGATTTGAACTCACAATTGGCACACTTGTGCATGTATTATTCAGTTTATGAGCTTGCCATTTTCGTACTTTTTATGTATTTGTAAAACGCCAGATGTACTATAACTCTTATAGTCTCCATTGTGTTTACCTTTGATATAACAGCAATGAATGGCTAATTGTCCATTCATATGCCATATCTTGCACTCACCTTCCATACAATCATCTATAAAATGACGTTCTGATTTCAATCTGCCGTTCATATACCACCGTTTTTCTTCTCCGTTCTTCTTGCCCTTGATGTAATGACACTGTGATTGTAAACCTCCTCTAGAATACCACAATTTTTCTTCACCCTCTTTTTCACCGTTAACAAACTCACATTGTGCTTTCAGTTGTCCATTCTTAAACCACTGTTTGCCAACACCTTCTTTTTTACCATTAATAGAAGTACATTGCACGGCTAACTGCCCATTTTCATACCATCTTTGGCTTGTTCCTTCAAGTTTGTTGTTGACGAAACAACAATGTGACCGTTTATGGCCATTTTGATGCCACAGTGTTAGATAGCCTTCATGTTTACCATTGACAAAATTATATAGTCCTCTTAACTGGCCATTAGCATGCCACCTCTTACCAACTCCTTCTTTTTCACCATTGATGTAAGAACATTGTTTGACAAGCTGTCCACTCTTGTTCCAAAACTTTTCCTCTCCTTCCAGTGTACCTTTAATATAATGGCGTACTGCCTCGACTTGTCCATTTTTATGCCATTTCTTGTATTCTCCATGATATAAACCGTGAACGAAATACGCTTGATTGGCAATTTGCTTCTGTTTTGGGTTTTCAAGTTTATTCCTTTGTTTTATCCATTTTCCATGCTTATTTAGTTTATTATCAAACCTTGTTGTTGTCGCTGCGTATTTTGATAATATAGACCACTTTTTATTTATGTCAAGGTCCATGTCGATGATATAAAGGTGTAATTCCAGTGGAAGGCATTGTAGAATGTTGGACATCCTATTTCTGCAGGTACTTGGCTGTTCTCGTAAAGACACTGCAGAACAAAAGAACAAGCAGTCAACTAATGGCAATTGTCTGAAGAAGTACTTTCCGCGTTGTAAAAGAAAGAGTGTTTATAGAATAAAATCGGCGTGGTTCAGTCAAGCTTGCTGTTCAATGAAAGCATTCAAGACTCTCCTTAATGCCTTCAATGTGTAGCTAGATTGGTAAGTCATTGAAATTGTCTAACAACTAGGCTGTTTCACTAGCATTCACCTAACAACAGCTTTTTTTTTGTCATGCCTCGGTCTGTAAAAAGCACATCGCAATCAAAACTTACTATGCAATTATGCGTGAAGGACACGTATAGCCAGTTGAACGCTTTAAAGACCTAACACCGTTCCTTCACGTATTCCCGTATTGAAAGACAGGAAACAGTTGGCGGTTTGTTGTGTACGATCAAAGATTCTGTAAGTTGTTCGTTTGATAAGTGAATTAAAGAAGTATTCACTCATTAAATATAATATAGCAACCAAGGTGCATATAAATGTCATGTAATACACCGGGATAAATAGGAGCTGGTCCGAGCCAAAAGGTCTTTAAAGTTCAAGCAAACGTTGTCAGAAAATACCACCCTAAAGAAAGACATAAACTTTGCTCCCCGCGGACTGTGAAAGAAGGTGGACAGCTCCCCGACGATATACTACATTATTGCGTGTATCACAAAGTAGACACGCGCTATCACCATAATTAAGGCTAAAATATAGGCGGCCACACGTTCCCTAGACTACTGAAAGACGTCATCTTTTTAAGTTTAGTATTTCAAATAAATGCCTTTTCTAGCACGTGATTTGCCTCCAGCTCTTAGAAGGCATCTAAATTTTACCTAATGTGCGTTATTACTTTTGATTAAAACGCAGTAAATTAGTAAAAACAAGCTCACAAATGTGGGAATACCACAATCTTTTTTTTGAGACACATTTTTACAGAGAACCAAAACAAACGGCCACAGTTTACCATTAATAAACCATCATAATAACCCACTCTGTAACACAACATGAGCGCAAGGATTATTATTACGCTTGCTACGATAGTTCTAGCCACTATTTTATCAAGTAACGGCCAAGGCATTCTAATTGATGATTTTCAAGTACGACAACCACGTACCTTTGTAAACAGCGCGGATGGCATGGGTATGAGTGTTGTTAGAAATGACGCCCTATTTGCTGGAGAGCGAAAGGTTAGGGCTCTATTCCAAGAGGGCCCTAGTACGTTATTTTTCAGCTAAGAATCAAACTGTTATTTTGTTTAAAAGCCGGAAAATAAGAACTTATTACTGGAGATTTTCACGTGATTTTTTTTTTTTTCAAATTCTCAAAGGTCATCACTAAGAAATCATTCTTTTTTGTATTATAACGCTACATCCATGTTTTTGAAAAGTATTATTTTATCACGTGATTTTTTTTTTCTTTCGTTTTGCAGGTGTGACGAAGATTTTTTTTGGTTCGAGCCCAAAAGCGGCGAGATCTTTCTTGTATTAAAGTAATCTGATTTTTTTTTATTACAGGTGCATTTGAGGGCGTATCATGTATCCTCACACAAGGCGTCTTCGCTATTAGTTGTGATAACCAAATCACTGGTGGCTGTTGGGCAACATATACGGGTCCTGAAGGAGCGGATATTAGCCCACCGCGAGATTTAACAGCTTGTGGTAAGTTTCGTTTATTTCATCAAATGATATTTCACAAAAATACATATTAATACTACAGTGTGCTCTGTAACAAACGCTTAGTAATTCCTAGGCGGATGGTACTCTTTTCTAGAGTTTAGTGATAATCCAGTAAATGTCACTATAACGGCTTATACACCTATGGGACCACTAGTATCTTTCGAGATATTCGAACCTGTTACTCCTCCAGGTGAGCTTTTTTTTTTCTTTTCAACATTTTTGTACGTTATTAATCTCGCTTCAGGACGTCTTTTATGGCTTCCTTTTGTGCAACCTCTAGCTGGTTATATGGTTGTTCAAAAAATAGATTATTCTCTCGTTGGTGGCCCGGACCTTGATAGTTCTGTAAGCCAAATATGCTGCACACCACCTGTAGCTTGCTGGTAAGTAAATCTGAAAATGATCATAATTTTTTTAATTTCAATAAATCAGGCATAACTTTACTGTGGAGTCTCAAGCTACCGAGGGATTTCTTCAAAGAGGTATCATAATATATTATTATTATTTTGAAACTAAGTGTATCGAACAGGTGACTCAATAAGAGCAACAATCTCTTGTCAAAATTTCGGAGCTCCACCGACAAAAACTGACTCTGAGCTCGCCCATATTACCTTCCAATCACCTCCATTTGGCGTAATTGTATCGCAATCAGTAGAGTGCGAACTGGTACAAAACTAACGGTTTTTTCAAAATGATGTCACACAACTAACAATTTACGTCAGTTTAACATGGGTAATGTTGTTGCCAATCAGTTCATGCATTCAGTAAACTTGGATGTTGGCCAAACAGAGAGATGCTCATTTATTATTTCCTTTATTGACGGCGGATTTGCTGAGCTCCAATTCTCTATTGTCGCAGGAGGAAGTACGAGTCTATCTCATGAAGGTCAAAACAGGTAAGTGAAGAAGAAAGTAAAATTTCTTTCCGAAATCTCTTTGTTGGTGATTTTTTTTTTAAAAGGGCAGGAACATTTGATTTGTGCTCTCCAGCTTCACCTTCAGGTATTGCGGTTCGAATAGTCGGTACGAGATTCTGTGACCACTAATCAGCACTAAAATCGCTTGTTTAATGCAGATGACGGCAACTGTCCTCCATTCAACTTCACCGAGGGCATTAGTGGTACTTGGCAACTAGATAATAGCCTAAATGGTGCTGCAGCTCCACCATTGTATTGTATCCGGTTTGACGAACTACTACCTGGCATGGCACGTGATTTTTATAAAAATGTATGTAAAATATTTAAATCTCTAATACGCTACCGTTTAGGATCCAGTAACATTTGGATGTGACGATGATAGGGCTTTCCTAAGTCTAGATGGACAAAACGATAGGTTAGTTTTTTTTTTGAAGGGTTTTTTTTTCGGCTTCGAAGTTTAATTGGTTATATTAGGATGCGTCTGTTTGGTTATGTTTCGGGTGGAAGAGATATTGGACAAACATGGGAATTAGAAGAGGAGATGAAAATAGATGTTTGGTATACGTAAGTAGTGATGAAAGGTGTTGGTTCACTTGGTATTAAAACCTAAATTTAGAGGTATCTCCTATCCAAGTGATGGTCGCATTGAAGGATTGCGTGGTGAAGGATTTATAAGTTATCGTGGTGAAGTTTTAGAGATAAGAGGTGTCGGAAGACCATCGCTCTTTATTGAAGAAGAAATCTTGGCTAACCAAAGCAGAGCAAGAGTAGAGTACGTTGTAGTTTTTGAAAGAAAAAAATCACAAAAATTAATGCTGTCACGTTACAACTCTGTACTTATATGGTTTTTACAGGAGTTG
Source organism: Trichosphaerium sp. ATCC 40318 (assembly GCA_038496445.1). Taxonomy (NCBI): domain Eukaryota; phylum Discosea; class Flabellinia; family Trichosidae; genus Trichosphaerium; species Trichosphaerium sp. ATCC 40318. The sequence continues at coordinate 229,091 of JALMLS010000516.1, forward strand.
GTTGGTTACAACGAATGGTACTGCCGTCGGTGCTGAACGTGGAGATTGGCTAGCAAATATTGGCGATTGTATATCAGAAATGTTTAACGCAACTGCCATTTTTTAAACAAAGTAAATAAAAAGTACCCAACGAGCTTTAGAAAAAAAAAACGACACTGCTAGCTCTCAGAGTCTTTTTTAGCGTTGTCATAAAAATACTTTACGATTGTAGAAAGGCAAAAGAATTAATAAATTAAGTCATAAACCAATCCTTTCTTGAATAAGTACATTCATTTTTTTTACCTTATTAGTGTATTTTTTTCTTTGTTTTATATCTTTCCTTTTTGTAAAGAAGATACGACCTGCTTGGCATATGATGATAAGTACTTATACAAAGATACCCAATCGTGTGTCACTGAAAAAATTTCGGATCTAGAGCAACAAATAAGAATAAAAGAAACAAAATACTAACATCATCAGGTCAAAAAATTGTTTGTTACGTACACAGCAAACGGAAAATAACTTGGGATTACGCCATGAGAATACTCTAAAACATGTGTTAAACCATTATAGTTGCTGCTTAACAATACCAAGCATCCAACTTCCTCCTTTCAAGTGCATGCCTGTAGCCTCCCAAGCAAAATGTTCAATACGAGCACCAGGTTTGTGTTTTACATAATCAAGTGCTCCTTCACTCCACTATCAAAAAAAAAGATAAGTTCCTGGGCCCACGTGATCAATCACGTGCGAATTTTTTCTAGAAAAGGTAAGGAAAAAAAACACGAACCTGGTGGAACTCTCCTTTGATCAAGAAATCATAAATGTCACCCCTTTGTTACACCAATGTTAATTAAACTCTTAATTAAAAAAAAGTGGTGAACTGTTAGTTTACCAGTATCTTCCAGAGTGTCCTGTAGTAGGTAATGGAGTACCAAAAATGAGTATGTACTCAGTAAGGGACGCGTGGAGTAGTTTGAATGATCCCTACAGTAAGAGTTAGCGTACAGTTCCATGAAGAGAGGAAAAGGCGTTCAAATAGGGCGGATTTTGTGATTTCGCTGTTTTAGTCTCGTTTTACGCTAGAGATCGCATCGATGCTTTAATTAAGCGTAGTAAACAGTATTGTACCATCCAAGATCCACAGTTGATGAAAACGAAGTCAAATTCGTCTGTAACCAAGTCAGGGTACTTTAAACGAAGAGTGTTAGTGATATTAGCGATTGCTTTCTCCAATGGAAGGTCTAGTGAAGAATTAGTTTCAATTAATTCTAAAAGCGTTGTAATACGCGCCTTTCGCGTCATTGGCGATCTTGTGAAGCTCTCCGGCATCAAAAAGAGGTGGTTGTGCGGATAGGTACAAAAACGCGGGAAGTAGTAGCGCAGTACATAAAATTGATGATACAAAACAGTAGTTGATGCCACACATTTTTTTCGGAAAGCTAAAGGAAAACAAAGGTGGTTTTATGGGTCAAAGCAATTAGCTTCGATGTTTGATATTGCACGTGCCTTACAAATGTATTTGTTATCAAAAAAACGACGCGACTAGCAGACGTAAATAGTTGGCTAATTCTACGCAGTTTAACTACCCTCCTGAGTATCCGCTTAGACCCCCATAAGCAGTTTTTAATACAAAATATCGTACAAGGATATCTAATAAATGCGTGACCATTAGTTATCTGAATAACATCAGCACAATAAAAAGTGTAGGTTTGCCAGGCCAAGCTCAAGATTGGATAACAAGTATGAGGTGTACACAATAACTACATACGGATAAATGTGTTTTTACACGTGGTTTCGAACGTATCTAGTGAGTTTGTAGATAGTTCTTTATTATTTTCAAACAGAAAGGCCTGGCACGATGTTACCTTTTCTAAGGTTTGCAATTACGTTTCTGTAGTATTCCCCAGTATTCATTTGTCATCATGCTATTGTTTGTGGGCCAGTAATTTTGAAATTAAGATAGCACAAGCCCAATTTACATGCAACAAGTGAAAAGTTTCCACGCTTTGTGACAGAAATCCCCTTTTTAGCTATTCAGTGCACAGAGATCTAAAATTCTTGCTTTTGATGTTTAATGAGTTAAAAAGTTAGGAAAATATAAGAAGTTTTTTACTTAGACATGTGCATAAACACTCGTGCGACTAGCACTTTTTTATTATTTTTTATCTTCTCGAAAACACCATTGAGCTAGATTGGACTTTTACTTCTGTACATATTAACACGTGGTTTTGGTATACATACCCTAATCACAGCTTTCCAAACCATTTCCATCTACCACAAAAAGCAGAACATTGATACAATTGTTATTCTTATCTGCGCTGCAAACCATCATCATATCACTTTTCTGTACCCCTTTTTGGAAGTACCTTAGGAAATAACAAAGGAGTTATTGCTCTCTTGTCGTTGTTGTACAATAACTTAGCCGTGGGCTGAATAGTATCTAAAGAGTGTCCACACTTTTTGTTATCAATCTCGCAGTTGGACGCTCATCAGTTTTTTTATGGCTGCCCTACAAATCAAGGATTGGACAACAATGGTAACATAGTGCGCTTTAGTAAACTTTATTCTTCGAACAGTTACACAATTTCTAAGAATAATTTTTTATCGATCTTCTATGTTTCAGTTCGTTTTACTTGATGATTGTCGTCATAGATGTCACAAAAATCCATAGCCCACTGTGCAGTCACTGTTGTAAGTTGGTGAATAATGGCTGTACTTAGCATTATACTTGCTTAGCGCATTTATTCTTGGTAAAAGCTCTTTAGAAGCACTCTTTACTCATCCTTCAGATACGTGTCAGATATCATCAAGTGAGTAAAATACCAATAGGGTTTTTTGTAATCACTAATAGTAATAAGGTTATCATGAAACACGTGGATACTGACCCAATGTTGGTCGATGTTGCATCCGCAACCGATATTGACACTCCTATTGTACCTACAAAACGACAAAAAACTGTTGGAGAAGTACCTCAGACTGTTCATTTACCATACGAGATATTGTTGATGATTTTTCTACAAATACGACGCACGGACTTGAAACGAGCAGCTTGTGTTGATGTACGTTCAAACAAATATTACGACTTATGTCAGATTCTCATTGGTACCTCCAAAGCGATTTTGGTGTGATGTTAGTCGTGACTCTAATCTCTGCTGGATTCCCTTATTCGAAAATGACTGTGGAAACATAAGAGGAACATGGCATTTAAGTTCGGCAAGCCACAAACATGACTGGGGGGCAACAAAAATGCTGTTTGAGAGTATTCCCATCGACAAACTGAAAGTAGAACACTTTAACTTATGCATTAAGAAGTCGGCAAGCTATGAAAAGCATAGATGCATTGTACGTACTATTTGCATATATCAATGGAACACCAATTTGTATTGTTGTGTAGGTGTCTACAGGGCAAGACAAATTTGAACTGGAAGCATCAGGACTATTACTTCGCGATAATATTTACTCGGCTTTTGATGAGTTTACTTGGAAAACTATGCAGTCAGATCCTGGGCTTTGGCGCGTTGATATTACAGACAAAGGCAAAAGCACAGGCGATCTTGGTCGACTTGTGAACCTAAATCTTCTCCTCAACACAACAAGGTAGTGATAAACTTTCAAAGACCTTTGTGTTAATGACTTTTTTTTTAAAGGTTGTGTGATGTGGTTCAAAGGAAACAGGATGTTCCTGGTCTTAAGCTTATGATGGTTGTGGCCATGCAGGATATTATTAAATCCAGACTTTCCAAACCGTTCCTTAATAAATCTTCTTTCCAACAGCCGTTTATATGCATGGTACGTGTCAGCTGTTCGAAGGAAAGTAATTTTGACAATAACGCAGGACGGTGTCAAGATACAGAAACAACCGAAACACCTTAATTTGAGGTTACACAAGTATCAAGTAAATGCTTACAGTTGGATGTTGGCTGTTGAGAGAGATAAGAACTTTCGTGGTACCTGGTTTTTTGTTGTTTTACTTTGCGTATTTAGTTAAATTATTTAATAGAGTTCAAGTTCAATACACTGCTACCTTGGCCCCGGTCTAAGACTTCGATCATGTTTGATGTTGAAAAAAAAGAAATACTTACAGCTGAGCAAATTGAAGAAAGAGGGAAAGTCAAGACTGTTACGTTTTCTGGTGGTGTATTGGCTGGTACTCTCAAGTGTTATTTTGACATTATATCATTGTATTATTGATTTAACGTTAATTAGATGACACGGGACTTGGTAAAACCGTTGAAGGTAAATATATTTCTCACTTTTTTTAAGCGCTCTCTGCCTCACTCACGTTTCTATCAGTCCTAGCATTGATTCTTGGTCATCCAAAAGAAAATCACAAACCTTGTGTAATTAAAGACGAGAATGGTGTTTCTTTCTATTCTTCTAAAGCAACTCTTGGTAAGCTCTACATCCATACAATAACATACTAAAAGATGTTAGTATGTTGTCCAAGTCACCTTACAAAGCACTGGTGCTACGAGATTAAAAAACATTCCAAGAAAAAACTTGATGTAAAGAAGATAACTACAATTGCTCAACTTCGTAAATGTAATGCTCTGGCGTTATCAAATGCTGGTACATTTAATAACACTGATCGCAGTTATTTTCATTCTGAATCTACTTTGACTGTAATCCTTAGATGTTGTAGTTGTATCGTATCAGTTTTTCAAGAATGACAACTATAAACGAATGCTATGGCCCGAGGTTCCTTGTGAAGGCAACTACCTCAGAGAACGTATTGCGAAGGTTGAAAAAATGCGCAAGGCAAGCAAAAATGTATTAACGATATTTGTATCACGTATTAACTGAATCACAGTCTGAAATCACAACGGATAATTTGGAATCAAACTCAAAGAAAACACCTATTCTCGACTACTTTATGTGGCACCGTTTAGTACTTGATGAGGTACATGTTAATTATAGTATCAATGAAGTAACTGGAAAAAAGGGGCATGAATATATTGACAAATGGTACTTGAGAGGTACTAATGTAAATTGGGAATCGCTAATAAGAGGCAATGTCAAAACCTTACAAATTATCTAGTGTTCTATACAAGTCTCTATTCAACGTTTAAGTGGTATGTTACTGGTATGTATTGTATAAATGTTATAGTTATGTTGTCAGTCTTAGTTTCTTTAGGCACTCTACTCCCAGACTTGTACGTATTAGTGGAAATGTGGAGAATGTAGTACAACTAATCTTTTGATAGTGTTAAATATTTAGGCAACTTCCTAATGAAAAAGACAACATTTACTTTTAGTGAAGATACGCGTTATAATCTATCAAGTAGTATTACAATCAAGAAATCTGACTTACTTGCCCAAAGTGCTGAAATTGAAGCGCATCGTCTTGAGTATGTTGTGTATTGTTGATTGGCTACAGGTCTAAAATTATTCGATGTAAAGGAGAGGTTTTTACCCTGAATTACAAGTATAGTTTACTGGTAAAATGGAGTAAAAATCTTGGGTAAAACAACATTTTTTCAGGATTTTTACCCAATGCATTTACCCTTAAACTCAGTAAATACCAAGAGTAAATATTGAATAAATACAGTAAATACTCACAATATTTACCAGCAAATATTCTCAGTATTTACCAGCAAATATTCTCAGTAAACGTTCAATAAATAAATCATCACAAGTTCAGAAAATAACACAAAACACACTTTATTAAGATACAAACTACACAAATTACACAAAACACACTTCGCTAGTCCACAAAATCCTCATATGTGAACCAAATCCATTGTAAACGTGGTTGTAGGTGAAATCGGGTCTTGCGGTCGCAATGAGCTTGGTTTCGTCAGTTTTTGTAAATTACTAAGCTTGTAGCGTACGTTTTGATGAAAAACGCCTATATTGCTTGACATTTGCATCATTTTGGCGTCCGCACCAGAGACAAATCTAAAATCGATACCCAATACCTATTAAATGCCGTTTAAGGTGTTGTGGAGCGGTATGAAAATTTTTTTTGCAGAGTACGCTATGTTTTAAAAACTGCTTTGCAATAAAAGTGTATGCATTCATACCCTTGTGTGGAGAGCGTTCATCGTGTGAAATATGGGTTTGAAGGTGAAACTACCAAAACCCTCCCTATGGAGGCTTTTTAAAAATACAAATTTAGGAAAAGATGTTTTTTTAGGCGCTATAAAAGCAATAAAGCGCCAAATGCAGTTGTGAGAAAGAAAATCTTTTTTGTGAAGCTAAAAATTTACTAAAAGTGCTTGCGTACCCTTCTCTCCACCATACTGTCCTAAATAAAATTTTGGTATCCACAAATTGTGTTTTGTTTGAATACGCTCACTTTTGGAGAAAAATAGTCGTTTTTTTGTAGTTTAAGGTAGTCGTCCTTATGTGGTAATATTGTTGATGGTAAATACTGGGTAATTACTGAGTGAGAGTATTTACCCAAGTTTTACTGAAAGTAAATACTGGGTAAATACTGAGCAAGAGTATTTGCTGAGTTTTACTGAGAGTAAATACTGGGTAAGTACTGAGCAAGGGTATTTACCCAAGTTTTACTGAGGGTAAATACTGGTAATTACTGAGTGAGGGTATTTACTTAGTTTTATGTAATTTTACTGAGGGTAAATACTGGGTAAGTACCGAGTGAGGGTATTTACCCAAGTTTTACTGAGATGTAAAATTGCGAAAACTCAGTTTTTACTGGTAAAAGGCCAATTGAAGGTAAAATCAGCATTTTACTCTTTGTTTACCCCAAATAATTTTAGACCTGTATCTAACTGTTTTTTTTCTTTACAGCTTGCTTTTATGTGATTTTATGATTAATAACTTGATTTGGAGAAACACAAAACAAACTGCAGCAGGTCTGAAAATTATCATGGTATAATACCATATTTTATGGTATAATCACCTTTTATGGTACAAGCTCAGTATAATCCATAATTATACCATATAATTATACCATAAAATATGGTATAATACCATGTTTTTTGGACAAATGGTATAACAGCCATTATACCATGTTTATACCATATCTCAATTTATAGAATATAATTATACCATAAAACATGGTACTATACCATGGTATTATACTGTATTTTACAGTATATTATACCATGCATTATACCATATAATTATACCATAAAACACAGTATTATACCATGGTATTATACTGTATTTTACAGTATTGTATACCGTGCATTATACCATATAATTATACCATAAAATGTGGTATTATACCGTGGTATTATACTGTATAAGTATAAGTTAGTCAAAGCTCACTTGGTCTGCACTTGATTTAATAGCATATGGACCTACACAAACGCCATACCACACAATGCTTTGACAGTAGCCGTTATTGAACATAATTGGCATGTAAATGTGTGAAAAACAGTTTTAAGAGAGAAATCTGGTAACGCGCCCCAATTACGGGCGTTTTAGGGATAAATTGGCCAACTTTCTCCGATTAATGGTATTTGAGGAAGAAACCACTCCGCGTACCCCATGTTAGAACGCTACAGTGGTATACACACCAAAAACGCGTTTAGCGCTCGAAAAATGCCCATTCGCAAAAAACCTCCAATTGGAGGTTTTTTTCTCCGGCTCTCATTTTTTTCTCCCCTCCATACGCATTTTTACACTCAATCAACGCCATACAGCCTCATTTACCAAATCAAGAGCAAAATTATTTATTTTTTTTTGACATTCTTGATATATGCCCCAATGTGTGTTAAACCACGCGATTAGTGATATAAGGCAAAGTTGTTTCAGAGCCTACCCATTTTTCGAGTTTTTTGGTTTTTTTTGGATTTTTTTTGATTTTTTTGGTTTTTTTCCTACCAAACGCCCGCATTTGCCGGAACAGATAGCATTTAGGCTCTGCACCCATGCGTTGACCTTACGAGTGATATTGTAAACTAATTGGCTAAGCCAGGGCATAAAACTAAGTTTTGACCAGTTTATTGCCCACACAACACAAGATACGCTAGAAAGTAGTTGTTTTAAAGCTGTTTGCCATAGGTTTTACAGGCTTAATAGGTGATATAAAAAAAACAAAACGTGTTAGCCGCCCAACCAGGTACTATTCCGCTAGAACTCGTTTCCGATGAGGTTGGTAGCTATTTTCATTTCTTTGTTTTAGTCTTGGTTTGGCTTCACCGTGCAGGTCATTTGTTACTCTCAGCGCTGCCATAAAACAACAATTTTTGTACGACTATTTATTTTGTGTACAAGAAACCAAGCCGGCGCTAACTCTTCTTTTAGGTTTCATGCTATATCCATTCAATGCACTTACAGCAAGTACGATCTGTTCTTTTAAGGTTATTTGATCACTGCAAAAAAGGACATGGGCAAAACTAAAAGTCACGGATGTAAACAAAAAAAAGATGTATTAATAAATGTGTTTTTATTTTTAGAACAGTTTTTACACAGTATAATACACCTGGTTTTGTGGTATAATCTACCAAGTTTTAAGGTATAATATACCAGGCTTTATGGTATTATACTGTGTTTTATACCATGTTTTATGGTAGAATTATACCATATAATGCATTTTTTCAGGTGAAAAAATATGGTATAAATTCGCACTTTCTACTGTATATTTATGGTATAATTTGGCTGTTTCATGGTATAAATCCTTTGATTTATGGTATATTATACTGGAATTTGTGGTATAAAATTGGAATCAATGGTATAATTATACCACAAATTCATGGTATCTACCATAAAAACAGCTCGAGAATTTTAGACCTGAGCTTCAGAGTTTGGCATACCTCCTTATACAGAAAAAGTTATTATCATCCCTTTGCATCCTGTTGAAAAAGCTGTATATAATTCTGCTGTAAAACTAAATAATCAGAGTATGTTGCATTTGCTACAAAACCAAGCGTTTTTTTGAAGTTGTTTTGCTTTATTCTTCTAAAGAAAAGATGAAAGAGTGTTGCGGAATGGAAATGAAAACAATGCACTGTTTACTTGATGGTTGGGTTGCTTCTATATGTGTACGTTTTGATATTGCAACTATTACATAACTCACTTGTATAAGGCTGCAATCAAGTCTCATAAAAAAGACATTTCTAAAGCAAAACTCAAAATAGAGGGAGCTGTATTAAATGTTGTTGAGTATCCAGTAAAGTCAAGGAAAAAGGCAGAAAAGGCTACACAGAAGATACAGGTTTACGAGATTCATTCGCAATCAGTGGCTTACTATGACTTCCAGAAAGCCCACAAACAACTGCACATTCTTGTACCATATGAGATATTACTTAAAGATTTGGTAAATATTAACTTTTGAATCACGTGTTGTCTAAATATAGCTTCTTTTGTAGATGAAAAAAGCTATGTTGTTTGTGGAAACAAAAAAAATAGCAATTGAATATGAATGTGATGTCAAGAATATGGACTACAATCAATTACAATCAGCACTAACAAAGCATGGTATTGAGATTAATGATGAAAGAAAGGCGAGAAGAACACTTCGTAAAATTATTGATAGAATACTTGTTCTTGTTTTTTTTTGCCTTACTAAATATTGATGTTAGTATGAATATAGGCACAAATACAAAGGTCTCACGTTCAAAAAGATGAAACTAATGTATGTTATATATTATAGGTGTATTAACAAATGCATCTATAGGTATAGAAGCAAGGTAGCACAGCTGATTCAAATATTGAGTAAAAAATCAAATGCTGACAAAAAAGTGATTCTGTTCTCTCAACATCAAGAACTACTCAAGCAGGTCCACAAGGCTCTCTTTGAAAACAACATCTATGCTACTATTGTTTCTGAGTATGTGTACATGGGTATTTTATACCAGTGAGTACGAACTAACACAGCATAGAGATGTATATAAACGCATGAGAGATATTGAATGGTTCCAAGACAAGACCAGAGACATCCTTAAATGTACAGTTATTCTTCTCAAGTACGTGTAGCTTGTTAATGTTGGGCAAACAAAAATACTTATCTTTTCATGTAGTATGTCAAATGCCACACCAGCAGGAGCAAACTTGATGAATGCCGATATGGTATTTTTGTTGGGTAAGGTTTTACTTCACGCTTTTTAGCACTGAGAGCAGTTAGATCCAATATTCAATTTAGAAAAAGCTGTAGCCACAAAAGGTGAAATAACGATTTGAATTGAGATTTCTTACACTAACCCTCATAACAGCAATTGAAAGAGCTTGTAGACTAGGTCAAAAGAAACAAGTCACTGTTTTCCACTTTAGTATGAAGGATACTATCGAGCATGTTCAGTACAACAAGATTCACAATACACGCATGCAACAGGGTAAGATTGATCCAGGATGGTCTAACCATTAACATTCAACATTAGAAAAGCAAGTGAAGAAGAAGGTGAGCGAAAAAGAAGAAAAGAAAAATTGTGCACACAAATAGTTTTGGATAGTCCCTATGATTGCCAATGATGGTAATCTAAAACGTGCTTTGTCCTATGATATTCTTGAAACAACCAATAAGATCATATAATATTGATTATTTGATGACGTACCTCTCTGATGACATCAATAAAAATAGTTTAGAAACACTAGCAACCTTTAAAATTATAAAATATGGTTGTTCCTTATACCATGACCGGTAGCAAACTGAGTTGTAATTTGTGAAATAGATATCCACGTGAGTAATGCACATTTTCTAAAAGCAATAAGTCATAATGTATTAACCCAATTTCGGTCACCTCAAAACAAGTTCCACCCAATTTGCACCACGTGTTTCTGGTTTTTTTCAAAGAATGGACTGTAATAACATTATTTGCTATCATTAGTTTATCCAATAAAGACTGTAAAGAGCTACAACTGACACTACCTTGAATCACTTCAAAATCTAAGCAAAATAATAACCGAGCCTTTTGTCATGGCTCATGGCGTATATTACTGGTACAATTAAGAAGAGTGTAATGCGTAGTTACTAAAAATCCATCAAAACGCAAAGGTTGTATACTTTAAGACTACGTCCACAACAATCAAGTTAAAACTTAAGACTACGTTAGTTTTTTTACTGTAGACTTTACATTTTTATGCAAACATAACAACTATTAATATTGTACAGTGAATTGCTTTATTTACACAAAACAATCGCTATTAGTAGAATTACTATCAAAACACTTTATCATTAAGCTGCATCTTCGATCAACAATCTAAATTCCAGTTTTATTCTCTCTTGCTCTCACCATGCACTCTCCTTCAAGTTTACCATCAACATAAACACAGTTCCTAAACAATGAACCATCTGTACACCACTCTGAATACTCCCCATGTAGAGTGCCATTGACGTAAGCACATCTCTTGAGTAAGTGAGTATAATACCACTCTTTAAACTCTCCATGATATTTACCGTTGAGATAATAACACTTCTTTGTCAGTTTACCATCCTCATGCCACTCTTTGTACTCTCCTTCTTGTTTCCTGACACAATCAAACTTGAGTTTTAATTGCCCATTCCTATGCCACTCCTCAAAGCTTCCATCGTATTTGTTGTGGATACACATGTAATGATGTGTCAATACACCTTTTTTCGAAGATGACGATGAATACCATAATTTGTACTCTCCATAGAGTTCACCGTTGACGTAATTGAAATGCTTCTTCAAAATACCATTTTTGTACCATGTCTTGTACTCTCCATTAAGTCTACCTTTGGTGAAATAACATTTCTTCATCAGTTGTCCATCGTAGTGCCATTCTTTGTATTCCCCATGTCGTTCATTGTTTACGTAATTACAAATGTTCTTCAATTGACCATCTTTGTACGGAGTGTTTTCATCTCGATAATTCACATAGGTTGTCGTGTGAATACCTTCAATCTTACCATTCACATAATTACACTCCTCTTTTGACTGGCAGTTCCACATATCAGACCATTTAACATACTGGCCATGACGTTTACCATGTTTGTATGTACAGTGTAACTTCAATTTATCACATTTGTACTCTTTGTAGTCTCCGTGAAGTTTACCATTTATGTAATTCTGATGCATCACTAACTTTCCATCATTGTCCCACTCTTTATACTCTCCATGAATACCGCCATTGATGTAAGTACACTCCTTCACCAGTTGGCCATTGCTATGCCATTCTTTGTATTCTCCATGTTGCTCATTGTTCATATAATTAGACAGTATCTTCAATCTACCATTATTGTCATACCATTCTTTGTACTCGCCTTGTCGTTCACCGTTGGTATAATTACAGTGCCAAGCTAACTGAGGTATATTCTTATCGTAACTGTTATAGTGCCAGTCTTTGTGTTCTCCATGTCGTTGACCATGCTTCCAAAAGAATTTTATATAGTCCTTTTGTCCGCTTTGTAAAGGCAGCTCCTTTACCCAACGCCCGTGTTTTTCCATGTCAGAGTCAAACCTAGTCATTGTTGCCATGTGTTTTGATAGCAATGGCCATTTTAAATACACTTCAAAGTCCAAGTCGATAATATCTAGTTGTAGCTCTACTGGTAACTGAAACACGTGACTACACGCTGATATTCCGTTATTCATTCCCTTTTCGCGGTTCATTAGGCGTAATACTAGCGACTTGATAGGTGTTGTGTTTCCCTGGACGAGGTGTGAGCGTTGTGTGACTGTACTCCTTATGACCGTTTTTTTTATTGATCCACGTGGATCACATTTTTCTGTGCAGCACAGTTTGGCGCAAAGGCTGCGTTCTTTTTATTCATTAATGTACGTCTTTGTACCTTCGAACGTCCACTATAATCAACAGTGATAGTCAGGGTTGTTAAATCCCACTAACGTCACCTGTACCACATCCAAGAACTAACCTCGGAAACGTTTGTTTGCTTTCGCAGAAATCACGTTTTTACTGAACGTGCCAACGGCGTTCAGCCCAAATATACAAGCCTGTGAAGCTGATAGTACTATATCCATTCTAATTCTCATCTTGAATGTTAGAATGATATTATAACAGGCTTGGAGCAACAGAAATTAATTAGAACGATGCACTATTGAGATACCATGTGCCATATTTATGCAATCACTTGCAGCAAATGTGGCGTCTTCTCCGAGGCTAGACGTACTCATACCTAAGGCGCTAACGAATACGACCAAGACAGTAATCCAATACACTCGTGGAGGGAGTTCTCTTATCACAAGTGTACATTCTAAGTGAATATAGCTCTACTACATTCACATATTTATTTAAAGTTTTTTTGTTGGTACTGGTGTAATAAACTGTCAGCATAACATTTACAATACACTAACTCAGGCTGGTGTACACATTGGCATCCAAATACCTAACTAGTTTTTGTTCACTTTGTCTTTTTTTGCACACCGTTTACATAAAAACAACAATCCACCAAATCACCATCTATCAACCATACCTTATACTGCCCTTCTAATTTTCCATTAACATATTTAGTATGCTCATATAATTGTCCATTCTCATGATGCCAAGTCTTGTACTCTCCCTCCAAAACACCTTTTGCATATGAGCAATGAAGCCTTAATGTTCCATTCTGGTGCCAGCTTTTGTATTCTCCATCTAAGCATCCTTTGATGTAATGACATTGTTCCTTTAACTGGCCATTCATATGAAATGTCTCATACAAACCACTCAACTTGTCATTAACATAGAAGCACGTTTTCTGAATAACACCATTAAAGTACCATTGTGTGCACTTGTTTTCTTTCTTGCCATTGACATACTGACAGACATCACTCAAATACCCACTTTTAAACCAATTCTTTTTACAACCATGTTTCACTCCGTGACGGAAATATAACTCCTCTTGTAATACTCCAATCCCTCTGTTTACATTATCTCTATAAAATCGTCTCCATTTGCCATGCTTGTTAAGATTATCGTCGAACCTAGTCCTGTTTGCTAGCTCTTTGGATAGCAGAGGTATTTTAATAAATGTTTCAGCGTCTAAGTCCATTATACTAAGCTGAAGCTCCTTCGGAAGCATAAAGAAATAGGTTTTACTCTCTTTTGTATTCATTCTGTAGTAAACATGTACGTTACAATAAAACTGTTATTTTAAAATGCTAGGCGCAATGTTCTACGTAAGTTCGTTGCCATGAATTAATCACGTGACTGTTGACCAAAGTTTCAGGTGAAAAAAGCGGCCAGAACCAAAAAAGTAGGTGATACAAGCATTTAAATGTATACACTCTGCTGTTCCAGTCACCAGCCGTGTTTTTCTTTTTTTGTAACTATTTCGCTATTGAGACAAGAGGAAAACTACAAATTGCTCAAAGTGTAGTTCTGGCTTGTTTTCAATGAAATGCTACACAATATCTTAAGCTAGCGTAAAACGTAAAGAAAATGGGCGGTAAGAGCAGCAAAGCGGAAAAAAGTGAAGGTAGGATACAATACAACTCAATTTGATGTATTTTGCTGGTTTTGAAAGCGCTACTACGAAATTATACGCCCCACACGCGTTTATACCCTGTTTTCTTGTATTTGACGCATTTGTTTTATTGAATACGACTAATTACTCTCATAGCTCCTATAGTACCTGCAACATATGAAAAAGACCCCAACCGTGAATAGTAAATGAACGTTTATGAATAATCCTATATTTAAACGCGGTTCTTTAGTGATTATTTATTCAAAGTGTTGACGGTTGGAGATACCTGGGTTGGAAAGACCTCTTTGATAAATAGATTCATAGACCACACGTTTATAGAAGCGTATACACCTACAACAAATCAGAGCGATTTTGCACGTGTTTTTTTTGGTCTTATCAATCCCGTGACCTTTCTGACATTGTCTATTTTGAACTGATTTTCCAATTAGAAGTATAAAATAATTATGGATAGTGATGATAACAGAATTAAGTTACAAGTATGTGATTTTAATGGTACGTAATATTGAGTATCTTTTAGTACAATCAAGCTCCTTGCGAGTACAGTACTGTTGTGATTGTGCTTCCGAGGTTTCTTTTTTTTCAGAAATAGTTGGCTGTTTCTCCAAAACCTAATCTTTTGCTACTAGCACCATCAAAGTTTAAAGTCAGAAATACATCTCCTTTTAGAGGAATAAGTGGCGCATTACTACTATTTGATAGTACAAACAGACTAAGCTTTAAAAACGTAAACAAATGGGTACAACAAATGGATAGATATGGACCAGAAGAGATCCAAACAATTCTTGTTGCATCCAAAACTGATCTTCCATGCAATGAACGTGTGGTCACTACCAGTGAGGCCAAAGTACATAATAAATACTAACAATATGGTAACTAACTATTGGTGGTAGGAACTAGCCGAAATGTATGGAATGCTATACATTGAGACTTCATCTAAAGATGCAATAAATGGTAGCATTTTTTTTCCTAACACTCTTCTTGCACTGAATGAACTCACTTTATATGTAGTTGAAGAAGCATTTATTGAGCTAGCATCCATGATCATAGAGATGAAAGAACCGTAAATACAACCATTGAGATGCATTATACAACATGTTTACACTGTGACAGTGGCTTCATCCACTTTAAGAATATGCGTTTTATTCGAACAAGGGTAATTCTTTCAGATAAATGGTTGTAAAATCACGTGATACAAAAATGTGCTCTTTTTAACCATTTCTTTTCTTTGAGGTATATCAATACATCTTGAGGTAAACCAAATTGCTTGTATTCAAATGTCTTCAGATTGAGATAAACACATATCTTGATTTGACCCTTTTATGAATAAGTCTTTCAAAAAAAACAAGATTTCGAGGTTGACTATTTACCTTTTGGATTATACGTGCTCTAGTTAATTGTGTTGAATCCACGGTGTAATCTTTTAACTCTTTTTGATAAGACCAAGATATTAGGGACTCTAGAATTTGAAAAATAGTATCTAAAAACTTGATATGTGTTGTATGTTGTAATGTAGTCTCTTCTGAATCTTCAAAAAACACACCTTCATCGTCTCTATATCTTCTTCTCAGTATTTTTTTACATCCCTTTATTAATAACAGCAGTTGTTAACAAAGTGTAAATTGTTATTAAACTTACAACGTATTTCCAAAAACTCGATATGTCAGAAAACATTACGTCAGGTTTAACACGCTTGAACAACATATCTTCTGCCCTTAAAAGCAAAAATCAGATTAGAGTTATACATAAACGTTGTGGGGGTTTTTTAATGAATACCGTCATTGTGAGTGAGGTACGTGCAATTGAAATACAAGGAAAAAGTCAAAGGGATGATAAAATAGCTTAATTGAAACATGGTGTACCCAGTACTTATGTAAGGAGTACCAGTGAACTCGTGATACATAGACAGTTCAACGTTGACTAACTTATCATTGTACATTGCGTAGATACCAGAAATAACAACCTATGTAAGAAGATCAATCAACATCAACAAAGATTGTAAGCTTTAAAAAAAACCATACACAATGTCTGACAAAATCATCTTGAACACGTTCTCCAAATGCTCGACCACAATTACTTTCAACAGACATTGATCCTGGGTCAATAATGTCTTCAATATCAAACAAATTCGTCAACTCATTGTGCATACGGCTGGAGTAAACTGCAATGTTCAGTTTCTGAGCACGTGCCAAATGTACGTACATCTACACATACCACATCAACAAAAAAAACGACTACAAAGCATAGATTTGTGTAGCATCGTACGTTGTACCATGATGTAAAGCGTTCTTTTAAAGAATCTCGAACGTGAAAAGATTGTGCGCACTTCTTCTGCCAAAAGTAGCTGTTGAGCGTTCTATCGCGTAGTGTAGTACAAGTACCACCTTAATAACGTTATTTTTTAAAGCCAAAACAAGTTTGTTTTGAACAACTCCAAACTTTCTGTTTCTAGCGTACTCAACATTAAAGCAGTTATAACAGATGATTTTAAGAGTATTTGAACGAATAATTCGTTGGGAAGCATTGACCATTCTGATGTTTTGTCTCTTTCGCAACGGTTTTTTGCTTGCTTACCATCCATGTCAATCTTAAATTGTTTCAAAGCAATGACAGACTTAAGCCTTCGATGTAATGTAAGGACTGGCTCACGCCGGTCAACTGTAATCAACCTAAATAAACACACTTAATCTCCTCGAGTTCTCCGAGCACCTTCTCCTGTTATATCGATTCATTACTTGAAGATTTCTTTATGTTTTTCCCTGAACAAAAGAGTGTAATTGCAAAAAAAACAATGTCAAATATGCCAAGTGAATTTGTAAACGTTTATTAATAACGAACAAATATATTGCCACAAGGGGGTTTTTACATCAACAAGATTGTTCCTTTTTACTTTTTCTGTAAATCAAGTGTACCAAAAACATACTCCTCAATAGGATTCATCGAACATTTTCCTCTAGAGGTATACATGAACGTAAAAGGATCACCTGTATCATTCTTCATATCTTTGAGGAAATAGACAATGACTTCAGCATCATGCTGAATGTATGACATAACCTCAGCTTTGTACTTACCAACAGTACACTTAATACCACTTTTAACATCCTTAACATAAGATTTCGTTGCAAGTTTCTCATGCTCCTTCTTTGTCATAGCATCCGATTTTACAAACCTAATAACATCCTTTCCAGGATATGCATCGAAAGGCGTTTTAATGTCATTATAGCTCTCACTCTTACCGCCACTACTGGTGGTACCAGCTGCAACAACGATAAGTAAGATAGTTCGCACGTGTAGTTAAAAAACAAAAGATGGTCGTACTTGCTACTGTCCATGCGGAAGGCATAGTGAACTTTACATTGTAACCTTGTATGTCAAGTTCTTGCTCTTTGAGTTCAAATTCAGTGTCAACTTCGAGAGTATTAAGCAAGTTGTCATAAACAGCCTTGTTATCCTTCTTCGCATCTTTACAACGTGTGTATGCAAGGATACCTTTCTGACCAGTAGGCAAACGTTCAACAACACAGTAGATTTGAGAGATGACAATATCTTCATCTTCAACAGTTGCAACAAACTCAATTTCAACTTCAGCAGCATCACAACCTAGTATCATGTTAGTTTGCGAAGCAACCTAACGCACACTGTACCTGCTACTTTTTTGGCTACAATATCTTTCGTAATCTTTACATCTTTGACCTTACAAAGACGATCGGTACTGTTTGAACTACCGTATGCTTTTTTGATATTTTTATGTCTAAAAAATTCCTTATCTGTATTCTTCAGAGCAGCAATATAGGTATTTACAGCATCCTTAGCGCTTCCTGAAACTGCTTTTTGTTCCATAGTAATCCTAAATCATTTAAGAATACAACACGTGGCAAGAAAAAGTAGTAACAAATTACCTTTCCAATTTTGTCTCTCCAAAAGTCATTTCAGGCGATAAAAACTCTGAATCAGTCGTGAGCCAAGCAGCAGGCATATGTCCCATAACATAGTCCTCAAAAGAGTATGGATAGCGTCTTACTCTGTCATAACCGTAAAGTACAGTAACGAAATCACCAATTGTTATTTTTCCGCGTTTCTCTGCGTCCATTAGTGCGTATACGTCGTTAACGAATTCTAGGCGATACTAGTAAGCGATAGACAAAAATAGTCGCAAAGAAAGCCTTTGTTCGGAGTTGTGATAGTTTTTTGATCACCATACTGCTCAAACCTACTGAGAACTCACCATCGTCCGACTTTCCGCCTGTTACGTCATCTTTTTTGTCAATGCCATTTAGTTCTACAAGTTCGTCTTTTTCGTACAGTTCAAGGCAAGAAGCTATACAAGCCTTTGCTTGTTCTTCTGTGAGCCAAGCTAGAGTCTAAAATAAAGAATAAGCTATTTCAGCCCATTACTAGTTAAATGCGCTAAAAGTGAGTCCTAGTGCAACACGCTTCGTACACCATCTGTGTCATGCTCGTAAAACTTCTTGACAAGCTTTGATCTGTTTTTGTAATGACTCAATCCTTTGCAAAGTGTTGCTTGTTTAGCGCCCATTGTTGTGTATGTGGTGTAACTGTATTAATTGGCTAAGTTTAAACGCCAAGACTTATTCGTACTTACTTCACGAGATGTTCATGCCTTTAAACCCGATACTCCTAGCGCAGCGTCAACAAGCAGCTATATAGAGTTAAAATCTATTCATGAGCTTAAAGCACTTCAAATTCTGTGTTCGCAAAAAGTTAGGACAACTCAAAAGTTCCTTTTCGGAATTGGGTTGTCAAACGTGGACTTCTCACGTGACTATTGTCATTTGTAAATAGTTGATAGCACCTTCCGTGGTTGGGGTGCAAAAGGTTCCTTGTGTACACACCCGACAAGGGTCGTAACAGTAAAAAGTTAGGATTCAACATTATTCATTAAATGAACATTTCACAAAAGCATACTGCAAACACTTTTTTTGGTTTATTGTCCTTTCAATGCCAATGTTTTCCGAAGTTCAACTGCACACTTACGCATTTGGAAGTACTGGCACAGCAGATTTTTACACATAAGCCAAGTTAAGTTACTATGACGTCTACTGATAATCGCAGCTTGTAAAGCATCAATGAGGCTAGATAACCGCGTAAAGATAGCATTATTGGGCGCTTTACTCATTTTTAGTTTAGTACGCATAAATAAAACCGTATTATACTGAAAATGCGTGTATGTTGTCTTCTTTCCACAAATCCGAGCGAATTATACATTTGAACCGCTTCCAAACCATAAAACATTTAAAACCTTGAGCAGGTGGACACTAACATCCCCAACACTCTTTCTTACCTATTGAAACAGATATCTCACTTTTAACAGTCCACCTCGTGTTGCTATTGAACGACATGCAGTAAAGTTACCAAGTGGTGAAGTAGAACCAAATTGGCTCTGGGTACGCACTACTGAGCGAATAAAATGATATTGAAGGTCTTCTACATAGATTGTTACACCTCCTTACGTTAATGTCATGGCTGTTACGGAACAAGGAACAGTTTTAGTATTCAAACAAGAAAAATATGCAACAGGCACGTGATTATTTTTTTGTGTCATGGTTTAACCTCTTCTTACTTTGGATAAGATGGGGTTTCGTTGGCGGCCTGTGGAGGATATATTGATGAAGGAGAGACTCCATTAATGGCAGCTAAAAGAGAATTAATGGAAGAAACAGGGTACAAAGCCAAGGAATGGACCTTCCTTGGTACATATGCAAGTGATGCTAATCGTGGTACGCTAGCACTTTGTTGTTGAGTTCCTAAACACGACAGGATCTGGCACTGGTCATCTTTTCTTGGCTCAAGGCGCCTTCAAGGCAGACAAGAAACTCGTACAAGCTGATGAAGAAAGTCAAGAATTGATGGAAATGACATTGAGCGAGCTTGAAGATGCCTTAGCTGAAAACGAGTTTAAAGTGACATCATGGTCGCTCACATATGCATTGGGTCAAGTACACATGAAGAGAAAGCAAAAACAAAGTAAAAAATAAACATCCTGTACGACCAAAGAGCTCGAGTAAGACTTGCCTTTCGATGACACGTGGAGATGTAACGAAGAGTCAAATATACAAATGTGACACCTTTGACGCCAGATTTGGTCGTCATAAAGTTTTTGACCGAGTTTGGGAGCACTAAAGCATAAAATGATAAGTTTAACATGCAATACGTAAAAATGTTTCATTTCGCTCAAGCACACTGCTGAGGGTGTTATTTACAAGTTGAGAGTGTTTTGCGGTCTAATGCATCTGTTGTGTTGCGCTTTGAAGCGCATTTAATCTTTCCATTATTTTAGCGAGAGTTTGGTTCACTTTGGCCATTCTCTTGCGTGCTGCTATAAGCTTGGCAACGTACGGCGCTAGAACAGGCACTTCAGAATACCCCATAAACTTTTCGAGTGCTAGTTACGTGTTAAACAGTATCATAATAGAGCAGTTTATCGTATTACCCGCAGATAACTGGTCAATCTGATCTGAAAGTTGTTGCTGGCTCATAAATACACCTTTAATACGATCATCGCATTCAGTGACCACTGGTGTTAATAATTGCATTAGCCCATCGGCAAAAACTTCTTTGGTTGGTTTAGGGCCTTCTTCGCTCGCTTTTGAGTCGGTTGGAGCGTCAGACATTGTATGTATCGTACCAGCGTTTCCAACTGTTAAATTCAAACTACGTCAAACGGAAATTTGAACTAGAATACACAGGGCGTTAACACGCAATAATAAACACCAACTGGGCAAGTCTCGATCCTGTGGCGTACATTGCCACCTTTCCGTTTTGTTTTAGCTCAAACAACACGCACAAGAGATACGACAGCGCTACTTGACGTAATTTAATAAAGCAAAACCGGAAATGGAGTACCGTGATGGAAAAACCTCCCAAGGTACGCACTATCGATACTTGCACTTTTGGGGACCTACTATAGCGATTTTAAATTTTTTGAGCCATGCTTCCGTTTTCAGCCTTTCTTATGATCGTTCAACGCAATACATTTCTGACGCTAGCTCTATGCATCAACTCAATACGGCGTCGTTTGTTGTTAGGAGCTTTTGCTTTTTTTTTCAAAGTAACGTCAGTACAGCTATTAAAACCAATGTATAGGTAGTCCTGATAAGCCAGTACGCAAGAAATCTCAACAAAGTGAAACTTCTGGCAATACAAAGACGAAAAGGACGCAGAAAGGTTTCAATATTAAGCAAGGTAAGGCTACATTATGCTTTTTGGGCGAAAACATCGACAAAACAAAGTAGGAAAAAGCGTTATCAGTTTTTGTTCACCGTTTTACATTCCGCGCGTGCTACGTCAAGGCTAGCATACGCGTCTTAAATGTAACCATCAAACGAAACAGTTTTTATTTACAAAAAACTTGTAGTTATCTCGTTGAAATCGCCTCGGTTCGGCAAGTCTAGCAAGAAGGATCCATTTCGGCCAAGGAAAAAGTCCAAAAAAGCTAAAACATCTAGAAAGACACGATCAGCCTCGTGGGTGTTTGGATCTGTTAGTAAGAAAAATGCACCATACACACATAGGGATACAACGTCAAATGCACCAGGAAGACCAACGGGTGATCGTCAACGTCCAAGGACAAAGTCAACGAATTGGTCTGCTGGCACTAGCAACAATCGCTCGACTTTTGTTGATCCTATAGACCCTCAGAGTGATAGATATGATGAATTACGTTGTATGTTACAACGTGATGAGCTGCTGGGAATGCAATTTGCCCATGATGGAAGCAGTACGTAGGCCTTCATTAGGACTAACATTTTATTCCTTTTTATTTTTTTTTCTCCATTTTTGGAGGGAATTGGCACAAAGTTGTCTGGGCGATTTTTAGTCTGTATCGCCTTACTTTTTTGCGTGATTTCCTCTTTGTTAATTAAGGATAATTTTTAGTTAAAAATGGTAGCGGTAGCGAGAAGAGAAAAAAAGAAAAATCTCCACGTGCTGTAAGTCAGCCTGTTTATAAAATTGTACCAAGGATACAAAACATATCTCCTGCGCTTTCTGTGAATAGTACAAAGCAGTCTCCTAGCAGTACATTCACTTCAGGATCTATTAATGATCAATATGTCAGTGACGTTCGCACGTTCTCTGATTCTTCGTCTACATTTGAACAAACCCGGTCAACGTATACAACAGATGCAGATGGAGGCTTTGCAGATTACTATAATAGACCATTATCACCAATTACTACAGTTGATAGTAGTGATGATACATTTTCTGACTTTTCAGCTTCTATTGAAGAGCATCTCGGTGTCCATATCACAGTTGAGAGTCAAGGTACGTATATAGGTGTAAATCGTGTTTGCGTTAATTTTTTTTAAAGATGAAGGTTCAATAGGCCGTTCAGATCCAAAACCGTACAGTGTAGCAGCGTCTGTACCTAAAAAGTTTAAAGCAAAAATGCCTCGAACTGAGTGGGAGCCTTATAATAGCAGCACGCACAGCGATATTGTTGTGCAAGGCAGTGAGTCTATTGGTAGTGATAGTCTCAGCGATAAAGTTGAAGGAACTACTTCTTCAGAGAGTATAAACAGTAGCCACGATGTACTCATGGAAACTGAACCAACTAACATTAAAAGTAGCGAAGTTGCCAATGATAATGATTCTGATTCGCGTACGTGGAACAAACACCAACACGAAGCAGTCCAACACAACTCACTGTTATTTTTCTAGAATTCGAGAAACCTGAAAGTGCAAGTGTTAGAGAGTTATTACAGTTTGCCAATAACATAGCTATGATAAGAAGAAATTCTGTACACTCTAAGGAAGAACAATTAAAGGTTCGAAGTAAAGAGAATCTATGTACGTCTAAAAAACATTCTCAAAAGTCTGACTTTTGTTTCTTTTTGCTAACATTGTCGACTTAGTTGCAGTGATTAAAAGAGAAGAAGGGTCATTCTCAAAACCTCATAAAGACCAACAACAAGATAAATACACTGGTGGCATTTCTATTAAGCGTCATTCATTAAAAGTAGTTAAAGCTAGCTCTAGCGTTAGTAGAGTTCATATCAACAATGTTCTTGGAAGAAATAACTCACAGAATCTACAAGCTGTTGTGTCATCAATAGCAGCAAAGGGAGGAAAAAATAATGCGACAAAACCTATTGTCAAACTAGATAAGATCCTTATACCAAGGATAAACTTTAACGCCGAAATGTCGACTGAAAGTTCATCAACGGAGAGCAGTAGCTCGGATTTAAATGACAGTGATATTGTTTCTGGTACTGCTTCATGGCATTCTACTTATAATGGTATTGGAGAAAAGTTAAATATTGGAAGCACATTTCAAAGTGCTTATGATCATAATATACCTAAATCACGTGTTATTGCTTCACAAAGTGCTATAACACTTCGTTGTAGTGATGAATCTTTTACATCATCTTTCTCTTCTACATCATCTTCTGATGATGCTATGAGTCTGGAGTATATTGCTGGTAAGACTATTGCTTCTCTAAATGTAGCAAGGAAGCAAAAGAGAGGTATCTCCAATGATAAGTCAACGTTGCTTAGCGAAGAAGGTATGGCGGTGTTTTTTTTTCTTTTGTTTTTGATGTTCTTGTTAACAATGGTGTTCTTTTAGATGACTCTTCTCAATTTAGCAAGCCTAAACAAATGTTAATCACCCCTACATTAGATGTTATTCGAACTAAAGAGATACACGGTGGTACTTTCTCGTCAATTCAAAGTGGATCTGTATCACAACCTCTAAGTGAATCAACTATTTCATCTGACTATTCAACTGAAGATGAAGAGTTATCACTAGATGAGAGAGCACGTGCTCTTCAAAGTAGGCGCAGTATAGCTATGTCTTTAAAGATACAAAGAAAGTCACCAGGAAGTAAGAGAAGAATCGTATCACCAAATAATCAAAAAGGCAGAGGCTCTGTAAGTTCTTTCAATTCAGATACTGCATCTCGTAGTGTAATTGGCCAACCAAAAACGTTCAATATTAAACAACAACATCAAGAACAAGCTAATCATTATCAGTGTAAACCTACAGGTAGTGAAGTAACAGGAACGAAGGTGTCAAGAGTAAAAATGTCTCTTAAACCGAAAGAAAATAATAAGAAAAGAAAATGGGTTCATGGTATTGTATCAACAGTTTATGTTGAGGAGCCACCTGAGCGTGATTTAACCTGGAACTTATCGTATGATCCCAGAAGATTTGCTAAATTGGATAATACCGGAGATAAAGAGCATATAAAGATTGCTCTTGGTATTGATAAAGCTGAAACTAAGAATGATGTTGAACAGGATTCAACTTCAACAAAAGAAGAAAAAAGTGAGATGAAGTATCCGCACACAACAAAGTCTCCAAGACCGTTGGGTAAACTTTTTTATAACACACAGAAACGACAAGGTAAGAACCATTCTCGAAACAAGAAAAATTCGTTGATTTTTTTTTACTTGTTTTTTTCTCTTCCTTTGTTGAGGTCTACGCTATTAGGAGTTTTTCTTCGTTTTCATAAATATATCTTCTAATACTCCATTGTCATTATTAGAATTTTCATGTCAGTAAAATCATTTTATAGAGCCCTTAATTTAATTCCTCTTTTTTTTTTCCTTCATTGTTTATAATCGTTTTTTTTAGACAGTTTGAGTGTTCCTGAAAAACCTGACAATACAATGATTTCAATAGACAGTATGTATTTTTATATAATAGTTTATTAGAGGCTTTGAACAGTAACCAAAAACAATAGGTGAAGGTGATAGGATTGATACTAAGCTTGAAGAGTATGATGATTTCACTGATTCTCAACCAACAAGTGGAAGGTTTCAATTAAGTCAAGTGAGCCTTCCTACTAGTATTGAAGGAACGTTTCAAATAGTTCCTACACTTAAAACACAACTATCACGAAGTAGTAAAAACTGTGATACTCCTGCTGCACCTACTGCAATGGAGGTTGAGATAAAGTCTGGATTGCCTTCTGAAAGAAGCTTAACACTAAGTTCTTATTCGGATAGCTTTGAACACCCTGATACTCCAAAAGAGGAGATTAAAAGTCAGAAAGATATTTCTTCTATAAGAGATAAACCTCTTGCTTTTGGGAAGTCTACAAGAGATAATAATATCTCACGAAGAATGAGTTTAGGGTGCGTTTTTCTGTTAAAAATAAGAAAAAGTTTGAGAAGATTATTTGCTTACGTTCTTGCTTAGTAGTGATATTGACAACTCTGATGGTGATGACAAGCGATACTCGGGGATTCAAAAGCGTGATAAAGGTATATATTTTTCTAGTTGAGTTTGTGGTGCAACGAGCACTCAATGGAAGATAAAAGCGTTAATTTTTTTTTTACTAGGATTATTACATGTTTGTATATCAAAAGCTAGAGGGCTTGTTGATGAAGATTTAAACGCATACTGTCTTGTAAAGTTTGGCCAGTATACTGTCAAGTCTTCTCCAGCATGTAGAGATTGGCAATTCTCAGTTCGTTTGCATGTGTTAGCTACATCTGATCCAAACGTTGAGGTACAGAATAATTTTTTTAAAAGTTTTGTTGACAATGTTTTGTAGATCCAAATATGGAGTACAGATACGGGATCAGATGATGTATTTATAGGCCAATATAAATTCAATATTGATGAGGTTATAAGTGATCGTAGAGAAGAGAATTGGTTTGCTCTTAGTGGTCCTGAAGGAGCCGAAGAAATAAGTGTTTATACAACTTTTGGTTGGCTTCCTAAAGAAGTAAGTTTTTGCCTTGTGATCATATGCATGGTTTAATATACTCTCTTAGGATCCAGAAATACGTAGTGGACTAACTCTGGCATCTTTACGGAACACATATGAACGCGAACTTGCGGAGATGGCATTGAATCTGAAAACGGATGATTTGAACTTGACTATTTATAACCGAGCTTCTGACGCAGAAGAAGAAAGTGATGTTTTCAATGAAATGTCGTCAAGTCCACCGCAGACAAGTGTAGAGAAACTTCAAGCCGGAATAAAACTTCTTTCCGTGAGTAGAACACCTTCAAGTCGGATATGGTATGCGAAGAAACAGATGTTTTTCTTTCTCATGATCACGTGATTAATGCGTTTTTTTAGGAAGATGACGTCTCTTAATACTGATAATCAGATTAATGGAAATACAAAACAAATAAGTGTTTGTGGTGATTTCAAGTTATTCGTACTTGACCACACTGTTGTGAAATTGAAGCATGACAACAAACTTCATAATGTTCGGTTTTTTTCTTCTTTTGCTTTTTTTGTCCCTCTGCTATGCACTAAAAGGATGTGTTTTCTTATGTTTCCTGTTTAGATATTTAAAATACTTATAAAGAAGGATTCGTCATCTTGGTCAGTATACAGGAGATACTCTCAGTTTATAGAGCTACAAAAACAAGTGCGCATTTTGATCGATTATTGTTGTTGTAACCTTATTTCTTTAGTTGGTCAAGCGTTACAAGGGTATGTTTCCTTTAGCCAAGTTCAGTAAGCGTAGGATACATAACCTGAGTCCTCATAACGTTGATAAACGTCAACAGAAGCTTGAAAATTGGTATGTACCTCAGCGAATCTCCACGAACTCCTAGGTCCTAATTTCAGTTGTAGGTTAAGAAGTATTGTTAGTGTTGATGTAATTCTTAATGATCCGAATGTACAACACTTCTTTACACTCAACTGTGCCCAAGAACCAAAGTTAATAACTACAGAGCATGTTGGACATCTATACCGTATAATACCACGTAAGTACTTAAAGCCTGAAGTACGTAAGATATGGGTTGCTCTTAGAAATGGTGTTTTATTTAAATATAAAACAAAAAAAGAAAAACACCCGTACAGTATGACAGACTTGAAGAGAAGTACAATTCAACGTCTAGAACAATCAGATAAGTCCGGATTATTACTAGGGCCAAAGTATAATACGCAAAGCGTATTCAGTATTGATATAAACGGTAAAAGTTATTATTATGCTGGATCTAAGCCAAGTACAATTGATAAGTGGCTTAAAGCTATTCAAAAGACTATGCCTCAAGTTAAAGGAAAGGTTCCTATGGATATATATGATGACTCAAGTGATGATAAAGAAGATTCTTATAGTGATGATGGCTCTGGAGAATCACAATTCATAGGAAAAAGAAAAAGAGTCCTAATAGCATAAAAAAAAAAAGGAAGACGAAGAAGTGACACTGTGCTTTTTTTTGATAATTATTATTATGCAAGTGTCCTTAAATTAGTTTTGTATTTTAAAATCATGTAAAACAGCGCTTTATGTACCATAATTGCAGACAAAAAATAAAATCTGTGCAAAAATCAAAGTCCTTGTTCACAGGTTTTGTCGTCTCACTTGACATTCGCAACACAACATATGAGCCAATACCTCTCAGTCCTTTCTACCGAATCAGACCTCCCGTTGGCGAAATTTTGCTTTCTCGTACTGTACTTCTGTTCAAGTTTTCTAGCTGAACTAATTATTGAAAATAATGAGATTTCTGTTGACAAAAAGGTAAATTACACAAAATACGATTTAACAGCGTTGAATTCGCAACAAGTTGCAAGTTGTAGTACCTTACGCGTGTTTATACAAAAGAAGGACAGATCAAATGTCGTTGAACCCGTGGAGAACGTCGGATATCAAAACCGCAGAAACAGAGTATTCAAACAAGTCTAAGATCGCAGATGGGTAAACAGCATTTAATTCTCATGAATTGGTTTAATTTGTTTGTAAAACGACTATTTTGCGCGATCATACGCTAGAACACCTTATGTACGCTGTATTTACGTTATTTACAGGGGTTTTGGTGTTGTTTATAAGGCAAACAGTAAAAGTATTGGCGGCGTAGTTGCTATCAAGGTTATACAGATCAAATCCAATATGGAGGCTAGTCTTAGAACCGAAATAGATTTTATGCAAAAAGTACAACACGCGACAATAGTACATTTTATAGATGCCTTTCAAGTTAGTGACTCTGATTTGTGGGTTGTAATGGAATTTATGGACAGAGGTACAAATTTAGACAGAAACCCTCTTTTTCGTCCTACAATTATCGTAACCCCAAAGCTTACGCTTACATGGCATGAATGTACTCATAAAGTCTGTAGGTTGCTTAACCGACTATTTATTCCCGAAAGCTGGCGTCGTTATGGAGGAAATGCATATTGCCTACGTAGCTTCAAGGGTACGTAATTGTCTAGCCTTCTTCATCAAATTCTTGTTTTTTTGTGCGATAAAACAACCACCAAAACCATCTCATTCTCTGTAGATGCTAACAGGATTGGCGTACTTACATTCACAAGGGAAAATACATCGTGACATAAAGAGCGATAATGTGCGTAAAAATCGCCTAATATAGTCGTAGATGGTATCTAACGTTGTGGTAGATATTATTGAATAGTAAAGGAGACGTAAAATTGGGTATGTTATGAGTTATGATGCATTTGTATTTTTTAATTCAACTTTTTTTGAGAACTTGATACAAACAGTCTGTTTTCTCGTATGAGTACTTCTACAATGACCCTTTTGCCTTACCATTTCTTAAATAGCTGACTTTGGATTCTCTGCTCAGCTCACGCCTGAACAGAGCAAGCGTACAACAATCGTAGGAACACCTTTCTGGTACATAAATTTTTAATTGCGATTATGTCAATTGGTAAAAGTATTAATGCTTGGACTCTCTTAGGATGGCTCCTGAGTTACTAGTCGGGTTGAAATATGACGAAAAGGTCGATGTATGGTCTCTTGGTATTACAGCATATGAAATGGCTGAGGGTATGTGCCGTTGAAACAAGTTTAAAAGTTTTTTAAAGTTTAATGTACAAGGCTTGTACGGATTGATTTCTGATTTATTTTAGGTCAACCACCTTTCTTTGATATTCCAGCGATGCAAGCATTAGTTAAAATTGCAAGTGAAAAAGAAGCACCATCATTAAAGTACACACAACCACTTTTTTTGAGATTGCTAACATTTTTTGAAGAGAACCCGCTTGTTGGACAACGCAGTTTAAGGATTTCCTTTCTAAGACGTTGACAAAGAATGTAGAACATAGAGCGGATACAAAGAGTTTGTTGACAGTACGTAAAAACTACGCTAGTTATCAAGAAAATAGTTATCTTTTTGTTCTTTCGTTTTTTTTTTTTGAAATTTATTTGTTAACACCTGTTTCTTTCAGCATCCCTTCTTAAATTGCGCTTGTACTACGCCCCAGTGGCTTCAGTTTTTTGAAGAAGTTAGTGAAAAAATAGCGCAACAGGATTGTGTGATTCCAGAATCAATAATCACAACTGAGACGCTTTATGGTACGTGTGTCGCAATGTGTCAAAAAAAAAAAAGCAGTACATTGGTAATAATTTGTAGGTAACGGATTTCATGGAAGGCCTTTATATATTGGAGAGAATACATTTACTATATTCCCTCATGCTCCAGATAATACAGTTATTAAAGTTGAAGCTAATAGTTTGCATATTCGTATAAATGGCCCTAAGGAGAATCTTAACGTATTACACCCTTTTTAAAATTTTTTTTTTCTTTAATTAAGTTTTGTGGTAGGGTACACCTATAGCAAATGGAGATGGATCTTTTGATGTAGTATGGAACCCTATATCATTGGGTATTCATGAGATTGAGATTTATAGCGATACATGCAGTCTCTATCCTCTTATTGTTACAGAAGTAACAGCCTTTGAAAATAGTCGCTTCACAATGACTAGTTTGGACGCTATACTAGATGGTATAGGTAGTGGTATATCAACTCCTCCTGCACCAGCTCCTACAAATGCTCCTAATAGCGAACGATCTTTCAACCGTACAATGACGTTTTCAGAGCTAGGTACGATGCAGTGAGGGCAGTTCTTGTTAGAAATAACAGTTTAATAGAAAACGAAGTTGCTGATCCAAGATTTCAACCTCCAAAACCTGAAGGTCAAGGCCAACATCCACAACCTCCACCTGCCCCGTCACCAACAGTTGCTACTCCAGTTTCTTCGAAAGCGCCACCGCAAATTCAAACATCAGCAGCTCCAGAGATGGTATGAAAAACTTATGATATTTTGTGTTAACTTTTTTTTGTTTTTAGTTGTTTAATAACTTGGACGATATAATGTCCAATTTTGGAAGCAACCAACCGCCTTCCGGTAATGGAACTAAGCCTCCACCTACCGTAGGAACAAAACCTGCACCTTCATTTTCAGGACAGACAAAGCCTCCTCCATCTATCAACGTTGGACAGGTAAACCACACCAGTTCACCACCTCCACAAGTATCAGAAGCATCTTCACAGAGTATGTTCAGGTGATTAAATGTCTTTGCTGACTTTCATTCTCTTAGAAGCTGATGCAAGTTATGGTGAGACTAGACAACAAAAAGAAACACGTGAGAGAGAACAAGCATTGAGGGAATATAATCAAAGATTACTACGTGAAGTAGAACAACAAAAGAAAGAGCTAGAGAAAAAAGATTTAGAACTTATAGCTGAAAGAGAGCGTCAGCAGCTCATTGAACAAAAGAAACGAGAAGAAAAAAGGTAGGCGCCCTAATTAACCCATAGTATACACAAACAGTCTTTACCTAACACTCTAACTAGGCGTGAACTATTTAATGTAGCAAAGAGTAAAGTAGGCTCTCATTTTCTAAAAAAACAAGATCAAAAAAGAATGCAAAAAGAGGAAGAAGAACGAAGGAAACAAGAAGCAGAAAGGAGAAAACAAGAAGCAGAAAGAAGAAAACAAGAAGCTGCTAGACGCCAAGAGGCACAAAGGGCTTCTATGAGAGTACCACAGCAACAATACCAACAACCAGCGTGCGTGTATCTTACCAAAAGAAAACTGACACGCTTTTGTTATTTGGTTTTACTTTAGTTTTGACGTTTTGTTAAGCTCTCCTCATGGCCATACACCACAATATAACTCCAACACTTCTTATAACAATCAAGCGCACTATAGTGCGCCTGTGCGACAAACAAGCGTTCCACCACCAAACTACAATAGCAATTCTACAGCACCTGCTATTCCGCGTTCACCAAGTTATAACAATTCAGTTTACCCTAATAGTAAGAATCATTTCTTTTCTTTATGCTTTCGTATTCCATTCTAACGTATCGTTCTAGGTTATGGCTCACAAGCAAACTACAATACAGCTCCTGTACCAGGACCAGTTCCAGGACCAACAACGAATTATCAATCTCAGCCTCAACAAGGAGTACAACGACACTCTAGTGTCATTCCTGGACCTGCAGTACCCCGAGCACATAGTACTGTTCCTCAGCCTTTTGGACAACAGCGCTCTGGTAAGTAGCTTTTTACAAAGCAGACAGTGTGTTTCTAGTTCTAACTACTTTTTAGCTGTGCCATTACCGTATAATACTAATCGTGGTGTTATGCCTGGAGTGTCTTATCAACATCCTCAAGGTCGTGGTATTGTTCCTGGACAGCATAATCCTGTTCCACAGCATCAAGGACAGTATCAACAGCCTGGTTATCGTCCTCCTGTTAATCAACAGCAACAACCTTATGGGTATCAATATAACCAAGGACCACCAAGATATTAGGAAGAAAAAAGATCCTAAAAGAAAAACCCAACTCGTTCAAACTTACATTGCTGTACCATTTCTACCTAACACTATTTGTTGGGGAGTTGAATTACGTGTACACTTTAAATATAAATTATTGTACATACACCTGACTGGACTTCAACAAGCGCTGGACCACAGATATAACTGAACCCCAAAAAAAAAAAGAGATGAAAAACAAAGGTCGTTCCGAACACGCTGGGGCGCAATAGCTAAGTACACCGCCAGTATTTATACGCTGTTAAATTTCGTAGATACTCCGAACACGGAGAATCTGTAACGCCCTGTATACTTCACAAACGTCACGTGACGGATCAATAGTTCATCCGGGAAACTAAAATTGTCTATTTATCTACCTGTTGAGTATATCTACAAGGTGCTAAGTGTTTCACATGGCTTCACAATTGTTTTACCGTTTCTCTTATTTAACGCGGTTATAAAAGCAACAACAAGTGTCGTCTCAAAAATTTGGGAGATTCAAGCAATAAAACTCGGAAATGTCCAAGACACTGTGAGCACTTGGATTTGCAGGAACCGAACGTGATCATGAGACATATTTAAGCCGTTAGAGCGTGTTTACCATAATTGTGAACGAAAGATAAGCATACATAAATAGAACTGCTTTGGTTGTTTTTGAAGAGTATGTAAGCGCTTAGAGAGGTATTTAGAATACGCGTGATGCTCCTCAAAACATAGGAGGCTTCACTTAAAATCTAAACAGCTTAACACCAAAAAGGCCTCAACGCGGATGAAACGCCCCTACGCTTATCATAAGATATACTCTACACATTAGCGTAACGATTAAGAAGTGATATAACCCATGACGGAGCTTCTCAACTGGTCTTCAATGGCATTTTGCCTTAAACGCTTAAACAACCCTAAATGCACTTCAGACGCGAAAAGAATGAGGCTTTCGCTTTGTTGTAGTGTTTCATCAATGACTTTACATGATTTACCTTCAGAGCTCCAAAAACAGATATCAGAGTACAACGAACATGTGTTTAAAGCTTGGCACGTGCTTTCTAAAAAAGCAGCTACATCAACACGTTTCAATAAGAATTTAAGAAAAACTGGTAAATGGATTCGTTGGGATAAAGAAGGTTATCGTCGTGCAGAGTATTGGATGCGTAATGGTTATAGGTATGGTACAGGAAAGCTTTTTTATAAAAATGGGATAGTTGAAGCTCGTGGTTTTTACGAAAATGGAAATTTAAATGGAAATTTAGACATTTTTTTCAAGAATGGTCAATTACTCAGACGAGTTGCTTATAAGGATAATATTTCTGTATCAAATAAAAAGTGGTATGATACGGGTAATCTTGAGTCTATTCAAATAGGAGGTTCTCACACGACATGGCATCAAAACGGTAATAAAAAATCAGAATTTTTAACGGACGAAAATTGTGATGGTGTGTTCAGAGAATGGCACGTGAATGGTGTGTTACGATCAAAAACTATTTACAAAAATGGTCTACGAGAGGGTGATGCTAAGAAGTGGCACTATAACGGACAATTAGCACTTCATTGCACATTTAACCGAAACGTACATACTGGGGAAGCAAAAATGTGGTATTACTCCGGACAGCTTCACGCTGTATGTACGTATAAAAATGGTATAAGACATGGTATTTATAAGGCGTGGCATGTTGGAGGTAGACTGTATAGGCATTGTTACTACAGGCATGGCGTAGTGACGGAGGAGTTCTCGGTATAGTACTTATTGAGTCAATCGAGACAATTGTATAATAGTGTAAAAATAATAAAGAAAGTATCTTTCATTTAGACGCACCATTTAAAGAGTAAACGATGTTGACAGCAAAGTCATCGTTCAGCGAACTGTAGGCTTAAGTGGCGTTGCCGTGAACCAATATTTACTTTACTGACATGGGTGGTAAACAAGCAAAGAACCTTTGCGAAAGAGACAAAACATCAGAATGGTCAATGCTTCCCAACGAATTATTCGTTCAAATACTCTTAAAATCATCTGTTATGACTGCTTTAATGCTGAGTACGCTAGAAACAGAAAGTTTGGACTTGTTCAAAACAAACTTGTTTTGGCTTTAAAAAATAATGTTATTAAGGTGGTACTTGTACTACACTACGCGATAGAACGCTCAACAGCTACTTTTGGCAGAAGAAGTGCGTACAATCTTTTCACGTTCGAGATTCTTTAAAAGAACGCTTTCCATCATGGTACAACGTACGATGCTACTCAAATCTGTGCTTTGTAGTCGTTTTTGTTGATGTGGTGTATGTAGATGTATGTAAATTTGGCACGTGCTCAGAAACTGAATATTGCAGTTTACTCCAGCCGTATGCACAATGAGTTGACGAATTTGTTCGATATTGAAGACATTATTGACCCAGGATCAATGTCTGTTGAAAGTAATTGTGGTCGAGCATTTGGAGAACGTGTTCAAGATGATTTTGTCAGACATTGTGTATGGTTTTTTTTTGAAAAGCTTACAATTTTTGTTGATGTTGATTGATCTTCTTACATAGGTTGTTATTTCTGGTATCTATGCATTGTACAATGATAAGTTAGTTAACGTTGAAGTGTCTATGTATCACGAGTTCACTGGTACTCCTTACGTGATGAGCACTGGGTACACCATGTTTCAATTAAGCTGTTGTTATTTTACTGGCGACTTTTTCATTGTAACTCAATTACACGTGTCCCACTCTATTCATTTAAATCCACGACGGATATATATAACCGTAATCTGATATTCTTATGAATATGGGAAACCCATTTATGTAGAACTTTGTCAAAAAAAAGTCGAAAATTCAGCACACTAATTATCCTATATTATGCCATAGGAACTATTTAGAAAGCCCCCCCTTTCAGGGGGGGTTTGGGGGGGCAGAGCCTAGTGGCGACTGAGCGCCATAACCCAGTTGTCTCCCTTTGTGGCGAACAGTTCAATATCACTTTGACATTTTTTCGACTTTTTTTTCGACATTTTAGTACACACCATGAATATAATCTAATTTTGTTTTTAAGGGCAGAACATGTGGTGTTAAGGCGTGTTAAACCTGACTTAATTTTTTGTGATACTTGGCTTTTTTTTGGATTCAACTTAAGGGTAAGTGTGGTCACTGGTGTTTGATTATTTTCTAACTGTTCTTGTTAATAAAGAGAATAAATACTGGAGAGGAGGAACAGTAATGATGAAGGTGTTTTTTTTGAGGATCAAATAGAAAATCAATATGGGCATCATTTTAAGTTTTCAGATACTATTTTTCAAATTCTAGAGTCCCTAATATCTTGGTCTTATCAAAAAGAGTTAAAAGATGACGCCATGGATACAACACAATTAACTAGAGCACGTATAATCCAAAAGGTAAATAGTCAACTCCGAAATATTGTTTTTTTTTGTGGAAGCCATTGTTTTTTTAAGACTTATTCATAAAAGGGTCAAATCAAGATATGTATTTATCTCAATCCAAAGACATTTGAATACAAGCAATTTGGTTTACCTCAAGATGTATTGATATACCTCAAAGAAAAGAATTGGATTACAACACCACCCATAAGAATTACTTAAAAAAATGCCCAAACTTTGATAATGTCTCTTGGAGAATAAATACAAGAAGAGTAGGGATTTCACTTTTTCACTACTGTGGTTTATTAAGTTATAAATCTCGGCTTTATTTAAAACAACATCATTATTCCAGCTCCAAAGACACCATAAAAAATTTGACTAATAGAACCAGACCAAAAAGCAGATATGCCCTACAACAGTAATCAATACCAAAAAAGAAAACAACTTTTACAAGTATAAGCACATACGCCTTTGTTGAATATTTGTTGTACAGCTTCACCATGACCTGTTTGGTGTACAATCTGATATCGCCTATTGAGAATAAAGTTAGACATGCTTGTTACCATGATTGGACAGTGACTATTGAAGATTAAATGTCACTTACCTTATTGTGTCAAATGGGTAGCTTACTAAACCAGCAAGAACAGCAAAACCGTATGCACTAGCAAATAGCCTAACTCCATCTATTCCTTTCATATAGTACCTTGCTAAATCATACAACCAGAAATAAGCTGCTCGATAAACAAAGATACCAACAGCACTAGCAAAGTATCCCTACATTATTAGAATCACAATCTATAAATAGAAAAGGGTTTTCTGCACAGTGATGTACTCACGTTGTATAGGTCGGTGAATTCGATGTATTGGTTGTTAATAGAAGGATCAGCAATTGCAGCAATGGATCTAAAAAGGAGATCAAATTATCAAAACTTCAATCTTGAAACTCTGTTTACAAAACTCTTACCTTGTATACAAAGCATCGATCCAATACACTGCACCAAGCACGATAGATCCTTGTATTCCACCTATTTATATCGGTTATATTACTAAGAGCGATAGTTGACCCTAGACTTAGCATCGTCACAAAAAAAGTCTTTGGAATGGACGTTGTCAGTCCTAAAAATAATCACGTGCATTTGGATAAATGAGCTAAAATTAGCCTTGTAATATTCTTTTGGTTCAATTCTCAAATACAAACAAAAAATGCAGTCTACTACTTATGATACTGTCA
Organism: Trichosphaerium sp. ATCC 40318; assembly: GCA_038496445.1. NCBI lineage: Eukaryota > Discosea > Flabellinia > Trichosidae > Trichosphaerium > Trichosphaerium sp. ATCC 40318. The sequence continues at coordinate 265,439 of JALMLS010000516.1, forward strand.
AAAAAAAAACTCAAGTGGACTGTGCGTAACAGTACTAGACTTCCTTTTAATACATTCTCAATTTGGGACGCACCTGAGAGTGTGCTACGCATATTCTTGCTTGTCAAGTTTAGGTTATTCACAAGACTGACACAACAGTCCTTCAGGAACTTATTTTTAGTAGCGTACTTGTAAATTGTATTAGTTGGTTTCACTGGAGGTTTACGTACTGATGAAGTAAAATGTCGTCCAATCTTCATTAAAAAACCTGTCCACAGGGCTTGATACCCTCCGCCGTTCAGTACATCTGTCAGAATCGTATAATAACCGACAAAGCCTAAAATGGTTTACAAACGTCATAGTAGGCGTATTTATTACGCCTGAAGCTTACCTTCGTATTTTCCAAGGTTAACTTGCTTTATAATTCTAATAACCTCAAACGGCGCAGTCACAGCTTTACTTACTGCTCCAGACACGCCCGAAATAAGCACCGATTCAAAAAACGACAAGGACATAGAATACAATGAACAGTCGCTGTTGTTGAACGTTTCAAGTCAGAACTTAACCAATAATATAAGTCAGTTCAATGAAAGTTAGCTAAAACCTGATCTACAGCATACACGCTTCTATTCCATGTATATTTAACTTCTAGGTTAAAAATAATATGGTACAAAAGCAACGAGGCAGGTTTGGAGGTAGACTTAACGTCTGGTGGCTCAAACAAAATGAATCTCATACTTTTCTTATTTTTTTCTGGTCGCATTGGTACTATTGCTACCTGGTTTATCGATGCATAAAATCACTCTATACCTCATGGTATTTCGAGCAGTGATCTCATTTTCTTCAGTGACGCCAATCCTTGGGCGAAATTGTACGAAGCCTAGTGCAAATAAACAATATTTCCCATTGTTTTTTTGTTGAGTAAGCTGTCTCTCCGACACTCTCTGGAGACGTGTAATCTCTCGTAGGGATTTACGCGATAGCATCACTGAATAGGCAAACTTTTCAAAATGTGGTGAGAGCAAATGGTAAAGTATAATAACTAGTTGTTGAATAGCATATTTTTTACTAACTACTTATACTAACAAGTACACGATAACTGACAATACTACATATACAATAAATGACGAAACTTTTGCTTTATGTCCGTGAGAACTAGCGCCACGCCCGGATGAGCGACTGATAAATAGTTAGAAAAAACTACAACGCCAAAAATGACAACTTTAGGTGGGACAAATCACAAAACGCTACGTACCAATTATGTCTGCATCCTCTTGAGACAAGACTGAATAAACACATTAATTACGTATAACGTTACTATCGAAAGTACTTACCAATGATCATCAGAAGTACCACACCAGCCATACATAGAGCAACAAAGATTATTGGCACATGGATTCTAAAAAAGAAAGTTAAGAAAAAAGAGTTTTTCCAAAAATTTTCTCGTTTTTTCGTACCCCTGCGTGGCAACCGAATATAGTTGCTGGTGTTGGAGTAGTAGTACTCATTGGTTGCGGAGGTGGTGTTGTAGGAGGTGGAGTGCCCGTAGGAGGAGTACCCATAGTAGGATTTTGCGGTGTCGATGAGACTCTGAAGTTCTCGGCTGAATAAAAAGTTGCAAAAGTACCAGCGTTTGACACCAAGTTTGTTGCTTCGATAACATTATTTATAGCTCCATTCTGGGTGAACCTCATACTGATAGGGATATTATAAGGCTTCGTTCCACCATTACAGTAGTATTTTCCTCCATTTCTTGTACACTGAGCCCATCCTGAGGATGTCTTTATTTCAGCTTTATCAACAACACCATACCCAGCGACACGATCAAGTTTGAACTCATAGTACCATAGATTAGGTGACACTGTTGTCAATCGAATACCGCTAGTAAAGTCACATGATACTCTTCTGTATAGTACTTTAATACGGCCACAAGCAGCAGAAGCAATCTGTGGGTATGTCTCGATGTTGATATCAAAATTCTCGGCTGCGCCGGCAAGATCAACGCCTTCAACGATGATCGAGTCCGTGGTAGCGCAAGAACACTGTGCGTTTCCTATTGCAGACCCTCCGTCGCATTTTATCTCAAAGCATGTACCACATCCAGCTCCGCCGTCGTGAAGAGATGCGCTCAACGCCGTTATACGACCGAAAGGGAAAGAAGATGTAGGAAAAGGGTCGCTTGACACAAAGTTTTCACAAGCGGTTGTCGAGCCTGTGAAATCGTGTTTCGTCGCGGTAGCTGGTTTCCAATCGCCAAGAGGTACAGCTAAAACAGTGATAACGTCAGAACAAGGAAATAAACCGCAGGTAGCTGTAAAATCACGTGCCAGTTGATATTATACAGAAATGTGCTAGTACAAGAGTAGTTAGATATACTAGTCTTGCTGTCATGTTGTTACGTCGTTGTAAAGTATAAAATAGTGATTCCAAACTATGACATATTAAGCCAATGTGCTACGTTTTAATTTGAGGACAATGCCAGCACTATTTAAACAACATAAGGGAAAGAATACTTCATTTTTTCGTTGAGCTAAAAACGCTTTTCTCGCCTAAAGTTATCCTCATATACTACTAAAGTTTGTCGTTTATATTTCTACGTGCTTTTAAAAATTGCATCTTTGTGAAGCGTGCACAAAGGTGCAATTTTTTTCGCTAGCGGAGTAGGAGACAAAACACTTTTTTTTTTGTTTTTGTAAGAAACCTCAACATCATTTTGCACACGTGACCGCTTCATTTGTTGCACTACATACCTCAAGCTCGTACTTGCAGGTGTTGAGTTAGCATGTAAGCATCAGCGCTATATTTGGATAGGTAAAAACAAGTTTCGCTTTCTTTCGCTAGCAAGACTGCACACAAACTGGAGTATTCTTTTAATAGGTGCTAACCAGTTTTGAACACGTATAACAAACCCCTCCGCACCAAATTTGGTGATAGCACGTGCTCAACCAGATACTAATGTTGCAACAATGAAACTTTTTTTTTTTTTTTCGTTTTTAACCAAAAACAACAGGGTTAATGACATAAGTGAATGGACTTCCTTTACAGTGCTCACCGTTAATCAAAAGAGAAATACTAAAACAAGAAATTAGTTCTACTAAACACCTAATACATCAAAAGTGGCTGTAAACCAAAAAAAAAATGAAGCGTAATTTTTACATCGACAAAATCCCTTCGGGTTGGTCTTAACGTACGTATAGCTTCCTGCAGGTGGTGAAAATTCAATAAAGTAAGTACCATCCTCACGATCAACAACATTAATACCCTCTAGTGGACCTAACAATGCTGTCAGCAATTGAAACAAAAAAAAAAGTTCAGGGTTACCTTCTTCACCAGCAACCGTTACTTCAACTTTATCACCACCTTGAGGCTTTTCTTCGCCTTCTGATGTTAGAGCTCGAACGACAACACGCTAACAGAGCATATAAGAACAACCAACGGTCTTAATTGTAATCTAACGTACCACTGTTTGTCCAACATCCATGTTACAATTCTCTCCCTTTGCGCTAGTCTCAACCTATTGAAAGCAAGTTTAAGAAAAACAGTGCCTTCATCTGAACCAACAAATGTTGACAAAAATAGGACGTACTTTCACTGTATAAGGGGATTCTGCCACGTCCATACCGTTCAATGTGACGGCACAGTTATATGTTTGTTCACCTTGCTCAGGCTTCCAATTGGCACTGTAAGTACCATCATTGTTATCTGTTAATTCAACGACTTGGTCGTTGAATGCTAGTGAGAATTCGTTACCACCTCGTGATAGTTGTACACCATCTAATAAAAAGTAAATAAACGTGATCTTTGAGGCTTTCATTGTCTTGTACCATCGTCTTTTGCGACAACAACAATGTCTAGGCTATTACAATCAAGTAACTTATCTGTTAACCCATTAACTTCACAATTCTTTAAAGCAGGACCTGAGGAAGAGGTTTAGACTTAATGGTTTAAACTTTAGTATAGTACCAGGTTGAACATCAACAACTAATGGTTCGCATTGTGATGATTCATCGCCAAATACTTTAACAGAGACTGCATGTTCTCCTTTGGCTTGTGGACTCCATGAAGCAACGATTTTATCATCTTCCTTTGTTACAGTAGCTGTAACACCCTCACCAGGACCTTCAACGCTAACTTCAACATCTTCAGGTTGTAACCGGTTCAAAGCTACACCTTCTTCATCTGTGACAGTCACAACGTGACGGACTAAGTCTCCTAGACTTACAGCATCTCCTCCGTCCAAGGATACAGTAGTTGTTTCTAATAAGGCATAAGAACAAACGTTGTAACAAAGTACAAAAAGTAATCAAAGAAATTTGAGTACCTGGTTTTGCTAGGATTGTGAATGGACAAGATGACATAGAAACGCCATCCAACTCAACTTTGATTTCATGTTTACCATAATCAACACATGTATATGTTACATTATATGTACCATCGTTATTATCAACGACATTAGCAACAACAGGTCCTATAGAAAAGCATCAGAGAATATATCTTTTTTTGAAAGAAGCATACCTGTTGGGTTAGCAGTTTCTACTGCAACAGCAAAGGCATCTCCTCCGCTGACCTTTGGTGCACCTTTAAGGTCTACAGCTTTGATTACAAAGCTTGTTTCAGCGCCAACAATATGAGTGGGTTCTTCTACACCAGGGCCAGTAGCCGAAGAATTAGCAGCATCGGTATCTAAAAAAAAATTAGCATTTCTTTACAACAATTTTTTATTTGCGTACCAGGTACAGCACATTCCACTGTGTATGGGGTATCACCAACAGGTTTATCGAAATACAATAGCTATAAAGCAAGTAAGCACAATAAGATAAGGGGTTTGGATAAGTACCTCTACAGTGTATGCGCCTACAGATGGTGCTGTATAAACTGCCTATGTATAAAATTACAGAGTTTTTTTTTGCGTTTACAAAGCTTACCGTTCGTTTATCGTCATCTTGGTTCCAGTATATATCAAGTGAGTTTCCTTCTTCATCTTTGACACTCATCTCAAAAGGATTCTCATCTAGCACCTTTCTGTTACCTTCCTAATAAGAAAAAATGAGAAATGATAAACCTGTATCTTGTAACAAAATGACGTACAGCATCCTCTAGTATTACTGTAATATGTGCAGGTGTGTCTGGTACACATTTAGTTAATCCAGGACCCTAAAATAAAGGTTATTAATCTAAATAAAATATATCACGTGATAAGTACCTCGCAAGAAGGTGTAAGTGCTTCTTCATCCTCAGCTTAAAAAATTATAAATTAAATCAATTACAAAACAAAAAGGTATTTCTTACATAACAGAAGATGAAGGTTTGTGGTTGTTGTAATGACGTTTCCTTCTACGCCAGCCTCTACAGTATACCAACCTGGTTTTGCAACTTCTGGCATGTACTTAGCTGTGATGACGGATCCATCTTGCTCCAGTTGACACTTTTGTTTAAAAAGAGTTAGCGAATGGGTATTTATGTAATTTTCTGTTCACGTACGTCATCGACTACTTCACCATCAGGATCTTTAATTAAAAAGTCAACGAATAGAGTCAAATCTTCCTTTTCGATTGGTTCTCCTTTGCTGTCTTTGAGTTGTAATTTGAACAAAGTAGGCTTTGGTTTTTCATCAACTGAGTGACATTGTTTTCGCTATCAAAAAGTTAGGTTATGCATGAACAAAGCTCCAGTCAAAGACTTTCAAAACAGCATAGAGCCAGGCACTGAGTGAGCTATGACTCTTGAAGTATAGTATAACGTTGTAAAAGGAAAAGGTCATCGCCAGTAAGAACGTGTAATTTATTGCAATGCAATTACGTACCGGTTCATTATTGAATCCTGGACCAGTAATAACGCACTTTGATGTATCTGCACCAGAACCAGCTTGAAAGTGTATTAGTATCTTACTTCGTAAGGTAATTTAATAATTCACTCACCATCTAATAGCTCTGCTTTTTGTTGAAAGTATGACAAGTATGTCAATAGAGATAAATCATCTGGATTTTGTACCAAATCTAATAATAATAAAAAAAATGAGAATTTTGTTTATGATCTCTAAGAGACTCTGCTCTGGTTATGAAACTAACCAGTAGGTAACATGAGTTGTGGTATATTTAATTTATTCTCAGCAGCATCCATAGCACGTTGTGTATCTTCAATAGCATCATCCTTTGTACGTTGTAAGAAAAATCAAACAAAACAAACAAAAACAATAAAAAGAGGTACCTTTAATAAATCAAGAGGACAGCATCCTTTCTTCAAACTATCTGTGAGAGCTGCAAGTACTTTTCCGTTATTCCAACTATAACATAAAAAATAAGTAACGCCTTCAAAGAGATACAGCAACAGTGACCGAACGACAAATTCAAAAAAAAAAAAAAAAAAGAAAACAATTAAAAGACAAATAGGGTTGTCTATAGCTCTCTGAACGCAAAGTAATCAGGTAACGTGCCTTGTAGTAAGATTTTTACACTCTAAGCCATATGGAAGAACACGATTGTGGACCCACCTAGCATAAACGATAAGAATGTTTTGGGCACTCTAAAAACTTTGACGTACTCGACCACAACATGCTTTGCAGCTGCGCTACCAACCTGGTACCGTTGAATAAGAAGCCAAATTAAACCAAGGATGAGTTTAATCGTTCCAGAATAGATATCTTAGGGTGTATAAGTGAATTGCATGAAATTTGACGAAAAAGAAAAAAACAATCAAAAAAAAAAAGAACTTTCGTTCTCCGATTGCATTAAAAATATGTTTGTAGGCGTCAATTTAGAGCGTACCGTGTGATGAAATATTCAATACGTAAATTCCTTGGTATTTTATGAATTTTAAGGCCTGAGAACGTTAGTTTGAAATAAAAATGTGTTGAGAGATTATTAGGAATATTTTAGACGTCATAAGACAATAAGAATCGTTTGTTCGATCATTTTCTCTAAAATAGAAATTTAGACTTAATCTTTGTACCTGTGTGATGTTTGAGAGTTTGTGTATCTTCATTTTTGGCTTAGGGCTCCATCTTGGTACTTTCTGTTCAGTAATCTGTTCTAGCAGCGTACAAAGTATAACGCCGCTTTGTAAGTCTCTTATTTTATAATTAGACGCGTATTGATGAGCGATATCAAAGTTCTCTGACGCTTACAGTTCAAGATCATCAATAGTAAGTGAATGCTCTAGTAAGTGTTGATTGCACCACTGGGTAAACGTCTACTAGCGTAAGCGTACATTTTAGATAAAAAAGCTTTTATGGAGCGGTACAGGTACTCAGCAAAGCGTGTACGTACATGTTTTTGGGTTAGAACCCATCCAGGTTGCTTTACTTCAGTCTTTGTTTCAGGCCTCACGTCTGCCATCTTTAACGAACCTCTGTTAGTATTTTTCTGTACCAGTGCCTGTTAGATGGTGTTAGTTACCTTTTGTTGCGAAGGTGGCAAGTTTTTGAAGTTAAGAAATTTCTGACTGCGAAACTTAATAGTTTGCGTACTAATAGCGTCTGGGCGGTTTCTTAACGCAGTTTATCGACTGTGAGCGATATTACCTTATGAGTGGAGATACTTACACATTGAGTTTGGGTACAAACCGCCAAGCAAGCCTGAAATCGCTTGTTATTGATGTAGAGATTGTTGGATGGTTCGCTAGAACAACTGTAACATTGACATTTGTTAACAAATCGGTTAACGTCTCACAAGGAGAGGTACGGCTCAAATATAACCACTCAAATAACATAACAGCAATAGCTTTTGTTTTCTTTGCCAGAAGAGGCTACGCTATGCTCATACGCTGCAGATATATCAGGTGTACTCGTTGACGCGTCGTTAGTAGAGGTAACGTAGCCTTTACTAGTTTGAATGTTAACAGAACAAACACAGAAGGAAGACGCTAGAGCAGCGTTTGAACAAGAAGCACGGAGTGTAGATAAGCCACAAACATCAATGGCACAAAAAGTAGCAGGTAAGAACCGAAACTAGGCCTCCAGATCGCCAGGCTAAAAACAGTTTTTCATTGAATGGTCCCAGCTCACTGTTGAAAAGGGAACATGTTTAAGATGAGTATATCTCCTGTTAGGAAGAATGTACCGCGCATCATGCGCGTATCGTACTTGGAAGAACTGGTGTGCCTTCAAAATGAGTCAAGTGTTTACAAGCTACCTCTTTGGTTTAAAGATAAAATTCCGTCGTTGGAAATAAAGGTGATCTCGTTTAAACACTATGATTTTGTAGCATTGTTAACGTGTTATTCAGGTATCAGCTCTATGTGTTAAACAGATATTCATCAAGGGAGGATTATTGAATACTAAAACACTAACAAATCAATATGGTGATATTGTTCATAGTTATGAGCAATCATCTGCTACACTGCAACAGTACGTTAGTTGATACTAATTCTTTTAACAGTGGAAGGGACTTGGACGTTGACATAAAACTGCAATCTCGTTCTATTCCTACATTCGATGGCACAAACTTCTTTGTTGCAGCATCAGACAGCGTTTCTGGTCTGAGTGGGTCTACAAATAATGCTGTATGGAAGAACGTCTGTGTTCTGTGGGATACTTCGTACTCAAGAAAGGCTCAAATAACAGCTGACAAGGATGTGATGAACGCAATATGGAACAAAAAGGTATGCTGATCAACTTATTGCGAATTTACTAGACAAGAGATTAACGTTGTCTTAGTTATCCAGATCTCATGTATATCTTATGCCTTTCTCAGTAGATACCGACCATGGTGTGAGATTTACTCGAGGAACCAGTTTTACAACATTTTGGAATCACGTGTCAAAAATGGAGTATCTGGGTGGCACGAATTTAGGTACAAGACGTATTTTTACTATTTCTTGCTACCTTTCGTGTAGGTTCATTGTCTTGTAAGCAAACACTTAAAGGTACTACTATCGATGCATATATTCTATTTTCGGATGGCATGCACTCTTTCGGAAGCGAGAAATTCCCTAAGGACCTAGAAGGTAGCAATGCATACACTTAATTCTTATTCAATAACTTGGATGTAGTGCCTGTTTATGTCTTTTCTACGGCGACGACAGTAAACACTATGCTTCTCAAGAAAATAGCGCGCCAAAGCGGAGGATCATATCACAATCTTGCCACAGTACGTAGACTATAGTTGAAAACTAGTAAATATCATGTTAGAAAGGACAACTTGATAGTATTGTTTCAGGTATTGGCAAAGAAGGATTTGCATTCACAAGGCTAAAGAATAGCGATCTTGAATATTATCCGTCTATTGGAACAAAAATAACATCAAGTACTTCGTATTTTACTGTACTTACTAAGAGTACCGAGCTTCCTTTACAGCTACAAGGGGTAAAGTCCAAAACAATTTGTTTAATAGAATTCACTGATCCTATTCAAAGGTGTACCGAGATAATAGCAGAGGTCAATTGAATGAACGGGTAATAAGTGTAAATCAAGTAAGTTATTAGTTTCATGGCGCGAGTAACTAAAGTTGTACGCAAAAGGGCATTATCCGGACAGATATCATTGCGAAATGTTGGGCACTGAAAAAGATATCACAACTGGAGTTATTGGATGAGGCCAAAGCAAATGTCAGCGATATAATTAGTGTACGCTCTTTGCTTTATATGGCTCTAATATTCATTGTAGGTCAGTAAACAGTACGGCATTGTGAGTAATTACACGTCCTTCATTGTTTTAGAATCACTTGACAAGTACTTGAAATGCACGTGCATTATATATTATTGTTGTTAAGTTGCCTCGTTGCTAATTTAATATTAAGATGATATCGAGCCACCTGCTTCCTTGCCTTTAGTAAGGAATCAATATTTTGCTATCAAAGCCGATAAGGCTGCTATTGAGAGGGAACACAACAATAACAGGATTTTCACAGTTCAAAATCTGTGGCAAAGGTATTTCTTTTTTTGGTAAAATAGTATTAATGATTAAAGGCGTGTCGCTTGGTGGAATGAAGATACAACTTGTCCTGAGTTTACTATGTCTCATCAATACTACCATTGTCACAGTTATCCTAGCACCAGCACTGAATACGAACACCTTGCTTTATCTTCAGTTCAACCCAAACAAAAACAGATTGGCACCCCTGTCGTTTTGGGTAAGTTATTTATTCGGGTTAGAAACAACTGATATTCTTTATTTCAAGGTGGATGGATATTAAAACAACACACGGGAGTTATAAAGTCTTTAAAGAGGAGATACTGTAAATTAGATGAAAATAACATTACCATGCACAGGGGAAAAGACTCAAAGTCTTTGACATCAATACCACTCAACAAGGTCACAGATGTGAAGATTTCTAACTTGGCAACAAAAGAACTTTCAATCATTACAGAGGGAAGAACATATAGTATGAAGCTACCAGATGAAGACCCTCAAATGTGGATAGGTGGAATACGAGCAAATTCAAAAAGAGCACGTGAGAAGGTTGAGCAAGAGAGTGTCGGTGAAGACCCATTTTCGGACTTTGGTTTAGTTGATCTGTCTGCTCAAAAGCGTGACACTTTTAATGGGACATCAAAAATCGCAAAGGCTCTCCGTTTAAAAGTATCAAAATCTAAAAGGAGATATGTTGATGAAGTTGATGACAATCTGTTCGGGGGGTTCACGTATAATACAAAGGCAGCACAAGACCACAAAGACTCGAGACAAAAAGCAAGAGTTAAAAAAAAGAAAGAAATTAAACAAGATTCTTCTTCTTCTCCTTCTTCTACAGATGATTATGACCTTTTAAAAGTTATAGGTAAAGGCTCTTTTGGAAAGGTATGTTATTTTTAAACAAAATTTGTCGTTCTTAGATAAGGTCTAACAAGGAATGAGTTTAGACATTGCAAGTACGAGAAAAAAGCACAGGCAAAATAAAGACAATGAAAGTGCTTAATAAAAGAAGCCTTCCTGGAAATTCAGTTTCCCAAGAATTGACCGAGAAGATGAGCGCTCCTGATAACCCGTTTGTGACAAAAGTTGATGTACATCAGTATACCACTATGAGCACATTATTAATCTTTTTTCTTTAGGCAACTTTTGAATCAGAAGACAAAATGTATATTATTGAAGAAGATGTGGACGGAGGAGAACTATTCTATCATTTACAAAAGAATGGTCGTATGTCTACAACAGATACAAGGTTTTATGGTGCCGAGATGCTGGAGGGACTTGATGCTCTAGCCAAAACAGGTGTTAACAAGTAAGTTACAATACATATCGGCACCTTTTTCTAAAACGCTACAGAAAGCTATCGATGGACAACTTCAGGCTGGATGGTGAAGGCCACGTCAAGATAGATAGTGTGACAGAACAAGATATCGCTAGAAATGACGATGATTCTAGAACAGCGACCTTTTGTGGGACTCCTGAGTACGCTGGATTTTTTCAAAGAAAACTCAGAGTTTTTGTTCAACTTTTCATTATTTCTTAATCGTTCAGGTACCTTCCACCTGAAGTATTAAAAGGAGAAGAACATACAGAAGCAAGTACCATGTATCAGTAAGAATAACCTAAATTCATGAAAAAGAAAGTACTGTAGGTTAATAGTTTCACTTTAGATATGGCAATATCCTTTATGAAATGATAACCGGTTTACCTCCACATTACGACACTCAAGTTAACAAGATGTATGAAAATATATTAAGGAAGGAAGTACAATATCCGAAAGACATAGATCCTAACGCAAAAGACCTACTGTCAAAGGTAAGTATTGAAAACAACCAAAACAACCTGAAAAGTCATTCAAAGACACTTATTTTTTTTTAGCTGTTGGATAAAGACCCTAAAAAAAGAGCAACCACTGATGAAGTACGCAATCACCCTTTCTTTTCAAGGGTTGATTGGAAAGACATTGTTGAAAAGAAACAAGACGCTCCTATAAAAGTTCGAAAAACAGAAGCACTTGACACGAGCTACATAGATCCTATGTTCACCTCTGAACGTGCGTCTCAGAAAAAAATAAGAAATAGTGTTACTTTGTCAATCTCATCTTCTTTCAGCGATAGAAGCTGACTTATGCCTCGATTCATTAGAGGACTCGTACGACAATGCGTTTGAAGGGTTTACGTATGTTTCCGAAAATACTACGGCTTCCAAACCCTCTGGACAGACAAATAACCTTGATGGCGACTTTTCTGGATTTACATACCAAGCAGCACCTGCTGCTGAATTCCAGTCGTTAAAAACACCAAAAGATGATAAATTAGATGTTTTCCAAGGATTTACATATGTTGCAACAAACGCAGAAGCTCCAAAAGTAGTCAAGAAATTTCCCAAAAAAACAGTGTTGCAACACCGCAATGGAAGGAGTTTCCCGCAAGTTTCAAATACACCAAAACTAGGATTAAAATTATCAGCGGATTCAAAAGACACAAATCAAAGTACTTTATCACTAAGAGCAAACAAAGTGAGGGTAGGTGGAAAGGGATCTGTTAGAAGAAAACAAAAAAAAAGAAAAAAAAAACCAACTTTGAAAAAAGGTATAGCAAACTCTTTGATAGCGCTTCTCTAATCTTAATTATAGAGTCCATCAATGGTAGCACAAATACATCAGAGTGTGTACAGGGTAAGAAGATAACAACGGCAAGAGGTTTGTATCAGTTATGTTTTTTCTTAATCCAACACATTTTCATAGAGTCAATAACAGATCTATTAGATATTCCAATGTTTCCTGATGTAAGCACTCAAATAGCAAATTATTAACCTTTGAGCTTAGGAAAAATACTTACCTAGCCTAACTGAAACAGATCTAGAAAGACTTGTCTTTCTTAATCTTCCAGTAGATGAGACACTGAGTGAGGATACTAACGTATGCTTGACAACTCATATTATGCCAGGTACTAATTTGACTTTTAATCATGTGCTCTAACCATAATTGTGTAAGTCACAGATATCAGTGTTTTCGATCAAGCATCCACTGCCAGCAAAATACAAATTATAATGAATGAGGACTTGAGGGTTTGTAAATCTAACTTGTCTACTGTTTACCTTGTGACTCTTTGTACAGTCACAATATGATGTCTCTACTTCTGGTGAGGACTATGTCGCAAACGCTGTCTCTTCATACAAAAGAAACCAACCCAAAAAAGCATTAAGGTACTTGTCTACTCCACTTGATATAGACTTGGATAATGCTGCTCTATTGCGTACAGTATTGTTTCATCTACAAATACATGATACTCTAAAAGTATGGGAGAACGTCCAACGCCAGCTCGTGGAAGCAAGACCAGAAGATCCTGTAGCAAAAAGAGACCTAGCTGCTGTACTAATAGAGCAAATCAAATCAGAGCCCGACAGTAGTGTACGTCCACATTTAACACAAAAGACAAACTATCCGTTGTGAGGTTGAGACAGTGCTAACATTAAAAAAAGGAGAAAAAGAAAAAGTGTATTGAAGAAGCCATTGATCTACTGAATAATGTAATCAAAGGTAAATGGGATGTTAGGTTTGATCAAATTCAAGTGATTGCTCTATCCGATCTTTCAAAAATACTTGCCACAAGCAAAGACATGAACAATTTCCATTCTATACAAGTACGCTATTGATTTGTTAAAGACTTTTTCTTTCTTGTTTCTTGATTTTTTTGTAAAAAAACCGCATTTGGTTTTACCGTTTGACTTGGTTTTATAATCAAGAAGCGAACTTGTTTACGTAATTTACTACAAATGGCTCATGCAATAATAGGCACTTGTGGATTCAAGGTTAATTGTCGATAAAATGCCAGTAGATATTCGTATTGTTATTCAATGGTCAACACCAAACACAAACATAGAGCTTCATGTCACAGAGCCGACAAAAGAACGTTGTTATTCCTTCAATAACAAGACAAGTATTGGTGGTATGTTAAGCAGAGATTCTAATCATATAGGCCCTGTAGAATATGTGATTAAAAATGCACCAGTTGGAAACTACAAAGTTGAGGTGATTGAAGAAAACACGTGATTTTTGCTGAGTTTTTTTGTTTTTTAGGCAGCACTTTGTCATGGTGTACAAACAAGACTTCCTTGCTATGCTTTGGTACAAATTTGGACACATTATGCCACACCGCTTGAGAACAGCACAAAAGCCATCTTGAGGTTCACAAAAGCTTCTGAAACAATCAATGTTTGCACTCTGTCTACGACAACGTTTCTTTAACTTGGAGGATTATGTTCGCGTTACTTTGCTTTTACTACTAATAAAGTGACCTTACAGTTACAACACTTCCTTTTATGTACATCCAAGTCTTACATCCAAGAGATCAGAACAGCGTAATCGCATTCTTGTAACCGAAAAGACTCTAGTTTTACTGAGGCTAAGGGTTTTTTTCAGAAAAAAATAGGCAAGCTTCTAGAAGTTTCTATTTGTAAATTATATAGGTTACTCCAACCATGACGAGCTTTGACTTAAATAAACGTTTGGGCTACATAAAGAAATGTTAAAAACAATCTACTACAATACGATTGAAGGAGAAGCTAAGTTACAAGCGTTTCTAGTGAATCTGTGCACTTTTGTCTTGCAATAAAATAGCTACAGCTACTTCAATGACTGTTACAAGGCACGTGATATCATGGAACAATTTAATGTCCGATTCAGTTGATGGTCTCCTTTCTTAAAATAGTAGTGTATCTATTGACATAGACCATACATTGTCAGACACATAGATATAATCGCATCTCTTTCAGCTGACATGATACTTTCTTCCGAGATTAATGCCTTGTCGAGCGCAACATTGTAATCATTGAAATCTAAATAAAGCAGAATCACTTAACTTTCAACTCAGTCGCAACAGCTCTTACATACATAACCATGGCAGAAGAGTACAAGTATCTCAATAAAGATATAACCAATTTGAACGTACGTCAACGTCAAAGTGGTTTAATTACGCTTAAATAACCGCTATCGTAGTGTTGGACAGTATTGGAAGGTTCACAAACTGCATCTACCGTTGTACCCAAACAAGTGATCAAATTCGTTAACCTATTGTCCGTTAAGCATTGCGAGTGCGTCTAACACGAATATAATTACCTGTTAAACAGTTTTGCAAGAGCATTGATCAAAGAGGCCGAAAATATGTCCAAAACGCTCTCTAACGCGTCTAGTGAGTATGTACGTATGTTTTAAGTCTATACGTAACACACTAGTCCGTTTCACCAATCGAAAAACGTAGAATATCAGCGCTGGGATACATATCAGCAAATTTGGATTTCTGCGATTTGCAGCTGACTTGGCAACAGAATTTAGTACCAACGAACCAGTTGATGTATTTTCAAAGCTCAAAATACATGAAGCGTTTTACCCTGCGCACGTGTACATCATCAGTACGCTTAAAATATTTTGAATCTGTATTTTTTTTTCACTTTAGTCTCTCCATTATTGTGGATTCCACAGTTATCTTGTTAATTTCTTATTTAGAGAATAATGGCACTGTAGCAAGACCTATTATTCATAGAGATGACATTGATTTAACAATGAATATATGCCTTGGAGGCGATTTTAAAGGTAAGTCAGAATTTCGCAAAAGTTTTGCGTTTTTATGTCGTACAAGGTGGCGAGTTTGTTGGTAGTGACAAGAGTGTTATACCTCAAAAACAAGGAACAGCGCTCGTTTATGGTAACTTCATTGAAGGGAACAATCCCTTGGAAGGACATAGGTTAGAACAAAGCCAATACCAAAGTAGTAATACATACAATGTTAGCTACAATTTAATTGTATACTTCAAGCGCTGTCTATCATTCAACACATTTGCATCACTTCCTGAAGAGATGTCACAACGTGTTCTACTATCTCTAGACATTGATAGTTTGTTGAGTTTCTCTTCTGGTTCGAAAAAGACAGAGGAATGGGGATTGGTATGGAAATCTGGAAAGTCTCATTTTTTCACTTTTTAATCTTGAAACAAGAGTATTGTTAAACGATTGTTATCTTCAACAGAAGCTTCTCTACTAAATCAACCATACTTCAAAGAAGCTAAAACATTGAGAAGAAAAGCATGTATTTATAGCCAATACAAGAAAGAGTAAGTAATACAGATACAGTTTTTTTGTTTTGGTAGCTAAAGCTTGTTTTAGATCTAAACAACCTGAGGCGTTTCATCGCAATTGGAAAAGATTGGAGTTAATTCTAAGAGAAATCATCCAGACTGAGAAGATGTATTTAGATACTTTAGAATGCGCTCAGGTACCACATATCCTTAAAAGAACTTTCAGATGACTTTTTTTTTTAAAGGCAGTGGCAACGAAGAGCAAGAAGATGATGTCGAAGAAGAATCATTCTATTCTTTTTAGTGGTATTGATGGTATTACTGAATGTTCAAGATCAATAATACAAGTATTTGCGGCACATGATATTAGTACCAAAGAACTACCAATGCTATACAGTCTTTTAATGGAGCTTTATAACAAGGCACGTGAAAAGAAATAACAAAAAAAAAAAAAGTTAACTTGCTCGTGTTTTCGTTGTTTATAATGATACTGTTTTGTTCTTTTGTGATCTTCTTTGTCTTATATGTTGTTAGTGCCATCTAAAGTTTCATCCCTACCAAAAGTTTGTAAAAGACTACGGAGAAAGACAAAAAGTTATGACAAAACTCCAGAACAAATCGAAGTTTACTTCATGTGTGTCAGCCATTAAACCAGGTTTTACAATTGAATCTATCATGGTTTGCCCCGTTAGTCGTATTCCTAGATATATGCTCCTTGTGAAAGTACAACAATTCATCTACATCTCTATTTACTTACCTCGAAATTCTAGGAATTGCAAAAGTGGTGCGGACCTTGTCTTCAAGCAATTTTCGCCAAGGTAAGTTATGGTTCATGTTAATTCATTTATGTGGCTGACACTTTGTTTACAAAGATTAAGAATCAAATTCAAGGTCAAGCCAATGTGATTAATCAAGCAGTGAGAGATCAAACCACACCGTTGACTTTTTGCTTTGCACTTCAAGTCAACATTGATGATCAACTTGTGTTGCTGAGTTTTTGTGGTGATAAAAAGATTGTACAAAGTGGTGTGATGGTTGTAGTTGATGCGATACAAGTTAAGGAAGGTCTTTGCATTAAGTTCAAGAACGCAAACGAAATCAAGTTAGTAGACTTGACTAAAAACGAACTAAATCGCATTCTATCGTGGTTTAATAATAACGAATATGGTCAACAGAGTTGCACGCTTCTATAAGGACAAAGTTTAAATAACTTTGTTACCACATAAATAAAATAATTCAATGCACGTGACTTCAACTGAGTGCAAGTTGACTGATTTTATTGTTTGGCGACTTCTATATTCTGAACATTACATGCATAGCAGTTGTTCTACGAGGATCGGTACCCAAATACCTTATACGAGGGTTACTTCCTGAATCACATTCAATCTTATCAGCAGGTATTGTAGACTGTCCGTTGAACTTTGAATCAAAAATGTTAATTGTAACTTTATCGCATTTTGAAATCCATATCAAAGAACCCTTTCCATATCCACCTCTATTGTTTATCTTACTCTTTACAATATAATGTGGTCCATCTCCCCAGAATCTGAGTGTTCTATGACCTCTTCCGAAGGTTTCAAGGCGAACAAGTTGAGCTCTTTTTGCCTTACAATCAATCGCAGAATCAGCGTTCCAATCTTGTATTGTGACATCCAACGCGTAGAAATTCTCTGCTCCATCGAGTACAATACCGTCATAATTAGTAGTAGAGTATCCTACCCATCTAGTTAAAGCAAATAAGCGAACAAAAGAACACACCACGATTCAAGAACAAGCCGACATACCTTGGCCAATTTGGTCTTATAAACACATTTGACATCCAAATGTTAGTACCAGGAAATTG
Organism: Trichosphaerium sp. ATCC 40318; assembly: GCA_038496445.1. Taxonomy (NCBI): domain Eukaryota; phylum Discosea; class Flabellinia; family Trichosidae; genus Trichosphaerium; species Trichosphaerium sp. ATCC 40318. The sequence continues at coordinate 283,180 of JALMLS010000516.1, forward strand.
TCTGTTTGTCAACACACCTCCACCGAATGCGTCTGTACTTCTCAAATCAACGATCCTTGTATTGACTACACCCATTTTACGGGTCTTAGGATTTTGATTATCATAACCAGCGAAGGCGTATTTGCTATTACTGTTCCTATGGATTTCTCGATAAGAATACTTTTTTGAAAAAAAAATCACGTGATTGTACCTTGCGTTTTTCACCAAAATAGGAAGCTCAACATTTTGCCTTGACGAGAATGTACCAGTAATACTTGGGAAATTCTTGAAGTGATCTAATATCCAGGCTGTCCCTCTCAATGCTCTCTTGCCTTTACTAACAAATAAATTGTTCTCTAGAGTCACACGAACGCTTGTATCAACTTCTTTTCCTTTCAGTAGCGGCTGGGCATCCAAAACTATCTCGCTGCCAGAAATGCCATTTGTTACAAAGCAATTTGATGTTTTGTCATCACCACACGCAGTATAAGGTGCCGTAGTGTCGTAGAATGTAGTATGGGAGCTGTTTGACCCTTCTAAAAACGTGAAGCGCACTTCGTCATAAATGAAAGCGTCGCATCGAAACTCTACGTTGAAGCTTCTTAATGAAGAGATATCAACTATTTCTCCAAGTGAAACATTCGCTATGAACACAGTGCCACTGTCAGTATCGATAACATCAAAATAACTTGTAGCTATGACGGCTGTCAAAACCATGAGAAGCAAGGAAACGCTGTGGTGCATTGTGGTGATGTGCCTTGAGTTTTTGACCAATGCTAGCTGCGCTAGTTTATGTTTTGTGCGAGATTGACCACATGTTGTTTACGTCATTCCGGGACATCAGATCACTTCAACAGCTGACAAAGGAGAGACATGATTTTCAAAAACTTTCCTTGCCTACGCACAATTTTCTCACCATCGTTAGTCTCAGAGATCAAAGTCGCCTCGAGTCAACAGGTTTTTGGCATTTTAACGTTAAATAGGGAGGTCACTTACCTCCAAGCCAATACAAGCCAGATCGAGCCGAACAAAAAGAACTCTCTGATTTCGCTTTTAAATGGCTGATGTTGAGCCTTCTCAAGTGCGTATTGGCAATGTACCTTATGCAGTACGTAACTCCACTAAAATATCATGCGGTCACTCACTGCGGTTTAAGGCCACAAGAGACACTTTACTTAGTTTTCTTGAACAACGGTATGGTATTATTGTTCTAGAGGTCAACATTATAACTAAGGGGTAAGTTTATATCTCTCAAAGGCGAAAACTTCGATGTGTTGATACAGTATGCAAAAAAACTGTAATTTGTCTCTGAGAGATGTACATTTTTGGAAGTTAAGTCTTTTTTTTTGTAGGCGTAGATGTTACGCTCTTGTTATTGTCACTGATGCGTCTATCTTATTGCGAAAAGGAAGAGACAAGTTTTTGAACCGCATGGTACGATATCTTATCAACAAAACGAAAAAACGCTTAAAATCATCTAGATTTACTTTAGTAGAGTCAGAACACGTGCGAACCTTTTTGGTGTTTTTAACGACAATGGCCAGCAAAAGGGGATAAAGTTTAGTGTTAGCTCTTTTTCTATTGGGAGCATGAAAGATAAAACAATATTCTCACCTTGCTCCGTGTTTTGGAAAGCAAGTTCGAATGGAACTGAAAGCGTACTTAAGTTCGACAAGAAGAAAATCGTTTATACTATCAACCATCCACACCTATCGTTTAATATGAAGTATTCCCAAGTGGATAAGATAGACTTCCACGAGAAGGGTCCTCATATGTTTGATGTTCTAGTACACGTGAAGTTCCCTCCCAAGCTGATTGCTAAGAAACAGAAAATAACAATCTTTGATTTCTTTACAAAGGACAAATATTGTCGTGCTGGTCCCACGTGGTTGAGACAAAAAAAGCTTAAACAGCTAAGTGGAGAGCTTGTATACCACTTTAATACTACAATATATGCATTCAATATGAGCATGTGGGGTCAAGAAGAGACCGCAACGAGCGTATCGGATGGAACTATTGAAATGTTGTTTGCAAAATTGTTTGAAAAAGTAGGATCAAATACTAAAGTGAATCCCGTCAGCTCACTGCATATTACATCAATTAATCCAAGACGGTTCGGTTTATGCAATGAGTTTCCTTTCAAGGTTCGCTTTGCGTTAATGAAACTTGAAACTTGGGGCAATATCACGCTACGACTGGCAAGCGCACAGTTCTTTGCTATCATTTATGACTACCTTGAACAGTAAGTAACATTGCCTACGTGCGTGAAACTTACTTGTTGCTTTCTTTTGCTTAGAGGAAAAGAAGATGTCCTTGTAAATGCGTTGGACGAAATGTGGAACTTCGATCAGTATATTGAAGATCCTGTTAAGGAGTTGACGTATTGGTTAGGGCAACCTTTTGTAAAACCAACACATGCACCTAACATGTGCTTGACGTACAGGTAATCAATGAATGCTTGTTCTAAAGTCCAGCTTAACTATTTCAAAGAGCAATTGTGACACATTTTAAAGTCTACCTTGTTGGTCCTAGGTGGGAACAATCTAATAGAATACTACGAGAATACAACAGATTCCAAGAATACTTTTTGAGGGTATCATTTGCAGATGGTACATTTGGCATAGCAGTAGGTCAACTGTTCGCTTATACTCATTTAGACGACTTCAGCAAACTCAATTGCCGAGATTTAGGCACGTGTTTATTGCACTCGAAATGCTTGATGTTAATTAAGTACTGAGTATTGTATAGAAGATAACTGGATGGACATAAGGTTTCGTTGTGTTTTGAAGAAAGGTACTACATTGTTGTTGGATTTAAGGTTTTAATGTTCTTTAAGGATTAGGATTATGTGGGAGACTTTATAAGTTTCTTGCTTTTTCAACTTCGCAGCTCAGAGAAAATTCCTTTTGGATGGTTAGTGATAATGAGAACCATGCATTAAACCCTGATATCATACGACTACAAATGGGAAACTTCGAGAATATTAAAATAGTAGGAAAATACGCTGCAAGGTAAGAACATCATGTGATTTGTACTTCTTCCCAAAAACACGTTTTGATCATCTATCCTTTCGTAACCATTGTTAGTTCTTCTTTTTTTAATTATAATATTAGGATGGGTCAGTGCTTTTCAGGAACCAACGATACTATTGTTCTATCTGAAGATGGTGTAAAGTATATAAACGATGTTAAGATTACTGTTCCATTACCTAAGAAGGAATATGAAAAGAAGCTTAGAGAAGGTAAACTAGACGAACTGCTTATAGAGTATGTATTCTCTGATGGCATAGGTACATGCTAGTTTCAGCGATAGTACTTAGCAGTTGTAAAGGAAAAATAAGTATGAAAACAGCTGAGAAGGTGGCTGCCAAACTAAATGTCAGAGAAGGCCATGTACCTTCCGCTTTTCAGGTATTACCCACAGCAACGTTAACCATAATTTACTTGATATTCTAGATACGATTTGGTGGCTGTAAAGGGGTTGTGTCATTAGATCCTAAAATGAAAGACTGTGAAATCGCCATCAGACCAAGCATGAACAAGTTCCAATGTGAAAACAGACATTTTGAAGTATGCAGCCACACAAAACCCAACGTGATGTACCTCAACAGACAACTCATAAACTTGCTCAGTTTTCGAGAAATTAAAGATGAGGTACCATTGAACAATCGAACCATTGTTTACGAATGTTCTAGGTGCTACTCGAAAGACAACAGTCACTGCTTGACAGTTTGGACAGTATTCTAGTTGATAGAGAGCAAGCAATCACTCTTCTAAATGGACAAAATACACAATATCTCATATGTAAGAGAGCGTTTGAGGCTGGCTTTGATGTGAATGATGCTTTCTTGAATGCAACACTAAAAGTATTGAGATACAGGCTCCTCAGAGACCTCAAGAAGAAGGCGAGGTATGTATACGTAATGTTTAATGTACTAAACTGATTTCACCTTAGACTTCCAATACAGCCAAGTGAAGGCCGCCTTTTAATGGGTATCATGGACGAGACTGGCACTCTTGACTATGGACAAGTGTACATAAATGTTACAAAAGATATACATGCAGATGTTCCATCGTATGTTGCCATCACTGGAAATATCGCTGTTGCCAAAAACCCAGCACTGGCTCCTGGTGACATGAGAGTACTGACTGCTGTTGGTAAAGTTGAAGCACTAGATCACTACAGAGATTGTATTGTCTTTCCATCAAAAGGTATAATAGTAAACTGATTGCTTACATTTTACAGTGTTTGTAGGAAAGCGTCCACATCCAAGTGAATGTAGTGGTACGCTTAATTGATTCTTCAAATTCCATTCATATGTTGTAGGATCGGATCTTGATGGTGATATGTATCATGTTCTATTTGGAAAAAATCAGGATACTTCCAATCACTTTGGATCGAACCTTGTGCCCACGTATTGATACCACACGATAGAAGAACAATAACCCTGTTTAGATCTCCAAATCCTGAAGCATTCTCGTATCAGAGCGCAATTCCTCCAGCACTGACAGAAGTTACAATTGACAGGGTTTGTGACTTCTTCGTTGATTTTGCAATGAACGAAAACTTGGGTGTCATTGCGAATGCACACGTGCGTTCCTCATGAAAGTTTCAATCTGATATTAAAGAAAAATAGCTTGTTCTGGCTGACATTTATGGGCTGGACCACGAGAACTGTATTCGCCTGGCAGAGCTGCACTCAGACGCTGTTGACTTCCCAAAGTCAGGCAAACCTGCCACAATGCCTACAGAACTCAAACCCACTAATTATCCTCATTTTATGGCAAAGAAGGATAAGGGAGAATACAAGAGTGAAAGAGTTTTAGGGAAGCTATACGACCAAGTCAAAGTGAAAAAATACGATCTACCAAACAAATATGATAAAGACTCTATTGCTGGTTGTTTTGATAATGACTTTAAAAGTGCGTAACACTCTTATAAGACAACTCAACCTGATATGATATATTTCTTAGAGCACGTGGATTTCAACGTGCTTTCTGAGGCACAAGTTGTGTTCAGAGGATACTTAGAGAAAATAAAGAGGTTGATGAAACAGTTTGGTATTAGACATGAAGCAGAGATTATTGTTGGTGATATCATACGTGCTCATGGTGCCTATGTACGTCTTAAGCACAAACATTGGTCTGTTCGTAAGGAAATTGTGAAGGTACCTTATAAACTGAGTGTATTTCTGAATAACATCGTAATGTTTGTTTCAATAAAGAGCTTTCATCCCATCAAGAAGTCAGCACAAAAGCAGTTTTGGAAACCATTCCGACAACAGCTCGCTTCTAAGAATCTGGGAGAACAAGAAATTGGAACCATGGCATCAGCGGTACCAACACATTCGTTAATAAGTACAATATATCTGACTTGTTACACTATCAAGATATCGGATAGAGCTATCGCATTCTACAATGCAGCGTACCGTGAATGTGAGCTATACAATCGTAGTCACACGTCGGTGTTGAGTTTTCCATGGGTTGCATGTGGTCGCGTCATGTGCCTGATAAAGAAGAAATCAAAGCCAATTGAGTTTGTCAACCTTGGTAAACTCATACGTACTGGTTTATAAACATTCAATCTCAATATATTCTCAACATCAACGCAATACAACTCACATCTAGAAAACTCCTTCAACTGTGCATCACATATCATTGCTTCCACGTCAACAACTAGTTTCTTAGCTCTCTATCGTCAATTCAAACAGTAAAGAATATGTGTAGTAAGCCAATAAAAAAAACAAAAGATTTCTATTTCTGAAACTATTTATTCTACTGTCCTTATGCAGGCAATTGCGGTGCAAGTTCTTTTGCAAAATAGCTAAAAATAATACTAGCTCCAGCACGTTTTATTGCCAGTAATGATTCATCACGTGTCTTTTCTAGATCAAGCCAACCAAGTTGAGAAGCAGCATGTATTTGACTGTACTCACCAGACACTTGATAAGCAGCAATTGGTATATCTGAGTGCTCGCTCAAATCACTGATTATATCTAGATAAGCACCAGCAGGTTTTACCATCAATATATCAGCACCTAGACGTTGTCAAAAAAAAAAGAAAAAAAAAGTTTTTACCTTCTTCATGATCTAGCATCATCTCTGTCATAGCTTCTTTTCTGTTTGCAGGATTCATCTGATATGTTTCTTTACCAAGTGTTCTTGTACCAGCTGCTTTGGCACTACCAACAGCATCCCTGAAAGAAAGTAAAAAATCAAAAGATGAAAAAATAAAATTCAAAAAAAAATACCTAAATGGACCATAGTATGCCGAGTTGTATTTGGCGGTGTATGACAGTATAGCTGTGTCTTGAAACTTATTATCATCTAGAGATGTACGTATAGCTCCTATACGACCATCCATCATATCAGAAGGAGAAACAACATCGACACCTTCAAAAACGAAGTAAGTGAATAAATACTTAACAAAGATATGCACTATACTCAGTTTCTCGTTTAATAAAACACTCAATTTTGATGTTCTCGCGTACCCGTTTGTGCGTGTAATACAGCCATTTTAGATAGAATATCAACAGTGGCGTCATTGGCAATATCAGTCCCATCTGCGTTAAAAACACCGTCGTGACCATGAGTTGTATAAGGATCAAGTGCGATATCTGTGAATATGCACAAGTTTGGTACACGAGCCTGTTGATGAAGTTTCAGAAAATAAAATTAATCTTCGATAGAGATAGCACCGTTCAAAGCAATGAGCGTGAGAACTGCGCAGGGCGCGGTCGTACCTTGATTTGCTTCACTGCGCGTAAAACCAAAGTGTCAGGGTTTAATGCTTGAGTGCCTGTATCGTCTTTTAGGCTTGGCTCAAGCGAAGGGAACAGAGCAACACCTCTTTGACGTAAGTTTAATTTCTTATTCTTCTAGTGGGAGGCTCACCCTTTATTCCTAATTCATGAAGCTCTGCGCATTCAGTCACAAGTTTCTGGATGGAGAACCTAGTGAAAATGTTAAAATGACGTTAATTAACGCCATGTACCTTTGTTGTCCTGGCATAGAAGGTACAGGCACAGAGGTGTCGGAATCATGAACAAACAGTGGCATTACCATATCGTTTGCCATTACGCGTGTCTCCTCGCATAGTTTTCTATGTAACTCTTAGTGTTGGCGATATTACACGTTAATAACCAAAATTTGTACCTTAAAGGTTTAGACTTTCGCAAACGTCGCGGTCTGCGTACATAATTACGAGAGGAGCAACGAACATGCGTTTTAGTGCGCTGTTGTGTAGTTGAAAATCGACAACCGTTTATCATCACTGCTTATGGTCACTCGGTCACAAAGGCGTAATATTGTGCAATTTTTGACTTCTAAAACAAGAGCGGAGACAATCATTTTATCTGGCGTCAAGTGCAGTCATTTTCTGTTTTTCTTGATCAATACCAGGTTCATAACCATTTGTTTTGAAGAAGAGTTAGCTCGTTCATCACAAAACCCGCGTTGGTTGTGTCTTTGTGAAATACACTAACAATAGCAATGGAAACCCAAAACGCGAAACTGAAGCTGTTAAACTTCTTTTTGAAGTTTAAAAACCATGGAGAACCATCTGTAGAGGATATTATAACAATATTACGCCAAAGAGATAGAAGGCGTTCTATGTCCAAAATGTCTATTTCTTTGCCTAATCTAAGCGAATTTATAAGCACACAGGTATCAGAAGGTACCGTTAGTGAAAGATCTATTCTCGTTACTTTTTACATTCTTACGATGACACGCCCTTCACTTGTACTTCTCATTACTTACTTTTATCATAGTGAACGCAAACAACTTGCATGGGAAATTCTGTGGCGGCACTTTTTATGGCGCTACAACGAAGGGAGTAGCAACGGGTGTACCTGATACGTTGTCAGCTCCTGCGCCAAAGATATCAAAGAGGCATCGATCATTTAACGTTGAAAAAAAGCAAAACGACGCGGAAGGTCCGAATTTTAAGCTTCTAGCACAACGGTTGAAGCAAGCAAAGAAGCGTAAAGAAGAAGCCGCAGCTGCACACGCAGAGAAAAGAAAGCGCCTTCGTAAATCGGTCCGCGAAACGAAACTTGTATTTTTGCTCAACAAAAACTCTTTCTTTGTATTTCTTTCGTATGGTAGCGTTACGTTGTAGATTCTAACGTTGAATTTTAGTCAAAGGTAAGGCGATTAACAAAGAGAAGTAAGAGACAATCAATGCCTGCTCAAGTACCTCGTTCACGAACAATGGAACCCAAAGGATGGGAACCAGCTAGTAAATCGCTCAAGTTGAGCATTTCAAAACGGTCCAAAACTAAAAAAAAGTCTCCTGAGCCATCAGCGAGGAAACAACGTTCAGTAAGTTTTTTCCCTTGCTTTGAAGCAATACATATTCTAAAATACCTGTTTTTTTCGTAGCAAAGCACTGTTCCGCCAAAACTAGGCCATCACAAGCATAAGTGGCGCTCAAACACAAGCCTAGTGTATGATAAATCTATGCATAACAAAACTGATCTACTGCGATATCTGGAGTCTTCGGAAGGTGCGAATATTTTTTATTTTGTTTTAACAAATTCGGTTTCTTTTTTTGGATAAATGCTCCAAAAGAACTGGAGTTCTCCAGAAAATAAAGCAATGGTTTGTTTGATTTTGCGTTCTTTACCTAACCTATGCTCTTTATTATAGATTTGTCTCAAGTTCATGTTGCTGACATGAAGACGCTTATTTTATTTGCTCTCAAGTCTGGAACGAGTAAATCGTTTTGTACGCACCCCTATTAAAACGAATGTTGTACACGATGTTGCTTACAGTTCGTTTTAGATAAAAGTCTAACTAAAATTATTTTGTTGACATACAACAAATATATGAGCTCAATGGAGTTCTTAGAATATCTTATTACACTATTGGAAGCTGATCTTGTTAAAAATAAACAAGAGAGACAGCATTTTAGCTTGGGAACGCCGTTTCGGTACAAACAAACGATTTTTTTTTGTGAATACTCAATCACCTTTAGTATTGCGCAAATGATGGAGTTATGGGTTTCTACCCATTTTAGATTTGATATGCTCAATAACAAAGCACTACTAGATAAGATAGGCAACCTTGTAAAGGAGAATGTTGCTGTCTTTGAAGTGATTGATATAGCTTTAAAAGAGGTAATAAACGATAAGAAACATAGTTACATATCATTGTTCAACGTAACTGGCAACTAGGAAATAGAAAGCGCTGATAGTATTCTACAAGTGCCAAATGCTTATAGAAAAGCTTTAAAGCACAATAAGCCACCATCCCTACATCAAGCACACAAATGTTTCTCTAAAATAAGTGTTGAGAACGCAGCACTACAACTTGTTCAGTTCGAAGCATTGCTGTTTTCTGCAATGTCTTCTAAGGAATGGGTTGAGTACGCTTACGCTAAACCAAAGGAAGAAAACCTTTTACGCTTGTTCACGCAGTGGTCAAACAAGGTACGCCCAATAACCAACGCGTTGGGTTTGCTTTATTTTATTTTTTGTAGTATGCTTTCTTTTTTGTTACTGTTGCTTACCCTTACCCTACTGTAGCTTTCTGCGTCGATAGCTACGCTTGTTGTCTCAGGTAAAACTTCACGTGTACGCGCTCAATTGATAAAAAAGTTTGTTGATATCGCACTCATGTGTCGCACGTATAAAGCGTACAACGTCGTTATGGAAATTGTTGGTACGCATTTTTGTTTTTTTTCCTGACGCGTAGTCTACTCGCTTACTAACGTGCTCTGTTGTAGTCGCAATAAATAATCCTGCAGTATCGCGTCTGTCGAAAACACTTAAGGCAGTGCCCTCTGAGACGAAGAAAAAGTTGAAAGAGCTAGAAGAGCTAGTATCTCCTATTAATAACTACGGGAAGTACCGTAAGGCGCTAGATGGAACAGTAGCAGTAGTAATTCCATTTGTCGCCTTGTACATAAAGGATTTGGTACTTCTCAGCGAAACAACTGATCCAACCGTTATGGTAGAAGGAAAACGGTGTTTGAACCTAGAATGGCCACAATTACTCACTAAGATCATGGCTGATATCGAAGGACATCAAGTAAAGTCCAGAAGATACGAGCAAGTGCTTAAGAAGCATATAATCAGGACAGAAGGGAGGTTTATTTGTCCTGATACGAAAAAGTACTTTACAAATCTCGCCACTTTGGATGAAGATAAATTATGGGACCTATCACGTCTACAAGAACCTCCTGTTCGTAAAAAATAATCAGTGACCAGTGACCCCCTTTTTTGTATTGATTTTTAAAGATCAAGATCAAGAATTTATCAACAAGGTTGTCACAAAATGTATGTAAACAAATAGAAACAAAAGTACCATAAATAAATTACAACAACAAATATTAAAAGAAAGTAAAAATATCTTACTCTCTCTTTCGTCTACGCGCTTTTGTGGGTCCGCATTTCTACGACATTGTTTTACGGCGCTTGTCACGTGACCAGATGTAAAAAAAACTTGAGAACTTTTTTACTTGAGGCTTTGAGATAAAACTTTTGACATCACTTGAGTACATTTTGGTGGATGTCAACATAACAAAAACATACATCTTTACATCTATTAAGTATAGAACCTTTGATACCCTTACTATACGATAAAAAAACTAAGTTTAGTGGTGAGGTAATGTCACTATGGGAGTAAAAAAATGTTGATGATGTCTTTTTTTTTTTATTTACAATTTGAAAATAAGATATTCTGTACATGAAGTTATCGAGTAATAAATATCACCATCGCATTTCGCTCTTACGGTATTACCGTTTTGTTTTTACAAGTTAGCGTAAGCGATGAGAACACGGTATAGCTGCTGTGAATCAATACTCGTGTACTCAGGAAAGAAGTACTGATGCATTCCACAACTGTACCCTGAAATAGGTACGCCTTCAACATGTTGGAGTGTTTGTTGTATAAGATTATAAGCTTTCCTCCATTCTCTATACTTCTTTGGTAGTATCGTAAAAGTCCATGGTCTATCTTGTTTTCTGTTATCATTGATTTTAACCCATCTACGATAAGCGTGTTAGCCCAAAATAGCTTTATTTTTGTAATCGTATCACTTGATAACAAAAAAAACTTGTGAAGCAAAAAAAAAACGTAGGGAGCGAAATGCGATGATGATTTTTTTTTAGGTTGTCAAAGTAATAAAAAAACAATTGTTACCTTCTCATGGCTTTGTATCGATGGTAGTCTGATACTTGTGTAGTTTCTTTTTCTGACAAGAATACGCGAAGGCTAAACATAAATAATTTGTGATTCCTAGCAAGCTGTTAGCGCTATCAATCGCGTAAAGAGTATAAATGATGCGATAACACACTTTTTTCACTAATGTTTTTTCCATTGTTTTTTTTTGTTGGTGACAAAAAAACTTTCGATGTTAACGTACGATACTACAAAAGTGTTTTCGACATCTGTTGATTCCACACCCAATTGATGAGAAATAGCCATATTGAGAGCATATAAAACTGGTGCTGGACTTCGGCCAAAAAGATTTACACAAAAAGGTTTGTAGATTAATTTGAAGTCTTTGTTAGAAACAGGTTGCTCTGGTTCTTCATGGCGTGGTGGAGGCTCGATAAAGAATACAGGAGAACTCATACGACACGTGGATGCTTCTTGCAAGTCTAGTGTATAAGCTTGAGTGTAGTACTAATTGTTGTTAGCATCAGAATTCTGGCAGCTTTTAAAGTGTATATATTTTATTATTATAAGTGCGTATGTACTAACCTTGTTTGTAGGGTACTGTGGGTATGTGTTATAGTCCATAGATGATTGTTCTTGAGGTGCTTTCTTGATGAGGTAAGAAGTTAATTAACAAGGGTTCCCGGTGACAACATCGGAAGTTCTCTAAGTGTTGCTGCGAACGGAACTTCGAATGCACATAGAACGATTTTTTCATCACGTATCACGCCAGTCTGAGTACCAAGCGTTTAGTAGAGTATTATTAAAGGCGTCTAATATTAGTGTTGTGCAGCATAAAAGTATACTGCAAAACTCCACTAAAGCGTTCGCTTGTGCTTACGTGTTTGATCATCTTGGCCATTTTTATTGATAGATACAAAAAAGAAAAAAAAAACATGCGAAGTGCCAAAGAATAAATTGTCAAGCAAAAGTCGCAATCGTGAGAGAAAAAAAAGGAAGCTAGAGGTACACTAATAATAAAAGACGTAGATAGGAACACTTTGGTTTACGGCACCCGAGTAAGGTACTTTTTATTACGTACTTGGATGCTGCACACGTGAACTGTTATTATTTTCAATGTTATAACGCGTAGGGGACAGTCTATGGGGTATTATTAAGGTTGTTTTACCATTTTTTAGTCAATATTCTCTTTTTAAGTTTACGGAAGTACCAAAAAACATGTTTAGGAACAAATAGCACAACATTAATGTAATCCTAATTACGCCTTTTTTTTTTTTTTCCTTTTGGCCAATCACGTGATATTTTTTTTTCAAGCGTTGTTTGTTAAAGAAATAGGAGGTTTTTGATTCTTTTGTTATTCCTAAGTGTTATAACGCTATACAATCGCTTATACTCAATGAATCTTTTGGAGCTTCTTCAAAAAAACTAAGACTCTGTGCAGGTTTTTAGGGTGCTTCCGAAGTTTTTGTTTAACATTGTTGTTGGCGAATCTAAGACAACTGTTGTTCGGGAGCTAATACTTTTTTACCCTACATGTCTTCCTGAGCCCATCGCAACAGCTACAGGTAGCGTACTTCAGCACTTAACGAACGATAGTAAAACTATGAAGGTAAAAAAGTGTATTGGTCATGAGTGAAAGAAAAAGTCCATAACAACTTTTCTGAACATATTTAGTGATGTTTTCCGTTTTCGCCATGGCTCACATGAAATAAGGTTCATTGTTATAATTCTATTGTCATCAAAGCGTGTTGGTTGGGGGAAGAAACATAGATGCAATGGGATCATCAGAGAACGTCATTAGATTTGGTATTGTTTCTTGTTGTTTAAATGTTAACTGTCCACGTTAACACGTTTTTCCTTTTGCAGAATTCTACAAAAAATAACCCCACACACGTTAGGATATTACTATGGTTAAAAGCGTTTCTGCGTGTGGTTAACGCTCACTTTGAAAGACGAGGCTTCTATGGCAAAAGTCACAGACGTGCAATTTTATAAGAGTGCGAATCAGGCTTATCAAACTGCTCCACCTTGCGAACAACACGCGAAACCAACACGTGAAATATGCGCTCTGAAGTATGGGGTTGTACATTATTATTTAAATGCTGAGTGAAGTCGCAGAATGATTTGCAATTGAGTGAATTTTTTGATTGATAAGAGTCCTTGGTTAAGTTCAGATGATGTTTCACTTAGTAGCCATTTATTCAAGTGCACATCAACACCAAGTGTACTCTACAACATACAGTACGTTATATCCACTTAAACAGCTTTTACAACGACCTATCTCACAAATCAAATATTTCGTTTTAATCAATCACTTTGCAATGTCTTTACAAAAAAGACGTTGAAAATAGTACTCAGTGTACAACCGTTTCGTTTTTGACATTTTCACTTTCGTTAAAACCGTTTTTGAGGAAAAGTCAATTTTTTTTCACACAAAAATAACAAATTATTCCTTTTACAGTATCAAAACTCTTTTCTGTTGCGCGCACATTGTCTTTGTTATCCCAATGGAGTCAATAAGCAAGCTCCAGTTCATAGGGATGAGGGTTAAAATTTATTGGCCCGCTGAGGGTATAACCAACATTGCTTACCTTCATTACGTCCAAAAAAGCTAATGCACCTTTAGAAGCGTTTTTTAAAGGAACAATAGTTGCATACGGTATGAACAAGTCTAACAAGCGCGGTTACTACAAAATAGGTACGTAAGAGAGCCTTAAACGCTCTTGGACGAAATTATTACCACTTTTTATTTACACAGTCCTTACAGTCTACGACGATGGAGATACTTCATACGAGCGTCAACCAGTACATCCAAGTACGTAAAGCAAAGAAAAAGAAAATCAATCAGTTCTACGCGAAAACTCCTAATACTTTCATACACACCTATTAAACGGCCCAGTAGCGTGTATAAGTATCAATACGATTTGCGTAGTCTGTTTTATTTTTTTTTATATTCTGAATACCGCTTACACTTCTTTTTCAGGCCGCGGAGAACGTTTCCTTGACGAGAATGATATGGATATAGACGCAACAAATTGGCGCGAGATTGAAACTTTAATGCGCAACAATCCACCAAAAAGGTCTAAAGAAGAGTTTTTTGATTTATTCGGAGACTCTGGTTCTGATAGTGCTGGTACTTATTTTATATAATACCTACGTTATAAACTAATATATATACGCTATTTAGAAGCATCTCCAAGCAGAAGAGAAGTCACAAAACGAAAACAGAATTTCAAAAAAAATTCGAGACCATCAAAAAAACAACGTGTCAGGTAGATTAGATTTAACTCTCTATTGTCTTCGTAGTACTTACATTACTTCTTGTTATAGCACCACAACGCACGTGAACCGTGAAAATAAAACATCACCAAAGAAGAAGCTAGTTCGCATTGACATAGACCAATCAAGCTCTGAGAGCTCTGGAGAAGAATGGGGTCCCAAAAGCGTTCAGCTCGCACGAAAAAGTAAGAAAAAAAAATCCGAAAGCTTTCCTTTCTTCCTGCGATTTTCTCACTCTCTTTAGAACAAAAGCTTGCAAGGAAGATGCAACAAGGTCCCCGTATCTACAAGAGCAGCTACAAAGACAAAAGGAAGCTCGACGAAGCCAAAACGAGTTGCAGCACCAAGTTGGTTAGTAGAAGACTCACCAAAGCAACCTTCATTGGTAAAGTTACGAAAATCGTTACCACGTACAAAGACAGTTGTCAAAAAACACGTGTCTTCCTTCGATGATTACAGGCGTTCTGAACCATCTCAGTCGCACTCTCCTCGATCGTACCCACCACAGGAAGCACGTACAACAACACCACGAAGGCGACAACAACAAGTGAGGTTATTGGATATAAAACCTGAACCAACAGTAGTCAGAGAAAGTGTTCGTGACCTAAGTGTACCTCAAAGACTCAACAGAGAACAACCACTAAACTCTATCAGCTATAATACTGATACCAGACGTAAAGAACCAGACACCAAAGCCAGTATTCCAGCGATAAACCAGAAATTAACTTCTCATCCTCAGTTTTCAAGAATTTGGGGTAAACTGAAAAACTTTGATCCTAAAGCAGCTAGAGAAAAACGTCTTACCAAAAAACAGAATGATGTGAATAGTAGTTGGGCTAATCAATCACATTATAACAAGAAGCCTATAAGTGGATACCAAGGACTAGGAAGTCACTTATCACAAGTATCAGGTGGCGGTAGTGGTAAGACCTCTTTTCTTTTTCTTTCTTTTTTTTTTTGATCAATCTTCCTTTTTTTTGTTCTTTGCTCTTACTTATTTTTTAGTTGCTTATGCTGCCCGTCACACACCAAATGTAAATTATAACAGACCCCCAGATGCACCAGTAGACCCGTCTACATTATATCCACCACCGTCGTCATACAACAACAGCAATAACAACAGGAGACAATCAAGCTCGAATTATTCTCAAAATTATGAGCCAAAAAGAACGTCTCCTCCTCAAGTTCAGCAACCAAAACCAAAGCGTAGATTATCTGGTATAGATGCTAAGATTGCTATTATACAGAAGGAGAGAACACGAATAATCCAAGTGCTCAATATTCCTCCAAATGTGACTGCTTTGGATGTTGAGCTATTTTTCGCGGAATGTTCACAAAAGCCATCCACAGTTAGAGTTAATTTAGATAATGGAAAACCTTCCCAGCTATTAGTAGAATTCCAAAGCGTAGAGGTACGTACTCTTACAAGATTTCTAATCTTGATACGAGGAGCACAGTATACTCTCTTTTGATTTTTTTTCTGATTTCTTGGATTTAGGACACAATTATTGCAACGAGAACAGGAGATAATAAAGAACTTCTCCCTGGAACTCGACCTGTAATTATCTTTCCTGTAAAATCTAGTGATCACAGCCGTAAACAAACCAAAGTTCTACCACCTTACGGTCTCGGTAAGTTCACTAAAAACGAAACTTTTCAAAAGTTTTTGTTGTACAAATCTAACAAAACTTTCTTCTCTAGGCAAGTATTCTCTTAATGCTTTCAAAGTCAATGTACGTAATATCGCAACAAAGACTACACGTGCAGATTTGGTCGATTTCTTTGAAGAGTATGGCTTGATTGTGTACGTGAATACAGAAGAGATTATCAATCGGAATAAATCAACTAACTTTTTTACAATAGAACTGCAATCTATGGATTACATGATACTTGTCGTGTTGCATTTGTTTATTTTGAGTCTGAGGACCATACAATAACAGCAGCATCTTTCAACCATCGTATGTTACACGGTAAATTACTAGTCGTACAACGAGTAGAACTAGATCCTGAACAAATAGCTGAGAAGAGAGATTTAGATGTACGTTTTTTTTTTCTCTTTTTTTAAGTTTTTTTCTCGTGAAAAAACACGTGCCATGAATTCCCACAGTGTTAACTCTTTGTATACATCTCTGTAATCAAATCCGCTGACTTTTGTTTTTAGGAACGTATTCATAACCTTCGTATCGCTAGATCTCAAGGAAGAAGAATACCTTCAATGCCTCGTACTCCTCGTCGTGATCCTTCCACTTCTAGTCATCAATATAGTAATATCCCTAATGAATGGGGTCTTGCTGGTCAATTATTTGGTGATAGCAATGATGACAATAGCTTTGCCAAATACAAGCACTTGTAACACTAATTTTTTTTGAAATTGTTTAAAATAGCCTTCTAATGTACCATACCTCTAACCCCTTTGTGAAAAAATAAACTCCCTACTACTAAAACTGACATGTGTAACTTATTGACTACTATTGGGACAATGCGCAAAGCTACCTTCTGGGCTAGAAATGGCCTCGGAAAAGCAATCAAAACATAAACTTAAAGACAAATATGGACTACTTTTAGCCTGTCTGGAGGATAGTCAAATCCAGGCTAAAAACACAATTGACAATTCTATACTTCTTGCCTATCATGAGAACGTATTATTAAAAGGCAACCTTTATTTCAAAATGACTATTGAAAGAAATATAGAAGCCATACCACAATGAGAATATAGATTATAAACAATCAAATTATCATCTTTAGGAAGCTTCAGAAAATCAATGACATTGTCAATCTCATCTTGTTCTGCAACTTCAACACTTGCAATATTAACATCACCGTCATAACTGATACTGTTTTTTTTAATAAAAGAAATACCAATCAAAGGTCGAGTTTCTGTTATGCACTCACAGCAGTACTGATTTCCTTGCCATTTAATACAAGCCTCTCCACCATTACATAGAATACAATTTAATACATGCCACTTGCTTTCAAGGTCGTCTCTTTGGTCATCATTGCTTTTTTCTTCCTCTTCTTCTTTGGCTTCTTCAAGACAGTCTTCACATATTCCTTCTTCGCTATCTTCACGTGTTCTAACATTATACTCACACGTGGTACACAACATGGTTTCTGGGTACTTAATATCATCAACGTTTACATGTTTGAGGCGATAAAGCAAGGGATCTACAAGTAAACTCCAAATGTCATGTTTTAATCGCGAATCTCCAGTTTCAATGAAAAGAAGTTTGTTTTGAAGCAAATGAGATACTATTTCTTGCTTTAGCATAAAACTGTCAGAATATATCTCTAATAGCGCTATTGACTTTATAAACTCTTCTTTAGCTATAGGTATTGCGTCTATAGTCGAGAACATGTCCTTGGATGTTAATTTTAAGTAAATGACGCTCTTTGCTTTGACGTAGAGCGTATTTCTTACTATCTCGCCTAACATGTCTTTAGATAGAGATAATAGCTTGTTTCCTGTGTTAATAAACAAATCATGGCCTGCCATTGCCTTCTTTGTAATGCTCATGGCTGATCAACGAAAAAATAAAGAAAACAAAATACACGTGCTTTGACCAAATGGGTTGTTTTTAGTACAAAATCTAAACGAATCTTTAACCAACTATTGCGTACAGTACAATACTCATTGTCATAACGAGTCAAACTTATACTCATACAAGGTATTGTTTACTAAGTATTCAGTTTACTCTTACATTGCGCGTTTCCGTATTTATGGCAGAACTACCAGCACGATGCAGTTTTGCTTGATAAAAGTATCCAGTACCACTTGTTGTACCGGACGGTACTCTAAAGCTAACAGACACAGTGCCTTGTGTATTTGCTGAAACAGATCGTCTAGGCGTTGACACTTGCCATTGATACCCTGGTGATCTGAAAAGAAGCACTTCTACCTCACTGCTCTGTGTTGCGCCATATGCAACATTAAAAGTATACGTTTGTCCCTTGTTGATTCTCATAGGTGGGTTTACAAGATTAACATTATTGGTAACTGGAGCTGAACATCCAGGAGCTTAAACAGAAGGGTAAGTTCAGGTTGTCAAGGGTTTTTTTTTAAATGTACCATATCTTGGTGGATTGTCATCAATCCATGGTACAAGAGGAGCTCCACCACAAGCCCCTTGTGCTCCGTTAGAGTTCTTTACAGTGTTGTATTTGTTTTGGTTCCAGGTTGAAGCATCAACTGCTCGTAGTGATGAGAATATCTGCCAAACGTCCCTTTGTATAAAAGTTAGAAGCGATCCTGTACAAAGATAACTGGACATACTTTCCCCAGTCGGTGTTGTCGTGAGTGCTGAAAGACGTTCCCCATTCTTGTTGAAATGCATGTGTAAAAGATCCTCCTGGACCGTCTTGCGTACACAATGCATTAGCACTCCAATTAGTATCATCAACGATGTAAGCGCCATAGTGCTTGAGAGTCCATGCTAACATTCTTTGGAAAACCGAAAAAAGTCAGAAAGTACAGAAAAAAGAAGGAAACACTTCATGACTACTTACTTTCCTGGTTGGGTCCTATAATTTTGGTTATTGAGGTTCATCCACTTTGGGAGAGCAAGTAGAGATCCCATTAGAACATGTGGGCTTGATCCTCCATAAACTGATGGAGCATAAGAATCGGCTCTGTAAGCAGGCCTTGGAAAAAGAAGTGAGAATTACATTTGATACAATTAAATACTCCTACCAAGTGTATGAGTTCGTCCCTCTATTATATATAGCTTCAGCGGCATGCAAGTTAATCTTTAAAGCATGTCGAGGAGCTCCATCTTGACAACTCAACTCGCCAACTCTTAGAGTACCTGCAAGCCAAAAATTTAGTAACAGGGATATGGTACTTCGTACATACCTCCGATAGCTGATAAGCCTGAACCACCGTGAGCTCCAGGTCTTCCTTCTCCGTATAGATTCACATTTGGAAACTAGCGTATGGGTATTAGGTACGATATTGATTGCTGTCGACTTACTGTGTACTTTGCGGTTGGTTCACTGTTGGCTGTACATTTCGCAAAAGGTTGAACTTGTACAATAGTTTGACCATCTCTAAGAAGGAAAGCAGCACCTGAGTTGGGCGTATAGCCTTGTCTTGCTGGTCCAGTAAAGTAGCTATTTGGTATTGGTATATTCGTCTTTATACTACCTCCATGGACGTCGCATCTTGACCGACCAGACCAACCATCTTAAACAAACAGCTCAATTTAATAGAAAAAACAGGTCACAAACCGGCTACCAGGTTTTTTCGAAACGTAATAGTCACGTGCGCAAAAGTTAAAAAAGCGTAAATCACAAAATGTTACGTAGTGAAAATACAGCGAACTGCAGTTCGTGAATACACAAACAAGAGCGTGTTTTACGTACCGTTGTTGAGTTTAATATCTCGAAGCGGTGCGTTTTTATTCGTAAAAATCAAATCCTCATCGCTAGTCATTACTCTCTGGCGTGGCTTTGGGAGGTTTATGGATCGATAAGTACAATACGCTAGTTTCTATAAGTCGAAGAAGGAAAAAGCGAAAAACAGAATAAAAACTGCGAAAAGCGAAATCTGCGAACAAACTTCTTGTCCTTCATACGTACACCCAATAGGTAGATTCCAAATGGAATTATCGGCAAAAGGTTGCTTCAAAAAATTACGTCCTGACGCATCTGGGAGTATTGCGAAAATGATGAAACATGTTACGAGCAACGCTTGTATTGACATAGTTATTTTTGTCAACTGCGCTAGTGAGCGTTTTACGATTAAGTCAATCCACGTGCTTTTTTGATGTTGGTAAAAATTATGCCGAAATGCAGTAATAAAGCGCTGTAGTAATGGGCACAACCAGTAGAGAAGACAAACCAGTGTTTTAAACGCCCGCTTGTTGAGTAAAGAGTTTAAACTGATTTTGGGTAGCAAAAACCAGATTGTGTTTTGCCCAAAAGTCCAGCGCTTTTTGTACCCCACTTTGCCTACAATACCCCACGTGAACTACAAAGCGTCTAGCTATGTTACAAAAGAGATTAAATGCCAAAAATAAAAGGTATGTGCATACTAGCGTATAAAACCTATCGTCTAAGTGCAAAAACAGCTTTTTGGACCTTCCCACAGAGATTTTAGCTCATATCTTACGTCAAACAACGAAATCACGATTCGCAGCATGTCAAACGTGTCATCACCTTGCTTCTATTGTTCACGACATTGTCGGATACTATGAGGTTTATATTTCAAATATGTGGCAAGCTACAGCAATTCTAAGACATCCAAGTACCCTCCTACATACCAAAATCATTCTTAGTGCTAATCAGACACGTGATGCTATTGTCACAGCTTTTGCTGGTGTCCATCGTATTTATCTTGCGTATTGTGCATTCATAACAGATGAAGGGATAACAGCACTTGCTGGAGTGTATGATATTGATCTCAGTTTTACACACGTATCAGACCAAGGGCTAAAAGCACTTGCTGGTGTACATCAAATTAATATCTCTTCTACACGTGTAACGGATGAAGGGTTAAAAGCACTTGCTGGTGTACATCATATTAATCTCTCTGGTACATGTGTAACAGATGAAGGGATAAGAGCACTCTCTGGTGTACATCATATTAACCTTACACGTTGTAGATGTATAACAGATGAAGGGATAAAAGCTCTTTCTGGTGTTCAGCACATTAATCTCAATAAAACATGTGTAACAGATGAAGGGGTAAAAGCACTTGCAGGTGTCCATCAAATTAATCTCTCTTGTACACGTGTAACAGATGAAGGGTTAAAAGCACTCTCAGGTGTACATCATATTGACCTTGCATATTGTAAACGCATAACAGATGAAGGGTTAAGAGCACTCTCTGGTGTCCATCATATTAATCTCACACATTGTAAACGCATAACAGATGAAGGTTTAAAGGCTCTTTCTGGTGCTTATGACATTAATCTCACTTGTACATGCATAACAGATGAAGGGTTAAAAGCACTTTCAAACGTTCATACTATCCATCTTTATGGTTGCACTGGAGTTACATATGAAGGACTAAAGGCTCTAACTAGTGTACAAGAAATTAATGCTTATAGCAATCTGCTACAAGGTTTGCGTAAAAAATAAATTGTTTGTAATAGGATAAAACTAGAGGTGCCTTCTTAATTGTCCGGCCAAAGTTATTTTAAAATATTGTACTTGCAACACTTTATCAGCTAAAGAATTGCATTTAAAGCCACCCTTCAATTTATAGCTGAGTGTAATTACAATCATTGTAAGCCTGAGCCTGTTGTTATATTAAACTCTTTCTGTAGTTGACAAATTGCATGAACACTTGTAGTTGTTTTCAGTTTTATTTAAATTTACATCTGTTTGAGAATATATTGGGATTGAATGTTTTATAAACCAGTACGTATGAGTTTACCAAGGTTGACAAACTCAATTGGCTTTGATTTCTTCTTTATCAGACACATGACACGACCACATACAACCCATGGAAAACTCAACACTGAAGTGCTCTTGCGATTATGAAGCTCACATTCACGGTATGCTGCATTGTAGAATGCGATAGCTCTATCCGATATCTTGATAGTGTAACATGTCAGTTATATTGTACTCTTATTAACAGATGTGTGTTGGTACCGCTGATGCTATGGTTCGAATATCTTGTTCTCCCAAATCAGGGGCAGAGAGGTGTTCCCGAAATGGTTTCCAAAACTGCTTTTGTGCTGCTTTCTTTATGTAATAAAATCTCTAACGTTTGATACAAACGTTAGTATGAAATAAACAAATCGAATCTTATCTGTGTACCTTTACAACATGAGCACGCACGGACCAAAAGTTGTGTTTCAGAGGTGTATAGGCACCATGAGCATGTATGATATCACCAACAATAATCTCTGCTTCATGTCGAATACCAAACTGCTTCATCATCCTTCTTATTTCTTGTAAATACCCTCTGAATGCTATTTGCGATGCTTCCGCCAGGGAAGGATCTATGTTGCCTTATGTACAGGTTTAGGAATAATCCTTAAAGCCATAATGGCTAGTACATACCGTTGAAGTCAGGGTCAAAACAATCAGCAACTTGCTTCTTTGTGTATTGTCTTGGGAGATCATACTTTTTCGCCTTTACTTGGTCATACAACTTACCTAGTACCTTTGTACTATCATAGTTTATTTTATCTTGCTTAGGCATGAAATGTGGATATTTTTCAGGTCGCAATTCAAAAGGCATTTTAGCTGGTATGCCGGTTTTTGGAAAGTCAACTGCGTCCGAGTGAAGCTTTGCAAGGCGAATACATGACTCATGATCCATTCCAAGCAAATCAGAGCGAGCAAGCTTAATAGACCTATTAATAAAGATGGCTTTCCACTGTGAAAACGCACGTGCGCATTCGCAATGACACCCAAGTTTTCGTTCATTGCAAAATCAACAAAGAAGTCACAAATTCTATCAAATGAAACATATTCAGGTGCTGGTTTAGTGCTTTGATATGAGAATGCTTCAGGGTTTGGTGATCTAAACAACATTGGTAATTTGTAGTCCATTTGTAACTTTCAGTACGTTGGTACAAGGTTGGATCCGAAATAACAAGACATATCTCTACTGCATCCAAATAGAACGTGATACATATCACCATCAAGATCCGATCCTACAACATTTGAATGGAAGTTTTGAAGACTCAATTAAGCGTACCACTACATTCACTTGGATGTGGACGCTTTCCTACAAACACTGTAAAATGTAAGCAATCAGTTTACTACTATACCTTTTGATGGGAAGACAATACAATCTCTGTAGTGATCTAGTGCTTCAACTTTACCAATAGCAGTCAGTACTCTCATGTCACCAGGAGCCAGTGCTGGGTTTTTAGCAACAGCAATATTTCCAGTGATGGCAACATACGATGGAACATCTGCATGTATATCTTTTGTAACATTTATGTACACTTGTCCATAGTCAAGAGTTCCAGTCTCGTCCATGATACCCATTAATAGGCGGCCTTCACTTGGCTGTATTGGAAGTCTAAGGCAAAATCAGTTTAGTACATTAAACATTACGTATACATACCTCGCCTTCTTCTTGAGGTCTCTGAGGAGCCTGTATCTCAATACTTTTAGTGTTGCATTCAAGAAAGCATCATTCACATCAAAGCCAGCCTCGAATGCTCTCTTACATATGAGATATTGTGTATTTTGTCCATTTAGAAGAGTGA
The DNA here is from genome assembly GCA_038496445.1 of Trichosphaerium sp. ATCC 40318. Taxonomy (NCBI): domain Eukaryota; phylum Discosea; class Flabellinia; family Trichosidae; genus Trichosphaerium; species Trichosphaerium sp. ATCC 40318. The sequence goes on from JALMLS010000516.1 coordinate 306,731, forward strand.
TTGCTTGCTCTCTGTCAACTAGAATACTATCCAAACTGTCAAGCAGTGACTGTTGTCTTTCGAGCAACACCTAGAACATTGTCATCAACATTAGTTTAAGTGTTGTTCAGTGTTACCTCATCTTTAATTTCTCGAAAACTGAGTAAGTTTATGAGTTGTCTGTTGAGGTACATCACATTAGGTTTTGTGTGGCTGCATACTTCAAAATGTCTGTTTTCACATTCAAACTTGTTCATGCTTGGTCTGATGGCGATTTCACAGTCTTTCATTTTAGGATCTAATGACACAACCCCTTTACAACCACCAAAGCGTATCTAGAATATCAAGTAAATTATGGTTAACATTGCTGTGGGTAATACCTGAAAAGCGGAAGGTACATTTTTTTTTTTTAGAACAAGAGGCAGCGCGCTAGCGCCTACTTTATTACATATAGGGGGTTTACATGGAAGACGACTTACAGATTAACATGCGTGTACAGAAAGTTACAGGAGGACATCATGTCATGGAACAGAACCAATCGTACAGATGAAAATAAAACAATTTCTATTCTTTTGCACATTTTTTTTTTTAACCAACCTTGTCGTCCGGCATATGCGTATGTTCTATTAATGGTCAGCAATTTGATTATGGTTCTGAGGTTAACGTTTTCATGGACAATTTGTTGCTATCCGTTTGATTACTGTATTGCTCAGGTGCATATAGAAATGGTCCAGCCCAGCTAAAAAAGAAATGTTCCTCATAGCAAAGCTATCTACACTTGTGGAAACATATTCATTGCGCACGTGATTATACGAAAAGGAAAAAAAAAAAAAAAAAAAAAATTATTTCAAAAATCTGACCTTGCTATCTTCATTGACATCTAGTTTCATTACCTGCTAATAATGTTTGAGTTACAAGCATGTTCAGTGGCCGTAAATGTAGAAATAGTGAGGTGTTCCTTTAGGAAGTTAGTTTATTGCTAAAAAGCGGTGAGAAAGGTAAAATCGAGTTAGTGTAGTTGATTTTAGCGTGTAAAAGCAGAATAGAGAATTAAATCAGATTACCAATGAAATACAAAAGAAAGGCCAGCAGTGTGACTAAAAGTACTTTAGCATGTCAAACAGAGCTATAGCATTAAACTGTGTGCGCAGGAGTGCTTTGGGCCCGTCATGGGCGTAAAGGGCTCTGGAGAGTGTAGAGATAACCTAAAGGTGTAAAATAAAAGATATGCTGAAGAGAAGCTGCATTCACCGCACAGTTAAGCCGGCCTCCAAAAGCGGAAGGTACATGGCCTTCTCTGACATTTAGTTTGGCAGCCACTTTCTCAGCTGTTTTCATACTTATTTTACCTTTACAACAGTTGGTTAAGTAATTTTTGGTAAAAGATTTTTACGCACCTATGCCATCAGAGAATACATATTCTGCTACTAGTTCTTCCAGTTTACCTGCAAAAACCTTCCGTCGGAATTCAGAAGGAGACATGGGCACTCGCTCAACTATTGTAATATCGTCAATGTACTTGACACCATCTTCAGATAGAACAATAGTATCATTGGTTCCTGAAAAGCACTGACCCATCCTAATATATTTCAAAAAAGAGGATAAGATGTGGTAGATGATTGAAACCTGTTTTTTGAAGAAGTAACGTTACACGTGATGTTCTTACCTTGCAGCATATTTTCCTACGATTTTAATATTCTCGAAATTACCCATTGCCTTTCTTATTTTGGCGGATGTTAATCCTCCAGTTGGTGCAAACATCCATAACGAACTTTCTCGAAGTTGCGAAGAAGAAAACGCTAAAAAGTCATAGTGTCTTCCACAAATATCCATCCCTGTTACGTGTTACTTGATGTCCTGGTACTTGTACTAGCACAAACCTTGTTTAAGGCATTCGCGAAAAGTAACGTCCATCTCATTATTATCTAATAAGGGTAAGCGTAAGTAATTAGGCTGTTTTCCGTACTGAGATCACGAGGATTTAGCTTGCCAAAATCATCTAAACACAGTAAGATAGGACAATTAACAACTATATACCATCAGCAAATGATACCCGAAGAAAGTAGTCTTCATGTTCTTTATATTGTCTCAATATCCTATTTGACTGCTCCCACACTGGACCAACAAGATACGTTTTGAAGTGAGTAACAATCACTCTATAAAATACTAAATAAGTCTCAACATTTTTTTGTTCACTTATTTACCTGAATGTCAAGCACATATTAGGAACTTCTTCAGGAAACGGCTCAAACTCTTCCATCAACCATAAATCAAGCTCGTTTGTTGGATCACTGTAACAACCTTCTTCCCGCCACATTTCCTCCAAAGCATTTAGCACGTGCTTTTCGTTACTGTCGCGTACTAACCACTACGCTATACAAAACGTATTAACACACTCACTCTGGAGTATGGTGGAACCTTATACGACATACTCCCCTCCTTAAACAAGAGGTCGCCCTCGACCGTTCCGTGCCGGGGTCTCTTTGCTAAGTCAGGGAGAAGGTATTACCGCACAGTACAATCGTGCACACACCCGTAGGTATAATTCAAATCGGGCCGATCCGGGGATCGAACCCACAGCATCGTGTCGCCATATGTCGCGTACTAACCACTACGCTATACAAAACGTATTAACACACTCACTCTGGAGTATGGTGGAACCTTATACGACATTACCCCTAAGTAAAAATGAGGAGAACTTTTACAAAAAAGTCCATGCTTTTCGATTTCCTTGCGTATCATGGTTATGAATTTTTGATCAGTTGTCCTCAGGTTTACATTACCCCAAGAGTTTAGCTTCTGTATAGCAAATTGTACTCTAAAGGGAAGGTCATCAAATTTTACACGTGGCCAACTTTTAATAGGTTCAATAATTATTTTATGTTTGAGTTGCTGGACTCTGAGTTGTTTGCGTATTTTCTCCATGGTCTCACCAAATAACGCGCTTCTTGAGCCATTCGCGATATTGCCATCTGTACTTCCAGACAAGGTTGCCTTAAAACAATAAACTAGCTCACCACTCAGAACCTTGCCGAACTTTTTCTTGAAATAGGTTGCTCCAAATCTAGCTTCTTCTCCAACTGATCAGAATTTGCTTCTTTTTCTCCAATGAATTTTGGAGGGTGCTTCACATGTAGAAGTATATTGAATGCGTAACGTGACACTTCGTAAAATTCTACAAGATATGCTTGAGCGTATCCTATTTCGCACGTGATTTTCATTGTTTTGTTTTTGTAGCTGATATTTGACTTCAAAAACTGTAGAATACTGTTCGATTTGTTCTGGATTTCTCCACTCCATAGCTCAAAATCAGGGGAATAACTTCCGCTCTTCGTCATACTACCAATGTAAAACGACGTTACAGAGAATACTAGACTCTTTTTGTTTCTTCCAGCGTCCGCTATGGCGATTGGTTTGTAGTTCTTGGCTTTATTGGAACGCTTAAAATATATCTTGACAATTTGTTAGCGTAATCAATAGAGATCATAGCAACGCACCTCACGTCCCATGAAAGATGCTCTTCCCAGAAGCACCAATAAGTGGCTATTTTTTATAGTAGCGAAGGCGAAGCACTTTCTCCTGAGCGGAGAAATTATCAGAAAATGCTCTCAGAGATAGTTTTGGAAAGTGTAGGTACTTGCGTTTAAAAACGCTGGAGAATTCCAGAAAAATTATGTAACGTACCCTTTCATAATCTTTTTCACTTTAACTACTGTTACGCCTTTGGTTTCTAAAAACGTCTTTAACGACGCGGGCGTCGCCTGTTTAAGGGGGTAAGAACGCAATGTACTAAACTTTGAGTACGTTATAAGGCACGTTACCAATGTAAACTTCAAAAGCTTCCATTTGATGAACCCTAATATGTAACGTATTTTAATGCTTAGAAAGAACGAGTGGCTTTGCGAACTGCCTTTTACACAAGGAGTCAACTCCAGTAAACTGCATGACATTAATGCACGTGCGAGATAGTTATTGTAGGTTTTACCACGTGATAAAAATGGTTGCTTGTGTATAGCTTGTAGATTGATAGTTAATCCGTAACTCTTTATTTACAATCAAACTAGTTGGTTCTTCACTTAGATATTTTAAATATCAATCTCGCGTGCATTTTGCTAGAACTGTATTACCAAGCTGTAGTTAGCATATTAACGTACTGTCTTTTCTCTCTTGAACGGCATTACAGTCCTTCTCAATGGCTGAAACACAAGTTAGAAAAAGGTGTGTGTAAAATTTGTTTCTTTTAAGACACGTACCTTTACATAATATACCACTGCTGTAATTATAATGACAATAGCTATAACACCAAATACAATTATTAGGGCTCCCCACCAACGTATCCCGCCAACCAGATTCTCCTGGCAAATGTCTTTGACTGCAAAAACTACAGACAATGTTGTTTCGGTATACTCTGAACTACCTATTGTAACGTTCTTACAATTATCTTCTGACACTGTATGGATTGTTGAGAATTCAGATGTCAAGCAATTGTACTCAAGCAAATCACGCTTTTCTCCGTCCTTCGGAGGCGTACCAATCTTTACCAGAAGGGTTCCATCCTGAGAATCAAGGCAGCCTTCAAAGGAATTTGGTTAGGGATACTAAAAACCATCACAGCCATACCGGACACTGTAATAGTAGCATCATCGGTAACTGTCAGAGTGCTATTTGTTACATTAAGGCCACCTGATATTTCCGTAGGTATAATAACGAGAATATCCTCATCAATGACTATGTCAATCTAGCAATTTTATTAATTCCATCAACAAGTATTAAGCTCACTTTTCGAGGTTCAGTGCGATTTACAGGAACAAATTCGTTAATAACTTCCTCTGCTGAAGATGTAGAGTCAGATTACAATTGTGTAAACAAAGAGAGGTATTATACCATATTCCATAGCCTTCTGGAGTAGTTGACGTGTTGATTGTTTGATCATCTGATCATTTATGAATACTGTAGCATCGCCAATAAGAATAACCCTTCCTTTGCCTGTTTATTGTTAAGCCCACAACACGACACATGAAAAACGCGTACCCAATTCAACATCAACTATGGCAGCATCTTTTTCATCGTCTTTGTATGTTGCCACAACGCTAGCGTTTGTACTTATAGAGAATCTCACTAACTACTATAAGTACAATACTGAGAAAAATAAATAAACAGTACCTCTATCATTGACAAACTCAGGATTGTCAGATAAGCTATCTACTATCGGATGCGGAGGGTCTGGAATATACACCTAAGTTCATTTAATTCTTCAAAGCGCAAAGTTAATACTAGTACCTCGTCTCTTCCAAAAACCCACCAATCTTTCCTACATGATCCATCACATTGTTGAGGTGTTATACCTGTTGTTAGCGTTATGAGCTGAGGTAGAATCAAAGATTCTTGCCTGGTATAGAACTACAATAGCTGTGGTTGGGTTCGTCGCACATTAGGTAAGCAACATGACCTTCTTTAACCCACTCCATAATAGCAGACTCCTCATTATTTTCTTTCATAGCTCCAGTAAATAGAACGTCTTGGTCGTATAGGGTTGAATTATTGAGCTCTGATACTAGTGTAACCGTGTGGCCACTGAACTCTGTATAATAGTTAATACGTTGACGCTGATACAAAAAGTAAAGAAAGCGTACCAAGCGCTTGTCTGGCGCCGTAATATTGACCGCCACCAAACGACCATGACAATCCGATGATGCCGTATGGGTCCCTTTAAGTTCATTAGTTCTCTGACTGTCCATAGGACGGCTTTTTTAGGTTACAAGATAGACCGGTTACAAAGTGAAATAAACAAAAAAAAAGTCGGGCCTTTTGGGCGTACCTGAACGTGTCCGGTACTACTACTTTAAGGCAAATCACATGCGCGTGGAATATAGATAGCATAAATAATGGGAATAGTAGCCTACGAAGCACAGTTTGTTCCATAACGCCACAGTTTCAGCTTCTAGAGAGTGTTGACACGTGTTTGACAATTTCTAAAGTTTTTAAGTATTCTCGAAGTAGAAAGAGAGCAAATCGGACTTTTTTGCTTGTAAATGTACAATAGTTGGTGTGTACAGGCTTGTGACAAATATTGCTTTCCGTCACGTGATGGGATAGGAAATAAACCCAAAATACCACGTGTTAAGTCACTTGGGTGTTAAGCCAATATTGGAAGCCACGTACTACGTTGCAATCATAACATAGTCGCAGTTGCTACCAATGTTCCAAATTGTGAACAAAAACCAGTTTCACTGGTAGACTCATATTTACCGCAGCTTGTTAGTTAGAATAAAATTCAGTATTTGTTGGTAGTTGCTTTGTGTTGTTGTTACAATATTGGTTGAGTCCTGAAAGTCACAAAAGACGGATACAATAATTCACCAAACCTTTTTTTGACGCACAAAGTAGTGGCCTTAGTGGCCGAAGTGTTTAAATTGGTACAACATGATTTACCAGAGCTAGCATTCGTTAACTCTGACTATTTATCATACTACTCTTATCTAGCAATCTAGATTGTCTGCTAGTGGCTTAAAATATAGGCTTAGCCAAAGGGAACAAAACTCAGTCAGCCAAACTATTGTTCTTCCGTTATGAATACAAGCAATATTCGTATTCATTGTCCTACATGGCATATTCATGAATATTATTCATGAATATTCACCGGCATTTTATTTCAAGGATTGTGGAGCTTTAAATTTGTAACACATATGCTGTTGTCACTTCACAGGAATCCTCGTTTTTTCGCCACAATCAGCAAAGCATAAAAGCCCAACAATCCAACAAAGTCAAATTGCACAATTCGACAATACAGTGGTTCTAATACAATTTATTGCGACTACTTCTTTTTAAGTCAAGTTATTGCCATTTGGCGTCACTTGAATGGACTTTTCGTTGCCTTGGGCCATATCTACGGCTGTTACGGTGAGCACACCGTTAGTATTAAAGTCAAACTTTACTTTCATTTGAGGGACACCTATTATCGTTTGTTAATAAACTGTACTTCTTCTGTAAGTCAGTTTGAGTGTACCTCTTGGTGCAGGGACTATTCCATCGAGGGTAAACTGTCCAAGTAGCCTATTATGCCGTACCATGGCTCCTTCTCCTTCAAATATTTTTATATCCACTGCTGTCTGATTATCAGCGAAGGTGGAAAAGAATTGTTCTTTTGAAGCAGGCATCTTTGTGTAGCTAAAACAACAATCAAATGTAAGTCGGCAGAGCTCGATGCTTGTTATTTGTGTACCACGTTATGAGCTTTGTCATTACACCGCCAACAGTTTCAATGCCTAAACTGAGAGATGTCACGTCCCATAACACTAGCTTGTCAATTAGAGCATATCTCGGTTGTGTCAATTTTATACGCTCAAATTGATATGTTCTCGCGCCTGTTATATTGAACTTCATAGGCAGGTTTCTTGTGGTTACGTGAGCATATCCAGGATATGCATGTCTATTAAACAGACAAGACCCTATCAGTTGTAAACCGCATTGATAAGCTAATCTGCAAACTCCCCACTGACTGTAAGGAAGCGCGTGGTCCTATTAGCAATTGGGCTCAGCTAACGTTAAAAAAAGCACATGTGCCTTTACTGTTATGTGAATGAAGCCACCAGGTTTAAGATGATTCTTTGCCGACGAAAAGAAACCCTTGACGAGCGACTGGTTGTAGCATATCGGGCGCTGTATTCCAGTATGTGGGAAGTTGAATATTATACAATCAAACCTAGAATTGTTGAAAATAGGAAACAAAAAACAATAGTACTTCTTGGACTTCATGGTACGATGTAAACATGTTGCATCTACCTCAAGTAGTACACTTGTACGCATTTGAATCAGCTCAGTGATATTCCTCAAGGCGTTTTTGTACTTACTTACAACCACGAGATAGCTATCCAAAGTAGTTGCTGTAATATTGGATGCATGTTTGAACGTGGAAGCAAGGCCTATAATTCAATTAAGCTTTTAGAGAATTAACGTCCTCACCCTTGCTAAAAGAGAAATCACCATCACCAACAATGAGAATATCTTTATTAGCGGTATAAGGTTTGTACATTGGTAAACAACCCTTTTCTTGCTTTCTTAAGGTTTTTGATTAAGCCACCTCTCTCAGAGGAAGTGTATGGATCTTGTAAACCAACCTATGTGATATCATGTCATACAGCAATGGTGGTTTATTATTATTGTATCAAAATTGCATAGAAAACTACATCCGAAAAGATAACGGTTTTTTTATTTGTTAACACGTTTCAACACAACGATACAATTTTGCAAAGTCACTTTAGTAATGTTACTCTTCATCAAAGTATTGCCGACGAACCCATGGCTCATAGGAAAGCATGAGATCAACATGATATTTTACCTCTGAATTGATATATTTCTTGTTACTTTTAAGCTTGGTCATGAGAGAAGAACTTAAAGCTTCATCTACATTTGGATAAACGTCATCACCACAGCAATACCAATCACACATTTTGGATGACTTGTTTTCAAGAATGGCATTGATAATAAGCGCTACACTTGCGTCTGATAGAATAGGTTGTCCGAGCTCGCTGACATGAATATCGAGCGCACAAAGGTGAGTATTGCAACGCAATCCACGTGATAAGTGTTGACCAGCGGCATTCAACTGCAGACCGTTAACTCCTGGCAGTTTTAGTACCTTGAGGGACGGATAATTTGCAGCAATTAAGTCACCAATAGCCTTCCATCCGGTGGCAGATAATGTAACATATCGTAAACAAAGTTCTTTTAACTTGAAGTTCGATAGAGAAAGCAACGCGCCAAGAAATTCGTCAACATTCGTGCAGCTATGAATACAGAGAGTCTCAAGTGCATTGTTGGTTTCAAGTGCTTCAGCTATACCTTTTATACTTGCTACCCCTTCAGCTCCAAAGTCGAGTTTACGAATTACACAATAAGGGTCTGCGATGAGTCGTTGGATTTCCTTAATATCAGTGCTGGACTCTCCGACATTTTCGAAAGAAAGGCATCTGACCTTGTCAGAAAATTCCAGTATAGCATCAACAATTGTCTTCACATGATCAGTTACAAGAGTATCAACAATACCTATGTTGAATATATTTGGGTCATTGTTGTCCTTAATAAAGTTGGCAACAATTGTTGCGTTGCTGCTTGGATTTTCAAAGTCGTTCAATCCAAAACATTTTTCAACACTGTAGACGTCAAAGTCAAGTAACGATTCTTGTTCTCCTTCTTTGTTTTCTTCAATTTCTATTCCTTCTAATTCATAGCTATATTGTTCCATAAAGTCCTTGCTGTTCTGTTTATTGTACTCGGTTTCCCACACTTGCCATTTTCTCATTTTTTTCCACAAGGCCAATTTTGTTTTTGTTTCGTCACTGGAAAATCGTGGATCAAGCGAGACGTTGTAGTCTTCTTTGCATTTAAGAGACCATATAAATGATGCTGATACAGCTGATTTGGTCATGTGAGAACATTGGAGTAGTTGGATAATGCTACAACCCTTTATTTCTTGTGCTATAATCTGAAGGAGATTCTCGTCAATGGATGGTGTGTTAGTTGTAACTGCGGTCATTTTTTTCTTCATTATACGTTCCTAGTTGATAATTAGTATGTTGTGTACCCATTCTGGCAAAAACTTCGATTTGGCGGGTAAAGTGTTCTTCGAAAAAAAGAAAATCCCGCGCTTTTGAAAAAACAAGTTTGGTTTAGTTTAATAACGCTTGTGGAGGTGTTTGTTCGTATGTAGGCTTTTAAAACATACCTGTTTTAACCTTGGAGACAAAAAATGCTTAGTAGCTGTTGTTTGAGTCGTAGTGTTTAGTGGGTTTTAAAAAATTTTCAATATTTTCGAAAAACAACGACTTTTCTCCAACATTGTGCGGCACAAACGCGAAATTAGTACTCTTAAGTCTTTATATACTATATGAGAGCAATTTGCGACTATCATGACACCAGTTTGGTGAAAATATGTCAAGTTTCTGGAGACTAAGGCCTGTTTCTTAAAAATAAAGGAAAAAAAAATGGTAGGAAAACTCAAGGTTTAACATTTCTCCGACCACTCGTAGTCACTAGACTATAATCCCAATATCAAGACGTACGGACGATTCCAAAAGGAAGCTCAAGTTTCATCTGTCACGTGAAACAATAGATTCCATCCTACACATAATTTTCGAACTATTTATTGAGAACCACTCAAATTTGGTAGAAACTAGCGATGTTCCAAACGAATAGAATACCGAATCTATCGCCAGAACGTAAAAAGTTGGAAATAGTCGAATATATTCCGATTCGGTTTTCAGAGAAGAGCGACTGTGAAACTGAAAGTTGTTGGCTTTTTTTTTAATCACCAAGTGCTTTTTGTTCATCCAAACCACTCTCATACGTTTTAAAATGCATATTTCTATACATAGAGTGGTTGAAAGCCCTATATTGAGTGAGTTTAAGATATCTACGTTTTAGCGGTAAAACTAAGTCACAGTAAGCCTAACCGACACTTTTGTTGTGTGAAATTGTGCCAGTGGTGACGTTTTTTTGACAATTCGAGCCAATCTTGAGCCCACCACGTGATCTATTTTTTTGCTGTCTCAAAACCACTTTTTAGTACTTTCCACGCGTAGAAATAGCCATCACTTGAGGTAAAACATATTTTAACACAATTTTGTAGTTTTATCTATTCACTTGCTCTATTAAAAAAAAGTCTCAGACGTGTTCGGATGTAAAAAAATGGGTTCAGGACAGCAATAAGGATGTAATTTGTGCCGTTTTATCTCACCACAAAAAAAGCGAGAAGAATATATTCGAATAAACCAAGAAAATTTGGTTCAAATACGAATTTTGCAATCTATCCGTTTGGAACATCGCTAGTAGAAACCAGTTTTTAGATGATTATTGTCTCATTCAAGTTTACAGCCATACTGTTCCTTTAGCAAAAACAAAAACCAGTTTCTGCCTGATCGATGACAGAACTAGCAAATCTCACTTTTTTAAACGTGATGCCCTCACGTGAGGTCAAGCGGAAAATTCTTGCGAATCCAGTGATAAAAACAATTGTAAAAACATATTTGACCCTGGTAGCGTTTACAAAGCCTACAACAACGTTGGTAGTGTTGTGAGAGGTTTTTACATTAATACACCTGCTTTGCTGTTTGAATGCTGCGATAGCGCTTCCGTTAGCGTGGAGTAGGCACTAGCGTAGCGCTAGTAAGTTATACATGTACGTTGATTTTTTAGAGCAAAACAAACGGCAAACAGTGTTTGAGGCATTCTTTTGTTTAGAGATGTTGTGATTATCTAAATATCTAGATATCTACTTTTTTTTTCAAAACTAGATATCTAGATAATCACAACATCTCTTTTGGTGGAATGCAAAAGCTGTGTAGACCATCAATCCTTTTTCTTCGGTTTTAGCTCAATAGAGTAAGAAGAAAAATACGAACCACAAGAAATGAATCTGATACTTTACACTAAAATATGTCGGTATTAGTGAGCACGTGCAAGATCCTCCAACACCACAAAGCCACGAACAACGCTACAATTCTGTATAAACACATTGTTCATAAAAAGTATTACAAAGCTCCGAGATATTACAATAACCTGTCCTGATACTTTCTAAGCTTCAAAAAATTTAGCTTAAACCAAAACAAACATGAAAAAAATGAGAAAATGAACTTCGCTAGCGTTTACAAATAAACCAACTACTACCCTTCTCAGCCTTCCAACCTGTGTGAACCATATATTCCACTTACGCTGTAGGCAACCAGGAACTTAGAAAAAAGCAGCATACAGCCAAATCATCACGTTTAGCAATGCCAAGCATTCTCTACGCGTAGGGTATGCTATTACAATTATTTACACGCTTAAACGTAATCAGTGACAATCAGAATTCAAAAAGGAAAGAAGTATAATGTATGTAGCGTTTTAACACCATGTAAACGAACTGGCACAATATGGACCCTCACACAAAAAAAATAAAGTTTCGGTTGACTTGTGTTTACAAAAACACTTTTGTAGACTGCCGCTGTATGATGCTTTTCAGCTGTGTTTAGTTCAATATTATACAAAAGCGTAAAACGACCAAGAAGACCTGTTCTTGAGCGCTCAGTTTAAACTTATTTTCACAGGGTAAAAAACAGCAGTAATGGCTTGACGCGAATCGCTTGTAACAGCACACGCATTTTATCGGTACTCACTTTTTATGGCCTTACTTATCTTGTTTTACGCACGTTAGTGGCTACAGCTGTCCTATCAGACATATTTCAACCCACGCGTGCGTTCAAAGTCTGTGTGTAAACCTACCCACGGCCACAGCTTTCTGGTACGTTACAGTATCCACAACCATTCATTAAGGACCCACAGTCAAAGGACAGTGAGAAAATCAGGTACGTAGCTGAAACCTATCGCGACCACACAACGAACTAGCATACTGACGCGCATGCGCGTGTCGGTCGTACCAGAAGTTTGAAATAACAAGCGATGTAAATCCTAACTGTAACGGGCGATTCTTGATCCTTACGCTATCTGTACGCGTGCAGGCAAATGCTCAAGTACATGGCGTCGTGACAAGTTTTTTGAAATAAACCAAAAATAAATGCATTTTTTTTTGGTTTCGTCGTGTTTCTAAGGCATTTTGTCGTTTCAGCTTTTGCGGTTTATACGCACCTGTACGCACTATATTAGTCATCACAGGGCTCCATAGAGTCCAATTCAACCTAATATTGACGGAGTAATTGACAACATTGCTGAAAAAAAGTGAAATTTCATTGAAATACAAGATAAGCACCCTAGAATTACGCGTAGTTGCAACTCCAAATTTCCAAAATCACGCAATACATGCAGGCGCATAACATACTGTGATTTTGTTTTAGTTTGCATCCCACTTTTTTTTTCCTGGATATTTTTTCGTGGTATAAAAAGTGCAGATATTTTTTTGCTTTCAGGTTGGGATTTGGTCTCCCTTCGGTGTCCTCTTCTTCCGCTTAACATACGGAAATGGCACGTCCCCCAAGGCTCAGGAGTTGACCGCCAACGAGCGAGCGCCTTGGCTTAGTAAGTCAGTAAACCGTTGCCCGAACCCAGATTAGAATGTCGACCTCTTCCTGGTAAGTACCGGCAAATCGGGGGTCCGCTTCTTCAAAAAGTATTCTACAAAACAAAAAGTCTAGCTGCAGCTACACAATGACTTCTTACACTAGTGAGCTTTTTTGACACTCTTACCTTTTGTTATAACCAGTTAATACCGTTTAACCTAATTGTATTGGCCCAAGTGCAACCTAGCGAGAGCTTATTCTTGTCTTTCAATTGAGCAAAGTTTATACTCTTTTTTAGCTGTAAGCTATTGTGATAATCACTATTGTAGAGTTTAAATCTTTTATAAACAAATGCTACACATTCCATATCTTTTGCTCAGTTCTTTACCGGTATAGATTGTAAGGTACTCACCGGCACTGGTACTATGTCACCGTTCCTGCTCACACCGTCAGGAGCGTTAGAACGTGATTTAGCTGACGTTCGGGAAGCTGTAAATATAGCTTGGCCGATAGGCTGTAAACCAAAACATTGTTAGTACAATTGATTGTTGAAATGTTTGACAGGAAAAAAAATATATATACCTTCCATGATTCTACATGCATATTGAGAGCAAAGAAAAAAATGGTGCGGTATAGAATAGGCGATATCCAGTTAAGTACAGCGATAATAAACGGCACTGGTCTCTAATAACTACATCAGAACAAATAAAAAGATATAACACTGTTGTTTTGGAGTTGTTTCTTACCAGGATATCTCTACAATTTGGTAATCCTCTAATGTTACAAGCTATCATATCAACAACATTCTGTGCTCTACTGTCAATTTCGTAACGGGCTATAATACATGTTAATGACATGAACCATAACGAAGTTTTTGTTGTTATTTTAAGTTAGCTTAAGTTGTTTCAGCCTTGGATGCTACGTACCGTACCAAAACGATACAAAGAAAGGTATGATTGATAACACATGAACTGCTGATATGATTACTGTTCGATAAAAAACAGCTCGTTGTCTCTTATGTTTAAAAACTTTTGCTCTCTTCATTTGCTAAACAAACAAACTATGTCAACAAAAGATACTTATGAAAACAAAATCAACCCTAAAATAAAAACAAGTGTAAGTATCTTATAACGTACCACAGCTACAAAGTACGATAGTACACTAAGTACTACACATCCAAAAAGCCATAACGCAAATTTAGGATAGTAGTAAAGTCCTTCATAATACTGCAAGCTATCTGAACGTGCGAGCAAGTCTGTGTTAACTGTTGGGCTAAAACACAAAGAATATTAGTAACTGGTGCTTCAAAGTCACGTGATTTTAAACCAAAACTTACTGAGAGTGTAAATAACCGAATCCAAGCTTTCTTGTACTCACTGCTATTACAGGAAAAATCAAGGATAAACCGAGACTTGTGCCATGTACTACAACCTTGTGAAGTGTCGTAGACAATGGTTTTAAATAAAAAATGACATATAATAATGCCAGTCCTAACCAAACAATATAAAAATCAGCAGCCATAGATGCCCACATATGTACAAAACCTGCACAAAAGGAGTAAGCGATAACAGCAAAAATAAGAAAAAAATCAGAAAATAAAAGTCGAACCTGAGATAAGAGTGACGGGAGAGTTTCCTTGAGTACGGACTTCAGTATCATCAAAACATGCATAGGTTTTGTAACTACCATAAAAAACAGCTAAGCACGCTGGAAACATGTGTACAACAGACACTAGGTGAAGACAAGTTAACAGAACTCGTTTCCATTTCAAGAAAATTGAAACAATGAGGTGAACTTAAAGGGTTGGTTACAAGGAGTTTTGACAAGAACGTACATAGCAAATAAAAGTATTTTAGGTTGTATGGGAAATTGAATATGCCGTCTTTGGATGTAATAACCCAAGAAAGTAAGGCCACAGTATAAAGAACAAAAGTGAGCCAAGTTATAGTTAATGTAACTATCCATAAGCGCTGTAACCAAGCGTCAGGGTAATAAAAATCAGGGCAAGGCAACCTATTTATTCGAAAACAATGAGCCAATAGAACAAGAAAAACAACAATAGCAAGGTGAAAAAAAATATAGGATTAAAAAAAATCACTCCAGTTAACAATTAAAACCCTCGTACCCGCAAGTAGCATCATTAGTTGTAGGTTCTAAAGGCCCAGGACAAAAATTAAGCCTTTGATTACTTATATCATTAACGTCAGTGCAGTTAATAGACAACCCAAAATAATTATCATATCCAATAGATGGATACGCTTCTAATCCAAGCACTGCATCTTTAAATGTGCAATTTGGTACATTAATACCAGTACGTATCTAACAAGCCAAACATAGATGAGTAACAGAAAACAACAAGCACAAGAAAAGTAAAAACCTACCATCGCTGGTGCATCACCTTTGCACATTTCATTAGCCATCTCACATTCATTCTTACACACTGGTGTTGCTAATACTCACTTAGTTTGAATACATACACAATTATTTCGGTTTAAAAAACGTACAAACAGGTACTGCCAACACACCCACAGTTAAATTGTAGCAAGGCCTATTTGATTTAGTAAGTAAGCAGTCTCGAAACGAAAATTTTTTGGGTTTGCTTTTTTTTTTATTGCAAAATTCATAATTGTTACCTAAAAAAGTCCTGACAGAAGAGTGACATATAAGCAGTCTTACATCCTCTTGAAGACGCTAATGTGGCTATTCTAAAACGAACAATAAGCGTTTAGAGCTTAAATCAATAAATCCATGTTCAAAAGTAATCAAAAATGGGTTTGGAAGCCTATAAGATACTTTCGACGCTAAGCGTATACGAATTGACGCGTTTTTGTAGTTTTCGCCCAAATAAGTTATGAAATTAAAGTAAAGTCGCTATCGTACGTTTTAATCGCTTCATTGGCTAGTTTATACTGCGCCACTGGCGTATCAAGGATTTGTAAAAATCCGTTGCCATTTGTAATGTAATCCTCACAAATAGGCACAGATCCGCCTATGTAGGTAGTACACGCTATAGTTTAGTTAGTATTTGAGATATAACGCATTTTGTACACTGTGACGCTGTAAACGCTAGTACAGAGGCAAATAATACCGCCAACAAGGTTTTCATGGCCTATTTGATAAAAATCTAAATACAACATTTTTATTGGCCAATAATTGTTTTAATAGTTGGTCAAACCTATGTACGGTGCCCTCGCGAGGTGTTTGATTGACCTATCTCTCTTTGTTCTAAATAGTAACTGTGCAAAGTCAGAACAAAGTCGTCAATTGTATAAGTCCAAAAAAAGAAGTCAAAGTGTTCTGTGGTTATAGAGACACAATTGTATCACCTCATAAGAGATGCTTGAGTCAGTCGTTTTAGGACCTGCTAGTATTTATTACGACACTTTCAACAACGAAATGCTGCGTGTAGCACGCGAACAACAAACCAATAGTACTGTTTTGGGTGTTTTGTTCAAACCCACAACCCTCAGCGCAACGCGTACACAGAGATCTAGGAGAGTTACAATGGTATTGCTGCAATGGTATATTGTAATGAGTCGAAGATCTAAATTAGGCTGAGACTTGTATCGTTACAACTGCTTTTATTTATTGACACTGCTGAAAACCAGAGAATGTCCATTGAGGTACACAAAATATACCATCACCGTTATTGTGCTTATAGTGTTTGTATCTCTTCAACTTTTTTACCTCTGATTTTCCCGCTCCACCAGAAATACAAATAAAGTCATCTTCCCTTCCAAGTGGTCTTACTTCATTGTTTTCATAAACAATACCATAACTGAGACGTTGTTCGCCTGTCATATCGTGAACTTCCGCGTTGGAACTTCGTAATATTTCTAAAATAGTTCTCAATGTTCCCGAGTTTGCTCGAGAACCCACGATATAAAACTTTCTTGTGCTGATAGGACACTTCTTTATAAACCCAGTAGACTTGCTTTCACGCAAAGAAACTAACCCTGCTCTAATTTTTTGTGATATAAATTCTCTCTTTCTCGTTTGTTGTGCATCGCTGAGGTTGTTCCAGTTCTTATCTTTGTCAGTGATATAAGCGCAGTAGCAACTTCCGTTACTGTTTGGGCTTATTATACCAACACCATGATCGATATCATAAACACCACAAGGTTGTGCTAGGTACGATAAGACAACAGCAAAATGACATTCGAAAAAAAACTTTGGAAAAACAAAATTGACACGTGACTTACGTAACGATCTCATAAAAGTCCCACTAGTCCCTTGTACGCCTGCATAACCTCCAACCAATAAAACCTTTGGTTCTGTTCTTACTTCGCTTGTTTTTCTTCCGTTTATTTGTCTGTTTAACTTCCGTATTCCACTACCCATGATCTCTTTTTTGTTGCTTTCAAAAGTTTCACGAGTTGCTTTCACTTTCTTGTTAATGTTTTTGATAATGTATTTTAAGTTTTAGCATAACTTGGTTTAGCAAGGTCACTGAATTAGATGCTGCACTACCCGAAGGCTGTAAATATATTCCCGAGCCACTTAATGTCTCACGTGAACCACTCTGAACAAAAATACCAGTGAAATCTCGTGAAAACTTTATTTCTCATGAACACGGCTAAAACTGCTTTAACAAAACAACCAGTGCCTTGGTTAAAACATACGCTAATAATGGCCCGAAATAATTACACCAATCGCGCAATTCGTTAAACGAATTTTTGCTTAAGCAATTCTTGTGCTGTTCACTTAATAGCAATTATAGGCCGCGCGTTGAAACATCGATGACACGGTTGTATACAGTAACTAAGTAGTACTTTAACAGAAAAAAAATTTGAGTAGTTTCGTCTTGCGGAGAGACTTCAACAGTTTGCTACGCCTTGTTTATCTTGTATGACTTTACATGCCAATCATACGTGTAACTGATGGCATAGTTTGGCTCCTCTAATATTTGATTTATCCTCTTCTTTGTATCACCGGGTAAATACTGCACAAGCCATTCAAGAATTGAGTCTTCGGCATCTGTAAAGTCGGAAGAATACCAGTGAAACAAAGAAGGAAGAGAAACCTAAATAAAAAAAAAACAATTAAAAAATAGATCACGTGATCACAAAAAAAATTGTACAAGGCACAGGCTTGCACGTTTTAAATTTTCACATACCACATCGCGTCCTGGCAAAACTCGTACATTTGCAGTAGCATAAGATTTTGCAGCTTTTTCGAGTTGCTTTGAAAGTTGTTTGACTTGGATGATTTGAAGGTTTGGGCCGCTTCTAACGTTGTATTTTGTTATTCTTTTCAATTAGTCAATGCAATGTAATACTTACTTTGTATGAGATGCCAAAAGGAAATGTACTCGTGGTTCTTTAGCGTCAACGATAAAATCTCGTCTTTTGTCATTTGGTTTGAGAACTCTGCTTATTTCTTTTTCAGATAAAAACCCACCACGGATAATGCACATTATTTTATCCTATCCAATCGGTTAAAGTGTTATCAAGTATGCTGGAACCTATACGTACCAATGTATACAAGAGTCCACCAATATCATAACCAGCAAGTGCTGAAAAGTATCGCCAATCTAGAACAGTATAATTTTAGTTTCAAGATTTTTCAAAAAGAAAACAATATCTATACCTAGACGACACGATGGGTGACCTGAGTATACGTATCTAAAATAGTGAGCTTCGAAAAACAAACAAAAATGTACCCATGCATTACTATGACATTGTAGATATTAATAAAAAACGCCATTAACTCCGTCTTTGAGAGTACACTTAAATCAATAAGTTGTAATTGCGTTGTACTTTCTAAAGAAAGATTAAGGCTAGCCTTTGAAGCCACGTAATTACCTTGAAAACTAGCGAACTCTGCATTAGTACGTATACCAGTATAATTAGGTAGCTCTAGAGAATTTTTAGCGTTTATAGTCGTAACAAAAGGGCACACCTTGAGGCTCTTGGTATGTACTAAAATGACCAATGAAAATCTTTTTCATTTGTTTTAGTAAATCTACAGCAACAGCACATGGACTCTTTGTTCCTCCACCTTTGCAAACATTTCTGCAATTTAGAATACCCTGTATTCACGTGAGGACACATAAAAAACAACATTAGTAATACCTGTTTCTTGAGTTTTCTTCCGATTTGATAGTAAGTCGATTGAGAAAAGTTCAGGTACGACATCAGTATGTCCTTTCGTACAATGTTAGTTCGCTCCCTTTTTTTTGAAACGTTAAAACAACACTGCGTACACATTTTTTGTTTGATACAGCGTCTATGGCTTGAGTTACAATACAATTTAGAATAGCAGCCGAGGAAAACTCCTCATCTTTCAGGGTTGCTGAGATTTTTACTGCTGCTACGAGTTCGTTCAAACAGTTAGCGCTAAAACAGATAAAGTGAGTTCCTAGGAAATCTTTATTGATAGTAGTGCGTACGTAAGGCTTCTATCACCTCGTCTCAAAAAGCCTGGTTATAATCAGTATGATAGTTGTGGAAATACCAAAAAAAAAAACAGCACCTATTTCACATGAAGCTTTTGGTGGATGGTGTTGAATCCTCATACAACGCAATCCTAGTTTGAATGCTGATATACCCGTCCTGTAGTGGTATTTGCCAATATGACTTACAGATCCTAGCCTTATCATAGTCCTCTGAGAATTAGTCTTAAGCGTTCAGAAAAAATAGTTTCTTAAAAACTGTATCTCAAATTCACTGAGAAAACTTGTAACTGAAGTCAGAGCACTTTAAAGGATACTGTCATTATAAAATGTCTGTTTGTTAATATCATTGTCCCTCTGTTTGCTTCCATGTCTACGACAGCAGTAGATTGTAGAACTATTATATCACTTGAAGGTACAAGCTGACGGTGCTTTGTTTGCATTTGTTTATTTGCAACCCAAATATTTCTAACTTCATCTATGAAAGCTTTTACAAGCTTAACACGAATGAAAGTTTGTTTAGACATCTTTGTGAGTCCTCTGAAAATACTAAACAAGTCTTAGTTAAAAAATAAAAATCACGTGATAATCACGTGCTCAGAAGGAAAAAAAGCAGTAAAATAGTTCAGGTTTTTTGATGTTTGTTCTCGTACCGCTTTGCAGTTGGTACATCAGGAGCTAGTTTCATTGTTATAACAATGTTTGCGAATTGGGCAATTGTTAATGTCGTTCGTTTTTCTGACGGTAACGACTCTGATACAAGTTTCTCTAAGTGTCCAAAATCAGGAGCTTCTGGTTGTTCCTTAAACAGTTTATTAGATATGTACATATGTTATATAAGTAATGATAAAGTACGTACTATTTTGAATGCTTCAGGATCCAGGCTGACTGATGTTCGGAGTACTGTTTGGCTTCGTATTCTTGCAACAGAACCAACGGATAACATACTTTCACTTCCGCTATTCATGTTCATTGATTGAAGGCTGAAAGTTCTGGATCTATTTCTTTGTATCTCTTCTTCTTTCGCAGATACCTTAGCTTCTTCCGCAACAGTCGCCAAGTAAGTATCGATAACCTAAAAAATAAGTACAACCCTTGGTTTTTTTGTACGAAAAAATATTTACCATTTTTACAGCATTTCCAATTTGCTGGGCTTCCTTCATCTCTCTGCCTGTCAGATGTGATATGATGCTACTCACGTATTAGGTTTTAGACATGTGATGAATTTATACCTCTTGACCAGTGGTTCCAGCTTTGCCCGAAGAGTGCGCCGCTTACCGCAAAGTTGCTAGGAAAGAGTCAGCCTTTAATGAAATCTTTTTTAAAGTCATTGTCACCTGGTAGTGTCTCAAGGCACCCATGAGATCTCCTTTCTTTGCACTATAGAACATTGATAGTTCTATTCTACCATCTATGTAAAAAACAGTGTTAGATTAATCAAGAAAGACGTTAGTAACCTGGTAAAACAATCTCATTTTTTTCTTGTTCAGCGTTCAATGCACTGAAATCAAAGCCAGCTGGTTTTAAATCCGTAATAGCCTCTGAAAACTCAATAGGTTCGCTCTTATCAGTGCAAGTAATGAAACTAGATGGCCTAAAAATACGCACATTAGACTCGAACATAAAAAAGGTTATACCTTCGCTCTATACGCTCGAAATTATGTGATTTCTTCCACGTGTCAAAAATACACTTTTTGGATGATTTGACTTGATCTACGTAATGATAAAACGCCTGTGTATCAACAAATAGTCCCGCGAGTTCCTCAAAAGAATATTAAAGAAAAATAGCACAACGTTATGTCTGTACCTGATCGCCTCCTTTTGTTTTGGACCGTACAGTGCCGGTAGCACCAAGAATATCTAGACCTCTTGTAATTTCAGCCATGAATAAAAAGAAAGCTCTTTGGATTTTATGCGGTTTTTCAGCTACTTCTTCTTTATCTTGAGGTGGGAACGCCATCTCACAGTATACAACATTAGGTGTCAGAATAGTCCTTGTTTACCTGTCAGTAATGGAAACACCAAAAAAATAAGATTTACTTGAGTCTATGTCTTAATTTTGCAACAGCTGGAGAATCGAAGTAAGGAGGCTCGAATTCTATTCTGTTGCGATCCAGATCTACGTATGATATCTGTAATTTATGTTAGACTGGAGGTATACAAGTTAGTTTGCCTGTTCGTAGTTGAGCTTCTTTTTTTTTAGATTTTGTTTTAGACATCCAAGAATAAAAGGACAAGGTGCTTCAAGAAGATCTATCATAGGAATGATTGGAACATACGTGTGCGCGTATTGAAATGGATGCATGAGGCTAACATAATGAGCTTAGTTTTTATATTCTTGGTAAAAAAGGTCACCTCACCAGGGCTTCAGCGCACTGTGCTAGCAGAGTTCCTCGCTCTATTAATCACGTGCTTAATAAAAAGAGAACTAACAAATGACTTACCTGATGCCAGGACAACACGACGTTCCAAGAGCAAAGCCAAGAACACACCAACTAAATTATCTACAGAGAGAACAGTGACTAGAAGTTCTATACTCACCTGTACAACGTGAGTCAAAGAAATAGTTCAACTGTCATTGCTAACGTACATCTAAGTCAATATTTTAGTAAACGCCTTGAAGCTAAAGGTTTCGTGCCTAACACCGCTATAGTATTATACTGTTCAAGAGGAGGTAGAGCGCATGTTAATATATCATCTGATACATCTATTGCTGTAGGAAGACTACGCTCAGCCCATTTTGGTGACTTTTCATGCAGAGGTATCCGCAAAATAACGCCTAGTCCATCACGTGGAATAATGACCTCATCGCACAGCCACTTTAATCTCTTCTCTATTGGTATCACATGATGCATATGTTCCCACCAAACATGATACATAAGAACCTTTAACGTATCGTATCTAGGTCTACGAGATGAAGATGAAGGTTAACTACTTTCAATGCTAGTGTGACATGAACTAAAAAAGTGGTCTAACCTGCTTGATAGAAAGCAAATCGCTTCCAAGTGCCTATTTCCTGTTCTTGTACGCCATGCAAGCGTATGTCCATACTTTCTATGTCCCATCGCTGATGTCAATACAAATTGATGAAACAGGGGTGCAAGAAACATAGCGTTTGTGTTATCATTAGCGTAGGCGTCGTGTGGCATGCAAAACTAGATGAAAATGAACAAAGGTACTAGCGTAAAAAAAAACCAAAAAACACCTAATCGATTAGCAATCCCTTCGTTCTTACCAATGTAACACTTTGTATGATACTATTATCTTGGTAAGAGAACGGATAATAATTAACCATCTGGGGACGTCCTTCGCCACCTAAAACAGCAAGAAACGGTTTGTAACACGTGATAAAAAGTATTAAAAAAATCGATAACACTTATCGGTTTTATTGCGAAAAAATCTACTGAATGATCACGGTGTACTCACCTTTAACATAAAAACATACTTCTATGAATGGTTCGGCTATAAGTTCTGTCCCTTTGATTTGAGATGCGCGTTCATTAGTAAGATACCTTTGCGAAGGCTTCTTTGATATTGACGCTCTCATAGAGGATGCCATCGCGAAACGACCTTGGCACAAAAAGCGAATCTCCACAAAATCTTCAATGATGGTCAATACATGATTTATCAATTTGATGACGATACGGCGACTGGCCACTAAGACAGCTAGATAAAACCCTAACTGCATGACTTGCCTGCCTTTTTTAAACACGTCTAACGATAACACA
Organism: Trichosphaerium sp. ATCC 40318; assembly: GCA_038496445.1. Classification (NCBI taxonomy): domain Eukaryota; phylum Discosea; class Flabellinia; family Trichosidae; genus Trichosphaerium; species Trichosphaerium sp. ATCC 40318. The sequence goes on from JALMLS010000516.1 coordinate 329,821, forward strand.
AGTCTACAGTGGGCTTGTGTAATATTGCAACAAGAGGACACCACTACATCGTCACAGTGTACTCTGAAGTACTTACAATTAATACACATGTTGCTTTGTCTATGTAGGTTCACTTTCTTGTCTACTGTAGAAAGCTTGATTAAGGCGTATTCAATAGAATCCGCGCTACCTCCTAAAACGTAAAAATAATGCACTTTTTTTCCAGTAGTGCCGTAGCCGGAGATGACGCGCACAAGTCGCAACCGTTAAGGAAAATAACAGGACTTGCCTGTTTTGTTAACATCAACAAAGAAAGGGTCGACGCCACCAATCATTTCCCTAATATTTGTCAACATCGGTCACAAAGCCCTTTAATTGCTGGAACGTACCCCCTAAAACTCCCAAATGATGCGCAACACAAGAAGGGAAGCTGTATTTACATTACACCGATATCGCTTGTTTGGGTACAAAACGCACGTTTCTTCACCTTGTAGCCCATCTATAGGCTTATATCAATATTCAGGCTTCGCTATAAGATGTTAATTTTATTTCTCGCGATGTGTTTAATAGGAGCACAAGCCAGGAGGCGAATATCACGTGATAGGAAGAGGTTTAATAAGCGGACTATAGAAAATCACGAAAACAATACTTGTACCCCCGAAACAAAACCAACTATTAATGCAGAGTGTAAAGACGATGTATGGCAATTTGATGCTCTTAATGATGTTATTATAACACCTCTTCAAGTTCCTAGTACGTTGTAAGAATAGAATTTGCAAATTTTTTCTTCCAAACAACGATAAAAAAAGTTTTCGGACTTTGTCGAACCAGATAAACAGCCTCTTCGCGCCTTGCGTCATTTCTGACATCTTACCTATTTTAGTCGCAAGTTTCTACCTGAGGTCAGTTCATCAATTGGGTTTTACGACAACTGGGAGCATGAATTTCACAAGCGCTTGTATTGATCTCGTTTTGAGTGGTTCAATTTTAGTACGCACTTAATAAACCAACCGTCTTTTTTTGTGCTTTCAATAAACCGCTAATAAAGATTTTTAAGATAGTACTCGAGGAAGTGCCAACAGAGCCTGTGCGTAAGACTTTTATATCATGGTCAGACTCGAACTGTCCTTCGACAATTGTGCGTTTCAAAAAAAGAAAAAGGGTTATGATTATTAACTAATGATTTAAATAAGGCTCTAGAACGTGTTCACGCCCAGTTTTTTGATGATAAGGGCATAGATTGCTACAAACTCGATGCAACATATGAATTGATAGATAGGTCTCTCGTAATAAGTGTGACTGCTGATGACTCTGGTTGTAATAAAATACCGGTACGTTCATTAAGATATTAGATGCAAAAAAAATAATTGAAAACGAAAAAAAAAAAAAAGCAATTCTCCGTTGATATCTAACTAATTATTACGCTCTAGCAATATGTTCTATGGATATCTGTTGTAGTTGGTATAATTATCCTTGTTATGATAATAACGGCGTTCATTTTACTATGCGATCGTAGAAATCATAGCAGTAATATTAGAGGTAATGTCTTCCGAATAATTACACTTTACTAACCTAATTTTAGGTGCCTTTGTATCCAAAATACAGAACCAACTGTCTACGAGCACAACGACAACAGCCGCTGTAATGACTCAAGATGAAGAATCGAGCGAACGTAAGGGTTCGGGTTTATTAGCATACGACTGGCAGTCGTAATTCAAAAACAAAAACTGATAAAATTAGGATAGAAAACGACAAAGCACGTGATTGAGTTTACTAAAAAAAAGAAGATTCACGTGTTTTATCGCGTGGAATGTACATAACAAAACGAAAATAAAACGGAGATCACTAAGGACCTACAAAAAAAAACTAAAACTGCGTGAAGTTTTTACTACTAGCGCACCTCCGTCAACAATAGCGAAACCTAAAATTTCTTACATAATAAATGAAAGTCTACACTGCCTTAAACACGTTGCTGCCACGCTCAAAAAAGTGTGAATATATTTCCGTTACTTCCCTCAACACTGGCTAGTGCTACAACCACACAAGGCTAGGGCGAGTAGGTATCGTCATAACCTCGTCTACTATGTTCAATGATGAATGAGCTACCTTTATGTCACACCATTACTGAGGGCACAACTCGACAAGGACAGAATGTAGTGACAAACACAAATAGTGTCCTGATATCCTGACTACAACATTGCTGTGAATCAACTAGTTGTACCAAGGTTAGTTACATATGTTATCATCGCTCTCGTGATATATTAGAAGTCAGCGATAAAGACTTGCAAACTGCGCCATATATTTCGAGAAAAGACGACGAAAAGCAGTTATAATCGCTGTTCTGTATTTAATAAACCATTTCTTGCAACTCTGTCGTTGGTTTTTATTTGCTGGGACTAGCGCTTTCTTCGAAAGGGTTATCACATGATAACACATCTACTTTTAGTCTTGGCATCATGTTCCAGTATGGTCACAGCAGCAAGTATTGCTTCAGCAAACACTACAATATTAAAGAAGTAAGCTGAGTTAACAAGGGAGCATTCTTTTTTTCGTACCTGCTTCCACGCCTTCTCCTGTCATAGAACTACACTCTACATACGAGTGTGCCTATTTAATAGTAAGCGTCAACAAACATGACATAAATTTGGTTTTCGTACACCAATTTGTTTTGCCATGTCTTGGGCTTCCTGTCTTTTAACACAATCAACTGCACTTTCACCATCACTTTGTGATGTTCTCAAATCCATTTTTAAACCAGCAAGTAAAATGGCTGCCTCAGGGCAATACTTCTGCACTTCCTGTTTCCACTTAAGGCATAAGTGTAAGTGATACTGATAATTGACTTTCAAAACAAACTATGTTGAATCTTCTCGTACTACGGCAGCAACATTGTTGAGACTGTCTCTTGAAACAACGCTAAAACATGCCAACACAACATTTGTTTGCTATATATCACGTGAGTAAACCTAAATATTCAGGGTACCTTCACTAAAAAGGCACAAAACACTTCAATCATGAAACGTACTGCATACTTCAATGGTGTCAGTCTATCATAATGGCTTCCATGGATGTTAGCACCATACATATCCCATAGACCTTTAAAGAAGTTAATCACGAAAACTTGGAAGAAAATAAGAAGAGAGCACTAACCCAAACAATATGTTGTGCCCAAAAACTGTATGTTTGCGCTAACAAAAAAAAAACAGTTCTTACGAGAACAGATGGCATCAATATCTCAAAACCCTTACCTGTAATTGCCGTATACAGATGGTACTACGCAAAATAAACACTCTCGTGGTAAAATTTAAAGCGTGCCATAAGTTGGAAGCTTTTTATCGACATGGCGTATAAGTAGGCATGTTTTACCTGAAACAAAGGTTAAACATGCTATTGTATGCTATTAGGCGTACCAACTGCGGTATCACCGATTACAAGAAGTTTAATACTTGGTAAGCGTAATGGAGGCTTGTTTTTATGCATCAAACGTTAAAACAATTAGCCTAATAGTGTCAAGTTTAAGTTATGGTTTATCAAATTTATTGACTCAGACACGCTAAAATACGTGTACTTCTTTTTGTCTACTTTGTTTAGGACTTTTCGCAAGTACTGTACATCAATTGTGAGTCTCAAACAAAGCTATAACTATTGCTTGTTGGTCACATACTAAACCCTTTTCCCCACATAAGAATTAGATCACAATCTATACTTTCGACCACTGTCTACAGATCTTACACAAACTCAGCTCCCTGAATCATTTACACCCGAGCACAATAGTAGTTTTAACAGGGGCAAGTTTAATACAATTACTTCAGCGTTAGGCTGTGTGTACAGCCCGTAGCTGTTTATTTTTTCATCTTTTTAACATTTTTTTTTTACTGTTCACCTTGAAGCCTCAAAAGTTGTTCTTGTATTGCTTTAAGAGTCTTATCACGTTGTTGACCTTCATTAACAAGCTCAATAACTATAGTATTCAAAGACTCGATTGCTCTCGTCTTTTCCTTTGCGTCTTGCTGAAGTGTCTTTACACGTGTTCTAAGTGCTTTTGCTTGTTGTTTTTGATGTTTTCTCCTCTCATCCAAATACTCAACAATATCATAAAGCTCCTCAATTTGCTTCAACATATGCTTCTCTCTCTTACTCAACTTTTTAGATCTATCAGAATCACCACTCGTTTCACTTTCGGACGTTTCTTGACTGTATATGTGACGTCCTAAAAAAAAGGTTTAGCCTTTCTTTGAAGAAAGAAGGGGTTACCTTTAGGACTCTGTAGAATGGCTGTATTAGCATCCACGGATGCTTTTAGGCTCTCTCCTACTTGCCGTGCATCCTGTATAAAAGCATTTATAGCATTAACATCGAGGTTGGAGTGCATATGCTGTAGCTGATCAAATTTGGCTTCAAGTTTTGTAATACGTGACTCAAAGCGTTTGTGAGTATCAGAAGTGAAAAACCCGGAAACATGTGACATATCTACAGCTGATTTGCCCTTGAGCTTAACCAAGAATCTATAGTTCACAGATAATATCTCATAACCCTTTGGTGACTTTATCAATGCTGTCATTTGTAAATGTGCTGACGCCTAAAAAGAACGTTACAAATCGTTTAAGTATTTTGTTGCTGAAAGTCTCGTGCCTCCATGCTTATAATGTTACCAGTGAAGTAGAATTCCTTTACTAGCCAAGGCGTTTCTCCCTTGGAGAAATGGATGTTAGTCTAACATTTAAACTGAGTTAGTAGTTAGCTTACCTCAAAACTCCAAATACACAATTTATTTTCTAAACCAATAAAGATGTTCCCACCAATTCGTTTGATGCATGAACTCTCCTGCATCGAATTCCGATCGCTAACATCAACTTTCTATTCATACAAGTTATTAATAATATACATCCGCACGTCATCGATATCGTACGTCATGACGACCTCTGGAAACCAAAAATCCTTTTTTTTCTTGTTTTATACAAAATCTTGCATGCTCAGCAAACAATCGCTCTCCCTATGGACTAGAAGTTAATACACGAACAAATCATCTCAAATATCACACGTACCAACATTCTTACTATAACATCACCTGCTTTGTCCTGTACAATGACATATTTTGCATCAACAATACATTTGACAATCTTAGTAGGGTATGGAATACGCATTGGTTCAGCAGTTCGTCCTTAAATACGAAAGTCAGTAAAACCTAAAAAGCACGTGTTATTTATTCTTTTCGCACGTGATAAATCATTCCAAGCAAGGACTGTGTGCTCAGTATTTGCAATAATATAGTTCTCATTCACATAGTGTATGGAGCTCAGAGACTTTTTGCCTTTGCGAGAGTTAGTACATTGTCAGATTCGGGTAGTCTTTTTGATGCCATACTTTGCCAACTGAATTTCATAACGCCATGACTTACATCCCATAACTGGAAGCCAGCATATGAACCAATAAGGAGTGTATCACCGTACAAAGCACAAAATTTCTGTAGAGGCGCTAAACACTACACAAAAACAAGTCAAAAACCTTGTCTATTGAAAAAAAAAAAAATATGAAAGAAGCATACCGAAATATCACGTGGTGGATGCCACTTGGCTTGTTTGAAATCTCCCAGAAGCTGCATCTTACCCTACTCAAAATAAACACTAGAACGTATTACCAATGTACTACCTTTTTCTTAGATGTAGAGCACCATGTCGAGGCGACATATTGGTGAGCATTTTCTGTGTGAGATAAAACAACAAGTTTCTTCGCATTTGATACTATTATCGTTTTTGTGTTGACTTTCACTTGTGTTTCTAACAAAGTGTTTTAGGTCATTCCTCTCTTAACTTTATAGATTGCTTTACCTTTTAAATACTGTTGATGAAACGGAGAAGTGAGGTATGACTGCCATCGATCAAATAGAAGGGTAAACTCAAGAGCTCTTTGAGCTTGTTCAAAGATATTATCAGGGCAAGGTGCTCCCTTCTCAACTTTTTTGATTGAATCGAATAGTGCATCACGAATCTTAGAGCTTATATTCACCTACTCATTGTTACCACTTATATATAAGCTATGATTATTATAGCTCAAAAGGGAATTTAGCGTACTTCTTGGCGAGCTCCAGATTCAAAGAACTGTCTCCAAATTGTTTTTGTTGCTTTAATATGATCTTCTGCATCACTGCTTTTAAACTCTTCTATAGCCTCTAAACAACTTATGTTCTCTTCAGCATAAATAGACTTTAGGTAATCCTTAAAGTATGATCGTCCAACCACATCTCGAATAACATTGAAAAATGAAGCAGAATCTGTAAACAAAAAAAAAACATTAATTTCTCTAACCCAACTTTGCACCACCTACCACTCTGAGGTTCTGTACTCTTACCCAAGTTGCTAGGCGCTGCACTTGAAACCTCTGATGCACCAGTTGCTTTTTTGTGTTCCGTCACAGGGAGCAATGCACTCTGTTTAAAAATAAGCGAATGGACAGGTATAAAAAAGCAAGTGTTTCTTACCAACGTAACAGATCTACGACCAGCAGTAACCCTAGGTGCCCTTCCTGGCGGCGAGCAATTATCTCTTTGTTTTAAAGGAGATTTACTTCGTCCTCGAAGTTTATTTGGACTGATACTACGACGTTTGTGACTGTCACTGCTTTGATGTCTATGCTTGTGTCTTATGTTTTTGATCCGAAATTTCTTCGCAATCTTTGTAGGAAGCAATGAACTGCTTGCTGCTTTAGATTCTATGCCCGGTGGTGGATGCCCCGTTGCATTATTTTCAAATGCACCTGAGTCGTCATTGGAGTCACTGTCCGTCATGGCTACTTCTTCACTGTCAACCATATCTTGTGATTTAGAAGGAGAATCGAACTGTTCTGATACTGTAGGATCTGTCTCTTCTTGGAGAGAATCATCATCAGTATCTGGTGGCTACAGAATGTTAAATTTCTTAAAGAAAGAGAAAACAAAAAGGGTGAACATACGTCATCAAGATGGAAACTTTCACACGAATCTTTCTTTTTATCATAGGCTTGTACTGTATTGTTTTTATGGTATGTATAACATCTTAAGTCTACTTTGGAGGAACACAAGATAGGTGATGTATTTGGAAGGTAACGTACATCAGAACCGTCAGTAGAAGACAGAATCTGAGTACCTATACCACTATAGGTAGCTACAACACCAAACTCGATCAAACAAATCTTCTCCAATTCCTCACCAGTATCAAGCTTGTCTGGAATCCAAGAAAGAGCCCACTGAGTTTTCTTCTTTTCCTTGGGTTCACGCTTCAATTTACTACCTACCATAGAAGAGAAAACAATGTCAGAACCAATCAGAACTCCAAACTTTAAAGATATTTTTGTTATATGTAATGCGCACCTATTTTTGAGTGTACACCCTTCTTCTTGTCTTTTTCACCTAGCATTGAGTGCAATTTTGGATTTAGAGCCTATAAAGGGAGGGTTAAAAGTGTAAAAAACGTGTTTATCTATCTATACTCACAACTTTTGTAGCAGTATTTGTTGAAATCAAAGGCGGTTTTTTTGTTATCATCGGCTTTCCGTATTTCTAGAGATAGCTTTATCAATAAAATGAACTGATGATTTTCCAAGCCACGTACAGCTTCTACTTGTTTTTCTGTAACAACTTTTCCACCCAAAAGCTTTGACAGTTTGCCAGTATTTTGTGTTTCATCAACAACTTGAAAAAACATGTCAAAAAAAAAAATCTGATAAACAAAAGACGTACTTGTCAAGTACCCACTGGCATTTGACTTGGTAACCTAGCTTCACATTAACACCCAAAAAATATTAATTGCATTATAAACACGAACCGCTTTATCGACAGAAGCCTGAGCCATTGACAACACATCTATAAAAAAAATTACAACTTGTTGTGACAAACAAATTGGGGTTTTTCACATACCAGCCTGTTGCTGTTGGTGTGATGGTGGAGCTCCTGAGGGAGGAGAAGGACGCGATACAGCTGGACAAGGTGCTTCCGCAAAAGCAAAGAATCCCATTGGTTCTCCAACCGCACCACGCTGCAAAGAAGTACTATCTCGAGCACTGCTTTGTAACTTTACACTACCTGCTATCCAACCTGGTTTTTCTCTCTCCCCTTCAATTGGTTTTATATCTTCTTCTTGACTCTCATCGTCTTCTTCAGTTTTCCCTGTAACACGTGTCAATATTTATAAAAATTCTGGAAGTGTTTTGCTGTACCATCATCAGAATCACTGTCAAGTACTTCCCTGGGTAGTGAGGAGAGCAAAGCTTCATCAGGATCTTGTTCTAAATTGGGAGAACAATTAAATTAATTATAATTTCGTTATTCTCAAAACAGATGTACACAAACCTTCTTCAAGATCATCAAGCGTTAACTCTGGCACTTTTACGGGTTTCTGTTGCGAATCCGATGGTGTAGACTGTGAGCTTTCCACTTGTTTGTGAGGCATCTGGTAATACGTTATAGGTACCATAGGAAGCCACTGATAAGCGGTTATATTGGTGGAAAAACGCATACCTCCGTGAGGGTGAAAATTGCGTCCATAGATAGGTCACTGCCCTCACCATCGACTGGTTCAAGTTTTCCTGCCTTGTAGAGCCCATCTAAAATTTCTAGAGCTATTTTTTCTGAAAGGGATTTTTCACGCATTAAAGCAGCTACTGCTTGCCTCACTAATTGTTTTAGAGCGTAACCGTTCCAAAACAAAAATAAAATGCACCTTCAAAGCAATATTTGTACGTTTTGCCGCTCCAACGTATCTTCTTCAATTCTATGGTGCTAAGAACCCCCATAGCCATTTGGTGCTGACCCGACGTGAGTACACGCCAAATTCTCGTGTTAATATACGTACAGAAGATTCGGAGGCCATTGCAGCCTAAGAGAAGCTGTGTTTTGTGTTTCCAATTTTTGCTTTTGTTGTACTATTTAAGACTTAGTTGCTAGATCACATTCTACATCGCAGCGTTGAAGGCACTACCACACGCCACCAAATATGTAAGTGCAACGGCACAAATACTGCATTTCGCAAAGGTGCCAGACGTTAAACTTGTGGACTTACACAAAGCGAAAATGACGAAAAAAAAGCTATTACAGCGATATAGAAGCTTTTATTCTTATTCTAAAAGTTTTATTTAAAACCGCGAGAGTGTCAGCGCCACTAGTACGTTGTATTTAATGACTATGCGCATTACTACGCTTCACATTTAGACTAAGTACTTTTACCCGCTTGTTCCGAATTTATTATTCCAAAATGGACAAGTAGAATAATACGCCTAACTGCGTCGTACACCACTGAATGTATATTTGAAAAGTGACACTTTACGTCAAAATCTTTACAAAAGTGTTGCCATGACAACTTACACGGTAATGTAGTGTAATATATGACAACGTGCCATTCACAGGGACCTATGTCCCTCGTACATTGTCTTGAGGTTCATTTTTCCAAATTTGTCCTGTCTGTTTTCCCGACAGTGCTGCTAGGTTGTCTTTAGTGGATTGCATATTCTACCTTGTCATCCTGGATGGTGACCGTGGCAACCAATATCTGGGAACTCGCTACCTGTACCATAGCTTTCAGAGTCTCTAGTAGACACTCAATATTCTTGCCACCTTCGTTGATTTAGTAAAAAGACTTCTGGCTGCCTGCAGTTTCGGAATTGACTCGGAAGTACAGTACATTTTTTACCATACAATATTCTTATGTTTTACAAAGCATTGCGAGTGTTTAAACTCGTACCATTGCTTAGGGGAAACCCACTTTCACTTTTACCATTGCTCCTTAATTAACGAATAGTTACAGTACACAGTGCAAAACATAGTACGGAGCTAACAGCAAGTTTGTTTAATTATCTACATTAGAAATACTCTGACTATAAAAATGACGGATGTAACAAGTATTGAAAACAGATTTACTCCAGAATCCGATGATTGCCATCTATTTCACCTTCCTGTTGAGATTCAGCTTGATATCATTGATTTTGACGCACGGTGTCCGTATATTTAATGTGGCCGCTCCTTTCAAAACGCTGTGCAATGAATACGAGGTTTGATGGTGACATGAAAAAGCATGGGAAATGGCAAAAAAGAACAAAATGCTCCAAGCGTCTTGTGGTAAGTTGCTTTTTTGTCACCAACAGTTGTTAATGTTATATTAGATTTGTCAACAGCATTGGTCACATGGTAAGCAACATGGAAACGACACGTGGTACTACAAAGGGAAATTGACTGAGCAGTTGAATTATGTGAATGGTAAACGACACGGGGAGTACAAAAGTTGGCATACAAATTCCAAAGGCCAAACTGGCAATTCAATTTTGTGAATGGTAAAAGAGAAGGAGAGCAAAAGGATTGGCATTCAAACGGGCAATTGTATGAGCAGTATAATTGTGTGAATGACAAACGAGAGGGAGAGTTCAAGAGATGGTATAAAAATGGCCAATTGAACCATCAGTACAGTTATATAAATGGTAAAAAAGAAGGGGAGTACAAGAGTTGGTATACACTGGCAAATATAGTGAATGGCGAACGAGAGTACAAGAGTTGGTATGACAATGGCCAACTGAAACAGTGGTATAATTGTGTGAATGGTAAACGAGAGGGAGAGTACAAGAGTTGGCATAAAAATGGCAAACTGAATTTTCATGTAATATACACAAACGGAGTCCAACACCCACAGTTAGTGGAATGAAGTGCACTTCACTACCATCCTAAGTTATCCTTACACAATCAATCAGGTTTGATTCTCGCTTGGGGTTACTGACTGGATCAGGTAATGGTGTCTGGTAATTAACGCATGTAATGTACAAATAAAATAAAAACAACAATCAAAATCAAATTACATGAATGTTAGCTAGAAGAAGTACTTGCCACTCAAAGATAAAGGCTGGTTCGAGCTATGACAATTCATACTATGTAGCAACTATAATTGTTACACCAACTTTATTTTATTGCAACCTTAACTCTATAAGGGACTAGACTTTGTGAATATTGAGCTAAGACAAATTCAATTCATCTAAGATGGTTTAATTTTGTAACCATAAACCACGTGACACTAGCTAGTAAGTATCATTTCAACACGGGATAGATTTCCAACGCTTACAAAAGACAGACAAAACAAGCATTCTTAACGAAGAACAGGTCCTCAAAACGTACACGGGGTAAATATTTGACCATTTTTTTCTGAATTAACAAACCAAATCATGACGTGCCAGTGGCGATTTCCTCTATGTTTTTTTGTTGACCTACTTAAACAACCATTGTGGGTTATTGTACGCATAATCTTGAATGATAAAAAAAAATTCCTTTCGTTTCATGTAGGTGTGGGTTGGATGGCTAATAATTGCGAATTCAGCGAGTTTGGTGTTTGTTATTGTATCTGATTGGCGAGAAGTGGTTGTTATCGTTATTCTCATAGTATGGCTCATTAGTAAGCGATTTTAGCGTTTTTGTCGCGCTTTTAACAACCTCCAAGATGCCACAGCAATGTTGAGTGTTTACACTTTAATGGGCATGTCCAAAGCGCTAGGGTTAGTACACGCGGTACTTTGGACGCCATTGTGCGTCTACATCATAGTGATGCTATTCATACAGTCAGATGACTGGTCACGTACGTTAATTTACGGAGAGCAACAACTAAAGGGGATAGGCGTAACTTTTGGTTACGTTATTGTGCTAGCGCTCACGGATATTGTTTCGCTTGGTTTTGATTACTTAGACGCTTATATTTACTTCACACAAGAGCGTAAGGGCGAAGAGCGTGAGACACTGCATTAAAACACTCGCTGAGAAGGTTTGGTCAATAAAGTTCTTTGATTGTTTTTATCTTTTCTTGAAACTTCCTTTTACACTAGCCGTTGATGTATCCTACACCTGGCACAAACGCTCAGGTTTATCAGCAGTCTCCAATGCGCGGCGGTTACCACACGCCTAGCAGAGGGACGCCACAAGGAGCAAGAACGCCAGGAGGCTCGCTCTCAGCCCATCTATTCCCTTCTACGCCGATGCCAAGTACACCAGGACCAGTACGCGCCAATACATAATCTTTTCCTGTTTGACGTTTATGCAGCCTGCATCTTCACCTTATATTGGAAAGAGTGGCAGCAACACGCCTTCACTCCCATTGACTTCGTACTATGACAAAGTACGTGGTTACACCAAAATTGCCCTGTTTCCGTTGCGGTGCTAACAGAAATACTAATTTAACGAAGAACTGAAAGCATAGATCTGTGTTTTTTTTATTATGCCGCCAAAACGACTAATTCCATCACTAGGACGGAGACGCGCCACCAGGGTCACCATATGTAAGTACGTACTACTACTTATTTAAAAATGAACTTTCACCGAGCCTTCATGGCTATTTACCATTCGCTTACACTTTACCCATAACTAACGTATCTAGATCCTCAACAATTCACTCCAAGCACTCCAGGTCGCAATTTCTTGAACGCACCTTCAACGCCTATGGCTACTGTTAATCCCAATCAATACAATGTCAGTGCACAAGCAACGCCAAACGCTTCAGCAGTAAGAAGAAACTGCTGGGTTACTGTTTTTGGCTTTCCAGCCGATTACCACTCTGCCGTGGCTACAGCCTTTAAGGTTCATGGCGCTATAGAATGTATAGAGCAAGCACAAGTACGTCAAAAGTTTTGAGTTGTTTTTGTACTCGAAATCCAACAACACGTTTAAAAAAATACGTTAGAAGTGTTTCTTGCTCATATTTTATTATCAGGGTGGAGGCAATTGGTTTCATATATGTTACCGTACACCTGGCGCTGCAGAGGCTGCATTGGCCAAAAACCATATGATCATTGAAGGCAACATCATGGTTGGCGTTAGAAACTGTATTCGCGATTTTGAAGTTGGTCTCAAAACTGACATTCATGGATCTCCTAACCCAAATCTCTTACGTACAGCTACCTCCACAAGCACACCATTCAAGAGAGGCGCCAATAACAACCAAGGCTTCACCCCTAAGGCAAAGTACGCCAAAATTAATAATTTGTTATATTTACGTGCACTCACGCCACCTAGCCGTTATCAAGTAGACAGCATCACTAAAAACAATTGGTTGACGTCTACTTATACATACGTTCGCGATTCCCTGTCAACATAAAAATACCAAAGTAATAAACTGTACATAAAAGACTGTAACGATGGTTTCAGTGGAGCGAGTGACTGTGCTCTTATTTTTGCGATTATTTAGCAGTGTGTAGCGCTAATGTACTAAACCCGCCTATGACGCTACTTTCAAGCGCATTTAGGCCAATGTAGCGGTTTGAGTAAAAGACGCGCTTGTAACGTACACTAACTAAGTTACGAGCGTAAGGCGCTGCACGCAGCGCTAAGACGTATCAGTATTTGTCGTACTACGCTTGACAAAGGTCAATTTAGAGCAACGAGTCTGTATTGCTTGTAGCAGTTGTTGTACTAGGCTATCGTGGTGCAATTGAGCTTTTTGGACTTTTGAAAAAGTTTTCTGGTGTTTTTTCTCAGCTTTAGTCATAATTTTTCGTTTCTCGTAGAGTATCACTTTGTAATTTAGGATCGTAAACAGCATGTCTGTACGTGTTTATAAGCGTTATACGTACCAATAAACGTAATGCTTATTTGTTGGGTAGAACAAAGGAAAGGGAGCGGCAAAGGAGAACCCAATGAAGAAGCTTCGCATTGAGAAGCTTTGTCTCAACATTTGCACTGGTGAAAGCGGCGACAGACTTCATCGTGCAGCTAAAGTTCTAACCGAGCTAACAAAGCAGGATCCATTTTTTTCCAGAGGTACAGCGCATTTTTAGTATCGTAAGCTAATTTTTTAGCCCGTTTGACGATCCGTTCCTTTGGTGTTAGAAGAAATGAACAAATTGCTGCTTCAGTCACCATTAGAGGCTCTCGCGCACTCGAAATTTTGGATAAAGCACTCAGCGTAGGCGAATACGAACTCAGGGTACCATCCAACAAATTTCTCAATTGGATGTCTTTGTATTTACTGTTTTCGTTAGAAAAACTGCTTCAATGACAGCGGTTGCTTTGGTTTCGGTATTAAGGAACACATTGATCTTGGTATTCCATACGATCCATCCGTCGGTATTTACGGTATGAACGTTTTCGTCGTACTATCCCGCCCCGGCAAACGCGTTTCTAAGAGGTACGTTCAAAAAATACAAAAAAACAAAATACAGTTACAAGAGCAGAGCGCAACTAGCTAATGATTGTAAATGGTGGTGACGTTGATATCAACGCAAATGGCAAATGCAGAAAATTGCGCCATTATTGGCGTTTTCTTTTCATTATCTTTCTGTCAAATCGCTACCGTTTCAATTTGCGGCGTTTGCACTGTTCTTGCGCATTATTTTTTGAATTGCGTTTGTTTTTGGCACTTTCCCTCACATTTTCGCTCTAGGAGACGTTGCCGTTCACGAATGGGATTCTCACACCGCCCTACAAAAGAGCAAGCCCACAAATGGTTCAAAGACACATTCCCAGATGGCACTTTGAGCGACAAAAAAGAATTGCTCTAAATAATATTGATGTAAACACTAAAACTATCGAAAGATTTTACTTGATCCCTTCTACATTATGTGTTTTAATTTTGTTGTTTGTTCCTTGTGTTTGTTGGTTTGGATGCGTGCTTAAGCTAAGATCTGATTAAGCCAGTTTTTTTGAAAACCAAACGTTTACAGCAAACTACAAGCATCGCTCTGTTAGTTAAGCGCTAAATATGGAAGATAGTACGCCCACTGCGAGTAGTATTGATCTTACAGAAGAGGAGGTATTATACTCCCTTTCGTTACAATTCCACTTTAATAAACTCCTATTAGATAGTCGGTGATACTCCAAAGCCAATAACGAAGCCAGTTATTACATTGGAAGTATTGCGTAACGTTGTTAGTGTACGTTGAGCTCATTTATTTTATTCAACCGCCTTATTATATTGTAGTATCAGCAAGGTGAAATTAGAGCGTTGAAGGAGCAAGTAAAAAAATTAGCCGCCAAGGTTGCGGATTCCAAACCACGAGAGCAGGAAGATAGACCTGTGCGTGTAACATCAGCAAATAATATTCGCACATTCCAAATAACCGATTTTGTTCATAGGTTAGAGATCATCTTCGCCCTAGGCGCCGTCGCGGGCGAGGCGAGCCTTCTGGATTAATGTCTAAGGCGTTTGGTCTCCTAGTAGTCATTGTCGCTGCGATACTTTTTCACAAGATAACGACAGTACACGAGGTTCTAGTCCGCAACGTAGCAATGGAACACAGAAAAAGGTACACCTACAAACGCGTTGAATCACAAAAAAAAAAAAAGAAGGACAAGTTTTGGCATAAAACTCGCTTTTTACTCAACTATAACCCTTTTGTAAACAAAGTGTGCTGTTTATTAATAGCTCGAGTAAACAACGAATTGTCTACGTGGATGTGCTGACGTAGTTTGTTCAGAGCAATAACACAAGCTACAGCGCCTGTAATGCATCCTACCACCAGAGGAAGGAAGTATCATGAGGCAGAACCAATTACAGAATTTGTATACAAAGGATGGAGCGGTGCTCTTTGGACAGTGTCTCTGACACAAGAGAATGGTGCGTTTTGTTTTTTTTTTTTGGGTTTGGTGACAGTTTTTTTGTGTTCGTTCTTTCATTCAGACTTTGACGCTTATGTCTTTGGTTTAGGTAGTATTAGAATGTTCCATAGGCCTGTTGAAGGATTAGGTCGTGGACATGATGATAATCGTATCCAGTTTTTGAACGAACAAGGACGTCGTGTTCAAGTCACGTACGTGAATTTTATCAAATGATCTCATTTTGATTTTTTTTCGATCGTTTGTTCTCTGACTTGGTGCCTTTTTTAGTCTTGCTGGTAGTAAGTACTACCTTCAATTAACTGAGGAGCAACCTTATAATACATGGAATGGATGGAAGAACTTTAAATCTTCCATCATGTCATTCACCAGCGAGGGTGGTAAAACAATACACTTGCATTACTACAAGGGCGCTTTTTACAAAGTTAACCCTATTGACCACTTTGCTTATAAGACCTGGCAAGGTTCTATAAAGACTTTTACTGGTATCAATAAGCGTATTGGAGTATTTGTTGATAAGTACGTCAAAAGAAAGGAGTGCCAAATGGTCACCTGTTTTTTTTTTTTTTTGTTGTCGGTTACATTGTCTCATGTCTGTTTTTAGTAGTTTCGCACTTGGTGTTCACTCTGTGTCTGCTGAGTATATAGCATGGAACGGAAAGAAGTGGAGTGTTTACCTTGATAAGATTGGTAGTGATACTTTCTATCACGTGATTAACGTACGACAACTTCAAAAAATATGTTGTTTTATTTTTTTTTAATTGAAATTCTTTTAGGGCAATGCACAACAGACGTATCGGTCAAATAATATTCAATACCTTGGCAGCAATGGAACGAAATGTGTATGCCAGAGTTTACAAAAAGATGATTTGTCTTGCTTCTGTAGAGCTCAATAATGCTGTATTGTATTACAAGATTTGTGTTAAGTACGGCTCACCTACGCCGTTTAGTAAAAAATGTGTCATTAAGTTAAATATGATTGTAGTTTCTTTAGTTTCGTCAGTCACCTGTCACGAAATACAGGGAACAATCCGACCACCGCGGAGGTCAGAAACAAGTTGAAACGACTTGAGTTGAAAAAAAAACGTTTAACTTACAAAAACTTAATTTGTACCCCTTGTAGCATACACTAGCGTTCCTCAACAGGTCACGTTTATATTTAACATATACAGTCTTCCGTTCGGGTAAAGAAGTCGGTGTTTGTTATGTCTATACCTGAGAAAGGTGTTGTAGAGTACTCTCATGCTTTTCATGTTGTATTTTTTGGAGACAGTGGTAAGAACTTTATCCTACACCCCAGAATGTTTAGATTTTGTCTTAATACGTTACGTAGGTGTTGGTAAAACAAGTATGCTCCTCCGTTTTGTAGATGATACATTTGTACCTAATACACGGGTGTACGTAATTTTCTTATTTTTTTAATCATATCTACGCGCGTAGCGGGCATAAAAAAGCTTTTTTGTGTTCAGAAAATCAACGATTTCGTTGATTTTATGCTGTAAATAGTTCTTCTTTACATCCTCCGGAGAGTGAGAGATATTTTTACCGGCCTAGTTTGGCGCACGTGCTCAAAATCTAAAAAAAAAACAAAAAAAAAAATCAGTTTCTGACAACAAAAACGGATTTAGAAGCGTAGAATCAAAGGATCGTGTTATAAATTTTGACGGCAAATACTGCAAGTTTAAATGCTGGGTACAGTAATAGTTTCGTTATTGTAACAGTTTTATGAAGTGAAAAATCAACTAATTTTTATTTTAGGACTCAGCAGGTCAAGAGCTGTTTGTACGTATTTCTTTGACAACATGTTGTTTTCTTTTCTCGTTATTTTGTGAAGTGATTCCTTTTTTGTAGCGAACAGTGACTTCATCGTTCTCTAGAAAAGCACATGGGATCGTATTGGTTTACGATGTTACCGATAGGCAATCGTTTAAAAATATCTTTTTTTTTTTTTTGCATAAGATTCCGTGTAGTATTTTTTGTTTTTCCGTGTTTATACTGTTTCCCTTGATTCTGTTGTACATGTCAAATCATGGCTCGAAGAAATGGAAAGAGGGAACCCCGGCATGTCACCAAAGAGTGTCATACTTGTTGGTAATAAGACAGATCTAAAGAATGATGTTGCCGTTAGAACAGAAGAAGGACAAAAAATGGCAGCAGAGTTGGGATTACAACGTTATCATACTTTTTTTGAAGTGTCAGCAAAAGACGGTGATGGCATTGATCAGGCATTTAAGGCATTGGGTAGAGCTATGTTAAAACAAAAAGAAGACAGTGATGTTGATGTACCATTAGTACGTATAAATACATTTTTATTACATGGATTGCACGTGCTGTGAAACATTATTCAAACAATTTCTTTTAGGAATCAAAAAAGTCAAATATTATTCTCGATGATTTGCAGTCTGTTAAGAGTAAAAAGACATGTTGGTGTTTCTAACAGTATGTACAATAAAGAGCCAATGCGGGATTTGGATGAAAAAAAAAACCAACATCACCTGCTAGGTCTATTTATTTGTAAATCATTTATTTCATTGAGAAAACCAAAAAAAGTGCGTATCGCTTTTTTTTTGCATTCCTCAGTTGGCTGCTCTCGGAATACCAATTCTAGATATCGCACAATCTACTTTACAATTTTAACAACACCTATACAAGGACACCTAACTATCCAAAGAAGTCTAGCCTACAAATACGCCAATAACTATAGGCAATACTAGTCACCTGAGATGCGAGCTTTTGTATCTGGACCACCTGTGGGTTAGCGCCACACATTCATTAAATATGCTTGAAGGTGGTCATTACCAGAAATAATGTCACAGTTCCAGAACCTAACAGTGAAGAATAAAGACTCAACGCTAGTTTATTAATTGCACTATAAATATAAGGGTCCACCCTTGATTGAGTCTTGAATTTGTATTGTCTAGATAAAAACAGTTGAGCAAAGTAAAAAATCCAGTATTTTATTTTGTGTACACTACTTTAAACCTCTTCGCCACATGTCAGCTCTAAACGTTCATCTATGCATGGTGGTTCACCATCCCCATTGGAGCAATATGTCATCAATGATTGGGTCCTATGTGAACATGTAAGTGTTGGTTCAGTGTCTGAGATAATGCTTGAAGGTACTGTGACCATGACATTAATCACCAAGTACTTCACTGCTAGAATTAGCCTCGACACTATAACCATAAGTATCAATTTTATAGTTAAGTGTTTGTATGTTTCCACAAGAGAACAAATTTATTCATATTGCTTAGGTATACAAGTAAAAGGTTACAACCTCTTTGTTGCAGCAAAATTTTTTTTTTTGTTTTTTTTTTTTTTTTTTTTTTTTTTTTTTTTTTTTTTACATTCTTGGGCTTCCGCCTTCGAATGCCATTTTTGCTAGATCAATGTCATAGCTGGATATCATTATGATATTTGATACGCCTGTAGGTGGGTAGTAGAGGTCTTCTACCTGTGGGTCCCAAGTCAGAGCGTATGTGTAGTCTGGTCTGGTATTAACCAGGATGCTTTTAGGGACTGTGACCGTGACTTTAATCACTAATGGTCTGCCCAGGAGAGAATTGTATTTTTTACGAGCGTACTTTCGCACTGCTCGGAGTAGTCTTGACATGTCAAGCAGAAGTATAGATATTGTAGTTTAGTATTCGTATGCTTCCACTAGATAAAAAAATCGATTTTCCTTTTAACCAAGTAATTTCTTGTTGCAAAAAAATTGTGGTTTACCACGGTTTTTGAGAAAACCGCTCCAATGCGTTGTACAGGGTAATCGAAGCATATCAAGTCGAACCAATAGCATATATACGTATTTCGATGTTGAGATTTAAGATGTGGAGTTATGAAGTAAATCGATAGAGTGGCTTGTTGAGAAAGAAAAGTGAAAAAAAGTGAAATTCGACAAAGCCTCAAATGCAACTTACAATGGTTTATTCATTTGCGTGCAATGTATTCCGGGCGTATTATGAAACTAATCTGTATTTTCAATGGATATTAATTCGCTAGGAATCCTAAGAACGAAGAATTTGTATGATCAACCATGTAGTAACGTGAGGTATGTTACTAGCGTAGAGGAAGACGTTTCCGAGTAGTTTGATCCAAAAACAGCTTCATCTTTCTGGGATCGCTTCCCTAAGGTGCTTATCACTCAAAACGTGCCCTATTTTTATAACATAAACGAAGTATAGCGTTGGTGACGCTTTGAACCAGATACTGCCCTTTTTAGTTTCAAAAAACGTGATCGTACCGTTACCGATTTCTGTTAGCTTTGCTCTTGTATAAAGCGTTTATATACTGACTACAAGAGATCTTCTTGCTTTGGCGCCATTTTAAACGCTCGTTTAAAAACTGGCTTTCACCAACATTTTTTGACTCCAAAATACGTTGTTATGATTCGCAATGCGTACTAAAATGGATTGATGATGCTTTGAAGATCTTTTTCGTTGGCTTTGCATCAACAAAAGCGATCTTGCTGGGAACTCTCAATGGTTTGTTCACACGCTATGAAGCGTAGAATACTAAGTAGTGAACATGATCAATACGAAACAGTGTGCAGGTAAAGGAAAACTAACAAGGCTTAAACTTCGTTTCAGATAATGTTGCACGCCAGCAATTTGCTGTTCTAGTGTAAACAATATTGTGTGGAAAAAACTCAACAAACGTAGAGAAAGCAAAAGAGCTGAACAAAAACCCAAAGTGAAACATAGAGAAGGTAAAAAAAAAAGGTATTTATTTTTCTTTTTTGAGGTTAAGGCTTCTTCATAGTCATGCCATAAAGAGCCTCAACTTCGAATTCATGCTTCCATTGAGCGAGCAATTCCTTGCTGAAAATTGATTCAACTTGAATTTCGCTGCAATCTTCTTCCTCAAGTAAAACGTTAGCGCCACTACTTGCTCGTACCTTATTTCCCTTGCGCCTGCGTCTGCGCTGTCGTGAGGTCTGGCGGTTTTCTTGTCGAATTTGGGAGGAAGTGTGCCGATCATCTTGAGGTGACTCTGCCCTAGAAACTGTTTTTGGCGTACCTTGTTGTACCTTGGCTTCCTCTCTTATCCTCTGTCGCTCGTAAAACCTTGCCAGCGCATCATCTGTATTCCTTGGTGTGTTGTCGTGAACCGGAAAGTAGCACCTATTCTTTGACTTCTTTTTGGCGTGCTTCTTCTTCTCCTTGGAGTGCTGCTTTCGTTGATGGTTTCGTTTTGGCGCTTGAATTGAACTTCGAAGTTTTGGTTTCCTCTTCTCGTTCTTCTTACCTGGTTTTTTCAGTTCCTTTGCCGGTAGTGGAACGATCACGCTTTCTCCAAGTTCTTTCGTCACCAACCGTTGTATTATCTCGTAATCAGTCTCTCCAGGGAACTGTGGCTGCATTTCGAGCGTCGGTTCTTCATCTGCCGATTCTGTACGTCTGAAAATGGCTGAAAAGATGCTTCTGAAGGCGTTCTTGATAATGGACATTTGTAGTGATTCTTTGCTGCAACGAGGTGTCTCTATCGTGGTTTTGTAGAGACAAACTCCTTTTTTCGTTAAGACATGCCTGACTGAACACTTTCCCGCGAAATACAAAACCGCCAAGGCTGTCTTAAAAACGCACACAATGACGTTTCGTGGCAAAGATACGAAAATAGTGAAATTTCTGTCAAAAGTCACAAATTAAAGAGAAAAACTGTGAACGCTCAAATTCCTGAAATACCGGTTAGAACTCATTTATTTGGTAAAAATACGCGTTGTTAGAAGTTGCAGTGCGGTTTTGATGGGTTTAGAATAAAATTGGTTCAAAAAACGTGATTTGCCGTTTTTGGCTTCACAGCTATAAAAGTACTTGACTTTGCCCTTGATGAATCAACCCTTCATTGGTGCTTATTATGAGGCCTCTGTTCGCCATATTCAGAACAAAGTTACTTGGATGAACGATTTAAATGGCCAAGTGCCTACCCTTCGCGAATTGCCAACGATACAACCACTCTATGCCGCTTTGCTGATATCAATATTCTATACTTGCTTATAGACGGGTTTCAATGAATGCATGGCGATATCTACGCTAGTACATCCACTTCCGTCCAAAACAACGCCTTGGGTGCATACGTTATCTACTTTTCCTTAATAGGACCCTATTGAAGTGGTCGTATCAAACTCATAGAGGTACTGAAATAGCGGCAAAAGATAAGATAGCAAGGTTCAGTTTCTCACCAATTCTCGGGCGAAAGAATGCACAGCCTCGGATCTCAAATATTTGTTTATTACAGATGTACATTGTACAATAACTTGGCTGAATATAATACACTACTTCTGCCAGTTGTACGAAGTCCAACATCAATTTACAACCAACAAAGACGATTGCTGTAAAATAACAAGTTAGCACACGTGAGGCGATTTGTTTAGTTGAAATATTGATGTACCTTGTGAAGCCTTGTTTGGACTGGTTCTATTAGTAGTGGAACAGTGTCATCCACTTCATCATCTGTATCAGTATTAAAGTTGGAGGAGTGATATCTTGGAAGGTGGTTAGACTCATTACAAACAGACAACAATATTAGTGTACTTGACAGTAGGCGCAAGTGGTGACTGTGGTCTAAGCTTCTCATTCGCCATCACAATATGGGATTGCATTGGGTAATAGTTAAACCGACAGTACTTCATTGTATATACAGGCATCATTGCAATTGTAGTGATGAGCTAACCAAATCCGTTAGCAAAAGAGAATGGTGTTGTATAGATAACAGCGTACAATTACTGTTGCCCAATAAACAGGATCCGTATAATGTTTCGTCATTATCTTTGTAAGTGAGTTAGATAACATTTCTACCACTTTTCAAAAAAAAAAAAGATGTGGTAGACGGAATGGCGTTGGTGTACCATGAACAGTCCTGAAGATGATAGCATATTGAAAACGTATATAATAATAAAGTAGCTAAGTCCAGTTCCCCATATTACAATGTGATTCAACACAGTACAGTTTCTAGTCACAAAATCCAATTAGCAAAAAAAAAAGCAAGCCTAGAGTTGGAGGTTTTTTGTTTTAATAGTGCGTACGCAGATTCTGAGAATATTGTCAGTGTTTGTATAAGTATAGCTGCAGTAAAGGCTACCAAAGATATAGATTGGTAGTTTGAAGGAAAGCCATCGTGGTCCATATAGTCACATCCATAAACAGCTAAAATATTACAAAAAGTTAGCTAGGTTATTGCTCAACAACTACTAGTTTAGAACCCTATGCGTACTTATTGTTATGAAGAAAACTACAGCAGCCTGGTATAAAGAACGCAAAAGCCAGTAGATGAACGACCATAAATTAATGAACCTAGAGAAACACGATTAGCAATGGAGTGCGTGTGATTAAGCCAACAACGTTTAAAACTTGTTGTGGCTTTTTTTTTGATTGTCGTTTCGTACATGCTTGTTTGACATTCGCCATACAATTGTGGGTATTTAAGGAGGTTCGTATGACTAACATCCTTGTCTAGTACATACAAAAAGATTGGTAGTCCAGTAAAGAACACGTTATATGTTGACAATGTAAACGAATTGAACAGAGTGGTTCCCGAATATCCGGAATACGCAGCGTACCTTTTAGTTTAGATAAGAAAAAAAAAAAAAGAAACCAAGTTGAGATGAATCAAGCAAGAGACTTGAAGTTGACGTACATAATTTGCATAAAAGCGATAAATAAAGATTTCTGGAAGCAATAGTGTGCTGCGAATGCAGTGATACGGTTAGAATATCTTCCATGGCACAACAGTAGCTTTCTCAAGAAGTAAAACTCTAAAAGCAGAACAGTAAGGAAACAGAACCTGACGAGAAAGAAAAACAAAAATATGAACGTACTAGCAAAGCTGTAGTCAGCTGCACGTGCTGCTTGTAGACCCTCTCTTCCAGAGATACCGACACCAACATGAGCGGCCTAAAAGAGTATATTAAGATGACAGTATGGAAAGAGTCTTTAAAGTACTTGAATCATTGTGACATCATTACCACCGTCACCTATGGCCAGAGTTCGCTTTCCATCACGTTTTACTAGATCCACAATCTATACCCAAGGTTACTAATAACCGAAGTATTATTAGGTAATACGTACAAATCCTTTAAGTTGTGGGGACACTCGACAGCAGATAACTGTGGATGCTTTCAAGGCTAGTAATCCGTAAGTAAAAAAAAAAAAACTCAATCAAAAAAAGTAAGTTGTCAGGGCACTCACCAAAATCTAGTACTGTCCTCCTGTGTTCTGGATCGTTTTTAAGTACTCTTAACGCTTTCCCATCGATAATCATAGCCTGTTGTCAACCAAATTAAACACACGCCTTTTTTTTTAGCAAAAGTGTTAAAAAGGGCTGTACCTTTGTGTCATCAGACAACGATTGTCTCTGGATTGTAGCAAGGGATTTCTTTAAATCCGTTCCAGTTAATTTAAGTATCGTATGTGGACCTAAAGTAGTTCTATTAGTCCAAAGAACAATAACAGTGAATCCAATATACCAGGTGAAATTAGATTACATGATGTAGCAATCTGAACTGCAGTTTCATACTTGTCACCTACGACACCATATCAATAAAACATCCAACAAATATATGTAGTATATAGCACCTGTTATCATCCAAACCTTGATACCAGCAGCCCTACTCATAAAGTCAAATAAAACAAATACAAGGGTTGTGCTTTTTTCACTGAAAAAAAGGAAAATTGGTTGTGCTACTAACCTCAAATCTTTAATAGCTTCAGGTACTCCGTCTTGAAGTTTATCTTCTACGGCTGTTACACCCAAAAGATTTATATTAAGTTCAGCAGTATCACATACAGCAAGGACGCGATTCTAAAATGGAGTGTAAATGATTCATTCACGTTTTTCGTTTAACATGACTTCATAAATCAACACAAACCTTTCTATCCTCCATTGCTGTTTTCGCATTATGAAATTCGTGAGCCCACTTATCGTATTCATCCTGAGTGAATGTTTTACTTCCTACAACAAGTGTACGAAGTCCTAGTTTTGCAAAAATTTCCAAATTCTGAGACTCAGTTGTTTTCATGTCTTCCTCGTCTAACAACCGTATAAGATCATTGTCTTCTTTAAGAATCTAGCAAAAGACGCGTTTTAATATCCCTCAATTACATACCGTTACTAATACGTGGAAGGATTGTATCATCAGCACCTTAAGCATGCAGGATAAGCTACAACAGAACGAGTTCTACGAAATCTAAGTGTACCTTTGATGAACAGCGTTATGACTTCTGTATCACAGTTCTTTACTATAACGCTCATCCGACGTCTATTACTATCAAATTCTAGCTCAGCAAGCAATTCATAAGTTTCTGTAACACCGCCAGGAAGACGAATTTCTTGTTCAAAGTTAAAGACCCATTTCGGTTAAAAGTATAGATCGAAGTCAATCAAAAAAAAGTACTAAAGGATACTGATTATGCGATCATCTCGTTCTTGTAGTACTACACCGAGAAGGGAAGATGTTGTAACTAACGCATCTTCATCAGGTGAAGCAGCCTTGTAACTGATGCCTCCAAACCTAAATAACAAACGCAAAAGTCAATCAACTTTAACAAAAAAAAAAGAAGAGAAATTGCGTACTCTAGTGTAATTGGTTCTACGCTGTTACACAGTGCAAGAGCACGGAAAAACATTGTAGCATTTCCATCTTTCTTCGAAAGTGCCTCTTTAAGTTCATCATCTATAAAAAACCTGTTAGCTCCCATCATGTGCGCTTCTTCAAAGAATTATATCACGTTTTATATCACGTGCCTTCTATAACGTCTCCACACTCGAGATTGTGCCCATAGATGATGCCATTGATAGAGCACTTTACAAATTGCATAACATTTTCTGTCATTGTACCAGTCTTATCGGAGAAGATGTATTCTATTTGACCCAAATCCTCACTAATGGATGTACTACAGAAACATTTAAATTCACATCTGACTAGCTTTTAACATCAAAACTTACTTTGAAGCTGCCGCTGCAGTATCTGTGTTAGCGTCATACATGTCCAGATCCCATTTAATGATGGTTGCATAGAAGTATCTTAAAGCAACTGTTAAGGGAATTTTTCTTTGAAGTGTGTTCCTTACTTTACTACATCTAGCGTTACTTTCAGTGAGATAGGTATCATGAGAGACATCAACAATAAGAAACGTAAAGGTATCACCAAGAAGAAATCTCTGTGTTGGTTGAGGTAGAGATACCAATGCTTTCCAATGTCAGCATAACTTTAAAAAAAAAAAAGTTCAAAAAAAAAAGAGCTTAAACTGACCTTTGTGCTCTCGAATTTCTCGAATAAATTACCAGCGAGTCCTAGAGATATTGCCAACAATAATTGTATGATGAATACAGCAACAACAAGTCGATTAATCATAATATCGACGCTTGTTCGCTTAATCTTGGGAATAGTTTTATTCTGTCCTATTTTTGTATCGGAACCTTTTTGAACAAATCAGTAACAATAGCAATGATATGAGAAAGAAAAACGTACCTGTAAAAACAGCAACCCCAATAACCCATTCAGTATTTCTTAAGTTGCTTGCTTGAGGAATAGAATTCTCGTAGGATAGAGAGACTGTATCGTCTGTTCCATCCAAGTCCAGGCACGCATCAAAATCTTCTAGGTCTGCAGTAGGTGGAGAACAAGCGATAGTCCCCTACACGTTGGGTATCAGACAGTAACATTCATTGGAGGTTACTTACAGTTAAATTGTAGATGTCGTCTTCAGACAGACCTCTTGTTTCTACTGGTGCTCGACGGGGTTTAAAATCAGTCTCACCATCTAAGTTGGCTGTCTGTAGTTCTTTAGTCTTGGCAGGGCGTAGAAAGAAAATCGACATGTGGGTTGAGGGACTTGCCTGTATAAAACATGCTCCTTTCTTTTCTGAAGTTGCCAGAAGTACAAGATCGCAAGGAGCTTCTTGACCATCTTGAAGATATACAAGATTACCAACTCGAATATGTTGCGATTGAATCTGATTTTGAAAGCGTTAGTTAACACTCAATGACAAAAACAAAAAAAAACTGATCGATTTTTTCGAAAATTGATTGCTTTCTTCAAAAAAAAGCACCTGTCGTTTCCCTTGATCATCTAGTATAGTAAACATACGTTCATTAGCTTCTTTATCAGCTGTGTAACGAAAGTAGTCGTCTAGCAGCTATTATAGAGTGAGTACAGACAAGAGTTGGTTTGACAGTTTAAAATTTGTTTTCGAATGAGATTTAAAACGTCTTGTCAATTGTGTTACCTCCTTTGCTGCCGATACTGAAAATATGAATAAAAGTGGCACCCACGTCGTAGCTGGATTGACCTATAAGGCGTTATTGTGAATAACGGAAAAATAAAGTCGTTGAATTGCTTTTATACAGGTAAAAAGGCGTAATTCATGCACATACCGGCGTTAGGATGGAGAACAATTGAAGTACAGCTATCAAGAGGAAATAGCAGTTCATAAACTGACTAAAAAGCCGTCAATGCGATAGTAGACGCGAAAGAATGTACCCGAATTGTTCTATTAAGTTGAGAGGTATAAACGAGTACCATGTGTATTTGGTGTTTGATATCTTGTTCTTACGGAACCCAGCGTTGCTATGGGCATTTAGGTCGTGTAAGTTTGCGTACATTCTTACCGTGTTATGTCATTAATAGCGACTAACCTCTTTGTAGCTGCCTTGAATGGTGGTTAGCATGCAATAGGACAATAAATTTATCAGCCAGTGTTAACCTTTGTAAAAAATAACCCCATTGCGCTGGTTTCTATCTATTTCTCTAAGGAACCATGTAGCCGTAACGCCAACGCGTGTTTTAAGTTTTTTGTGAACTGAATAAGCCATCCTTTTAGTTTCTGTGAGAAATAGGCTTGGAGTGCATGGAATTACTACACCCAGTTAAACAGCTCGTTCAGGATTCTCCTTGTTGTTTACAGCTTGCCACCAGTACTAATGAGAGTGTTCTTGCTTGCAGCACCTCAAGGCAGCTTGTCCGCATATATGATACGTCTACAGGCGAGCAGATGTGCGTTTTCGGTCACCCAGAACGTGTCAATGGTTCGTAATAGTTTAATAAATTAACAAATGCCCGTAACGCAATCTAGACATCGAATTCTCACCTACAGCACCAAATGTACTCTTTAGTACATCAAAAAATCTAGTACACGTTTGGGACCTCAGAGTATCTTCTAAAACGCAATGGACATTCAATGGTATGCATTTTAACCGCTCATAGACTAAAAAAACCTAATAACGCGTAGCCGGAAGAGGCATGGCCTCTAGCGTATCAAGTAGTGGCGAAATAATTGCTGCAGGCTATCAAAGAGGAGAAATCTTCCTTTGGTACAATTAACGATTTATTCTCACTTCAGAATTTCCGTTTAAATCTCAAAGCCAATATAACAAGCCTTCTACGCTCGAAAAAACCTAATTAACTATTATCAGGGATGCCAGGAATCCGAATCAAGCCGTAAGACAATTTGAGTCCTATCATAGTGCAGACGCTGTCATATCAGTACGTTACAACCGTAATGTATGCACGTTAACGTTCTCTTTTAAAACAGTTGGAATTCTCGCGTAAATACCCTACACAACTCCTATCTGCAGCGGAGGATGGCCTTGTTTGTTTGTTTGATGCTAGTAAGGATGAGGACGAAGAATTTGGTGTATACCCAATTGGTAGTGCAGTAGACAGAGCAGGTTTTATATGTAACGGTGAGCAGAGCATATACGTATTTACACATACGTGTAAAATACAATTGTGGGATAGAGATGATGCAGTAAGAGAAATGTGACACATTCTCAAAGTTGACATTTCCTTTTTTTTTCTAGGATGCTGCTGAGCCTATTGTTGAAGGTAATGACCTTAGACAAGTCCTTAGTCAGAATGGCGCCCAGATTCCAGTTCAATACTATGTGGATATGTTCCATGTTGATGATAATGTATATTTAGCAGGCGGTAACACCAGGTACCTTGTTGTTTTGTTTTCCTATTTATTTCTTAGTATAATTGACTTTATTTTTTTAAAGTGGGAGTGGTATCGTCTTTTGTCTTAGGGATGGCAATTTCGTACCTCGATATTGCTTTAATGGACCTCATCAAGATCGCATACGCGATGTATGTTGGCTCAAAAACTCAAATAGACTTGTGAGTTGCTGTGAAGGAGGTAAAGTAATTTTTTGGAGTCATGAGACACAAAATGTTACAAACACAAACAAAGTACGCCCTAGATTAGTCAAACGACCTATCAACTCACAAAATTTTTAACTAGATGACTTCAAAGAAACATACGCGGATCAAGGACTATTCGGTGCCATATTGAGCAAATAATGTAACAAAATAAAATGAACAATGTACCCTTAAAATCCGTTTGCTGAAGTTACAAAGGCAGTTGATGTTTGCGATTAAATATTGTAACAGGAAGGTTATCCTATCAAGAATTGCATTGCTTAGAACACTAGTTAAGATTCACTATCAGAGTGTGCTTAAGTTGGTACAAACAATTGTGAAGCTCCGTTTCTCTTTGAAACTCATATGATTCTGCCGGCTATCGCGCAATAGTAACAACCACATACCAAAGCACTTTCCTTACTCTACAAATTATTCACTACGTGTTGTGATGACTCCACGCAGTGAAAGCTAGTATCAGTTTGCAGTATTTTATTTTTTGGTAAAATTTCGGCGAAATTTCTAAACGTTGTGCAGTCTAATAAGACGTGGTAAATTGTGGTTCGTTTACACATATCAAAGTTTGAAAGCGTTTGCAAGGGTATTTTTTTTTACAGTGATTATTTCTGCTCTTAATTCCTTTACTTGCTTATTGTTAAGTTGCTCTTATTTTAGTGGTAGCTATTTGTTTATACTTTGCTTTTATTTCTTAGGTTGTGCTACAGGTTGACATGTATTACTTCACACGTTTTTTTTCTCTTTTTCATTTGTCCTTTATTGTCCGAGTGCGTCCGTAGCCCCAGTACTTTAACTACGCAATAGAACATAAAATTCTGCAGCCGCCAAACGTAGTTGAGAATTTGGTGGAAATTGAGGTGTTATTTGAAAATGCTCTAACCTATTTTGTTGAACCGGTAATAGTATTTACCAGCTAGAATTTGTACGTTCGATGTTGTTAAAGGTGTTCGCAAAAAGGCAACTCACAATTATTTTCGACTAATTTCGTTCGGACTTGGGCTTGCTTAACGCCGTCAACATCAAAACCACCGTACCATTAATACAACAACAATGGCAGAGAGAAATAACATGTTTGGCGAGTTAACAAGCTTCAATAAAGAGGGCTTAAACCCAACGAACACTGTAGTACACCACAACACATTTATAAACGAAGCAGGCGTAACCAGTCCAATAACACGCGGTCATGCCGATTTTGAAGATAGCATAGAGTACTTTGACGATCCAGTAGACTTTAGAGCAAAGGTAAGCGCTCAAAGACGCTAAAATACGGCCGTTTACAATTTTAGATAAAAAAACTGGCAAAGTTAGTTAAAGAGAGCAAACACTTGGTGGTATACACTGGCGCTGGTATCTCAACCGCAGCGTCACTACCTGGTACAAATCTACAAAAAACACGTTGAAAAACTTCCGCGTTAATCCCTGAACACCCACTTTCAACATCAAACAGCGTTGACATGATTTTTAGATTACCGTGGTCCTCAAGGAGTATGGACAATGAAAGACAAAGGTTTAGAAGCACCAAAAAGCATTTCACTCGAAGCAGCACGCCCAACAGTACGCCAAAAACCCTTCCAAAAGCAATCGCTAACAGAACGTAAAGTATACTCACATGGCACTTGCTTCACTTGCCAAGGCTGGCGTATTAAAAGCAGTAGTTACAACAAATATCGATGGACTACATCTGAGAAGCGGTATAGACAAAGAAGCTGTACTAGAACTTCACGGAAACGCACACACTGATAGTACGACATGAGGCATTGGCGACAGTGCACTAACTAGTTTTTTTCAGCTGGAAGCGTCATCAACTTCGGTCAAAGCTTGCCAAAAGAAACTTATGATAAGGCAGATAAACACTCCATGAAGTCTGACCTTGCTTTGGTACTTGGTACGTACACTCTGCCTTTTTTGATTTTGCAGGCGCACGGCGGTTCGTTGTCAGTACTAATGGCCTTCCAAGGTACAAGTTTACGTGTCAAACCAGCTTGTATGTTGCCTCAAAACTCATATGAATACAACAACGGAAATATGGTTATTGTAAACCTTCAAAAGACGCCTTTCGATGAAAAAGCAGCTGCTTGTATTCGAGTAAGTATTCAATTATACACTTGCAACCATATATACCTAACCGAAATTGTAGGGTTCAGTCGATGATGTTATGCAGTTGCTCATGCAAGAGCTCTCAATGGACGTAGATATGACTCTACCAGATGGTACAAAGTTACCTGAAAGAACGCTACCGGATATTGATAGCATCCACAACGAAAAACGTAAAAACGTTGCAAAGGTTCGTGAGCATAGTGTACGTAATTGTAGTTAACTCTATATGTCTAGCAAGTAAAGACACTTAAAAAAAAGCAAGGAGACCTGATAGTAGGTACTGTAAACAACAAGAAACGTGGATGTTTCTTCGTTGAGAATCAACGGTTTGATACACAAACCAAGAAGGTGCTGGATAAGCACAACAAAAGCGATGCACTATACGTTGCTAACTGTGCCAATGGCGATTTTACAATTTCATCAACATGCGCCAAGCTTATCATCGGTACGGAAATTACTTAGCCTTACCCTCGCTTACGCCTACACAGAGCGATGTGAGAACTGTAGTTTTACTGTTACAGGCAAAGTTATTACAGCTATTGGAGAAGTCATAGACACAACGAACTGTACCCTACATATTTGCGTGCCAATGTATACATTAACAATCGACAAGAGTGAGGTAGGTTTCTTGTATTTGTTGCAAGGCCAGTCTAGATACTAATCATGATATTTAAGAATATTACTGTGGCTTGGAGAACACCACACCTCCTAAAGAATATCTACACTAATAGATACAAAGCTGTACAAATTGTTTACCACAAGAGCTTGCCTGCCTACAAAGTGCCAGAAGTGTCAGAGGTATGCTGTTTTTCTTTGAGTCAAGTTTATCTTACAGTACTTAAGGATAATATTACCGAGACGTATATCACTCATATTGTTGCCAACGAGCTTCAAACAGAGTTGGTTATACGCGAAGGTATTGGATATGCAACCACTGTACGTGAAAAGAAAATAGCAGACGATAAACTCGAGAAGAACTTAAAGATCATGGAGAAGGCCTTCAGGGCTATGGTAAATATTAAAAAAAAAGAAGCAGTAGCTAGCGGCAATTCTGATCCTAATTTTCTCAATTTTTAAATAGTGACTCCAAAAAGACGTAAGAGGGACGACCCAACAGCATACTTGCACTGAAGAAGCGCTAATGCTAATCCTCAAAAATTCTTATTATTTGTAAATAAATGGCCCACCGACACTTTTGAAAATTGACAATTGTTCAAGTTAACTGCCGCTCTCAACACTTTTTTAACAGTCGCCCTTCGCCAGGAATAAAGTAACCACAGGCGAATGATTTACACTGCTTAGGACAACAGTGGCATTTTAAGGGGAGCCTGCGAATTTGGAGATAAGTTAAGCAACCATTGATTTTAAGGTCAATTGTGAAATTTAACTATTTAGAATACAACAATGCGTGCAGCTCTAGTTCTTTGCCTTGTAGCCTTTACATTTCTTTATTACGTCGACGCAAGGGTTTTATTTGACTTTACCACCAGAGACATCAATTCCAGAAGATGGTTTGAGGTCAGTGACACCGTCCGCTCTGTAGGTACGCTTACCGTTCGTACACCAATTCGATGAATGATTACAAGACCGCTAGCTCTAATACTTTGCGCTAGGAATGTCTTTCGCCACGATTGGAACTCAGACAGCGCAAATGTTTAAAAGAGCGATATTTTTTGCCCTATTAAATCCCCAACCAAGTACGTTTGACCAAAACTGTTCTTCGTTCAAAAGCTGTAAAAAGTACATAACACAAACTAGAACGGTCAGGTCTTTCTTTACTTTCTCAAGTTTTATTTTCAGAAATCACGTGGAGTGATCTTTTTTTACTTCCTTGGCTTTTTTTGAATAAAAACTCGAACAAAATTTATTTATTTTGGTGATAGATGGTGCTGCTTTTGCGAGTAGACAACGTAATGTCAGATGGAATCTAAAGTCTTACACTCATTTGAAATTAAATATCCGAGCTCAAGGAAATAGCAGTCGATTCTCCATTGTCTTATTCTCGAAGAACCAAGAGGATGAATATCAACAATTTTTCTTATTGGACGGTGACCAGTTCACAGACGTCCTATTGCCTTTTGAAGACTTTGTAGCGTTTAGAAGAGGTACAACACGAGCTCTTGAAATTCATTTTTCTAAATTGTTGAAAGGCGTGGTTATTCCTGATGCAGATCCTATTGACACTAAACGTCTAAGAACCTTCGGTTTCCGAGTTGCTGGTGGCGTCTTCTTTGAGCCAGAAGAGAGACAATCCGGTCCTTCTTCACTAGAAATCAACACTGTGGAAGCTGTAACACTCCCATAAACGATTGTGTAGTGGAAATAAACAGAATTCAAAACCCGTATTCATTCATAAGTCAGCCGTTTACTTAACTCAACTTAAAAACCACATGGGAAACGCTGCAGGACGAACGTTAACTGCCAAAACCACTGCAAATGAGGTAGCTATTCACCACAAGGCAAATTTAAAGGGTAAAAAAGTGGTAGTGACAGGTACAAATTATTTTACCTCACTTGTCATTATCCTACCTTAAAATACCTACTCAGGCGCTAATGGTGGGATTGGTATGTATTCACGGTGTTTTGAAGCGTATTCATCGTCGTAGGATACCAAACAGCTCGAACGCTTGCCAAAAATGGCGCAGACACTATATTAGCATGTAGAAACGCCGATCGGGCGTCAAAAGCAGTTAATAGTATTAAGGAAGAGCTAAAACGTGACGGTATCGATAGCGCTGTAGAGTACAAGCAGGTACGCCATCGACGTGTATTCTCAACAGTTAAATCCATCCAAGCTTGACCTTTCATCCTTGCAATCTGTGCGCGATTTTGCAAGCAATTTGGATGTGTCAAAAATTGACATCCTGATACTTAACGCTGGTCAGGATAGCCACTGTTTTAAGGATCTAAACCTATACTAGCTTGCCTGTACTCAGATAAGAAGGAAACATCAGAAGATGGGTTTGAGAAGCTTATTGGCGTCAATCACTTTGGGCACTTGTAAAAAAAACTAGCAAGCTAGTTTTTGATACTTACTTTCTTGTAGTTTGTTAACTCACCTCTTGCTTCCTGAATTGAAAGCTTCAGAATCTTCACGTGTTGTAGTGGTATCTTCTGAGGCATACAAGTGGGGTGATTGTACGTATCACGTTTTTCAATCTGTTTCCGTTTAACATACTCAGTACAGCTGGACGACATAAACTATGACAAGAGATCATACCCAGTACGAGAAACCAATCTTACAGGTATTAACAATACTCTGTGTAGCCTTTAAGAGCGTATGCAAGTAGTAAGTTGGCCAATATATTCTTTATGAGTAAGTCAAAAAAGCCCATTTCATCTCTAATAAAGCAAAGCCGAATTGAATACGAGACTACAACAGCAAGGTCATAAGATCACTGTAAATGCTGTTCACCCTGGTAAATGAAAAAATAAGTGCCAGGATTGATCACTTTCTTAGGTGCTGTCTGGAGCGATGGACTCGACAAAGTAATTACTTCTTGGGGCACTTTCACTAGGATTTTTGAGCCAGCATTTAAAACTACCGAACAAGTACATCCACAATGAACAACACGATTCTAACACGAAACCTCAAGGGAGCGGCAACATCTGTACATGTTGCTTGCAGTCCAGAGTTAGAGGGTGTTGGCGGAAAGTATTTTAATGATTGCAACGAGCAAGAAATGCTAAAATTGGCTAAAAACCCAGAGCTAGCTAGTAAACTCTTTGACTTTAGTTTGAAAGCTGTTGGACTTGACGAAAATGGAGTACCAAAGAAAAATAAAAATAACTGAAATTTCATCTTGTCTTTTGAAAACACGTGACATATTTTTGACTATTACGAACAAAATGGCCTCTCCAACAGGCAAAAACGTACAAAGTACGACAGAACCAGAAATTGAGGTGCTAGGAAGCAGCGCAAGTGAAAACACGACCGTTCTGGACAACTTTCAAAAGCAATTCGCTCTACTGTCTAAAGACAAGCGAACAGAGTTCCTTGCCGCTGTTAATACCTTTGATGTACGCTTTAAGAGTTAGTTTACGTAAAAATGATTTATTGACGCGTAGGATGAGGAGGAAGGCGCTGACTTTGGCCAGCTATTAACCAAGCTGGACAGTATCGTTGGTTTGTACCGACAACTTTCTTTTTCTTTTTGTCCAACCAAATTGTATCAAGTGTCATTCAAGCATAGGAGGAGAGCTCACACAGAAGTTTAAGGAGATTACAATCGAAAATAAAGAACCTCAAGAAGAGCCTAAGATTACCAAGTCTCCAACCGCTACAAAAAAGGGAGGATCTTCCATTTTGAAACGCGTTCAATCCAAAAACTTACCAAGCACGTGAAAAATCGAATTTTACATTACGAAAAGCATACTTACCAATGTGTAGAAGAACGTATCGATCTTGAGCTTGGTCCTGATTCTGGCACTTCTCCTCTACAACGCATAAGCTCTGTGCGTTTTGCTCCTCACCAAAACGATGATGGGGACAAAGACAAGAAGGTGAAGCTAAATGTTGGTATGTTAAATGTTAATTAACTCGCTAAATATTTGCTGATCTTGTTTTAGGAGGTGTCATTTACTATACACGTATTAAAACACTGACGTCAGAGCTAAACACGTGGTTTACAAAGATACAAGACGAGTTGTACGATCTGGAAGATGGTCAGTAAAAAACCACAAAGTGTAACAACTAACATTTGAAACAGGAGAAGAATTCTTTATTGATAGAAATGGACAACTTTTTGGCTATGTCCTCGACTTTATGAGGTAAGCAACCACGTGTTTTCGATTAATAGGTAACAATTTTAAGGGACAAGGCTAGAGTGGTGCTACCTCCCGAACCACATAAGCAACAACAATTATTTAACGAAGCAGAACACTTTAACCTTCGAGCATTAGCACATATAATTACACGTAAAACCGGTGTACGCTCACTTTTTACTCTGTACACCGCAGCTGAATATCTTGCAGTCATTTTTCTTTTGGCGCATCACTGGTGGTTCCAAATACGTTGTAGACAATGGACTTGGCATCCACAACACTGGAGGTGCAATGTGAAACGTCAACAAATTGCAACTAACTCTTCAAAGATGGTCCGCTGCGTGTTGAAACAGCTTTTCTACCTGTTACTGGAATATCTAAATCATCGTTCGCTCTTCGTGTTAACGACCGCATTGTATTTGGTCTAACAAAGGCAAAGAACGATGAAGACAAGACTGAATCCCATTGGGTATTATTGGTTTTTTCAAACAGATTTCATTGTGGCTAAAATATTACTTATAGATGAGATGGCGTAGGCCAAATCTATCATCATCTAGTGGTGTCTCTGTAGTATCAGACAAGAAGAGAAGTCTTCTTACAGCAAGTATCGTGTACGACGCAAACAAGAGCACTGTCATGTTTTATTTGAATGGCTTGCTAGTTGGCAGGTTCGAGGTAAGCTCATAATCACATAACCAATAACAGTACAATACTGACATTTCTCCTCGTAACAGGACAATACCTTGGCAAAAAAACAGTGGGCTATATTTTTCGAACTAGCAAGAAGAGACAAAATTTTGTGCCTATCAAAAAATGAATAAGTTTTTTGTACATTTTTTTTTTAAGTGAAGTTGTACAAACACAGTCAAGAATAATAAAATCCTGTACGCTCTTTGAATGCACCTACATAGTATTGGTATCTTTTTTGTTGCGTTGTATTTGCTTCTAGGCGTGTGTACAGGCGATAATCATCCAAAACGTCACTATTTGCCTCTATTTAACGGTCAGCAATAATATCAAGCGTAGTCGTTCACCCACAGCGTAGATGAAGACGATTTCTCAATACCTACAGTAGAATACTCATCATTAACGCCTCAAACCTTCTGGAAGGATTATGTCGCTGAAAGCCGCCCAGTGGTACCACAAAACGTTAAAACAACATTTGATTAAACGCGTAAGGTCATAAAAAACGGTATAAACAACTGGAGCGCTCTAAAGTAAGCGATTTAACTCATTCCACGGTCTTACACAAAACAAAGGTGGTCAATCAACAGTTTAACAGAAAGAGCGGGACATAATCGCGTTTCCGTTGAAACATCAAAGGATAACGACTTTTACTGGTATGGTGATAGGTTTAAGCCTGTAACACTCCTCTTTCGTCAGTTCTTGCATGTACTTGAGCACCCTGATGGCCACCCAAACATGTACCTTGCCCTCTGCGATGCAGAGTAAGTATATCACGTGATATTCGCCTTTAACATGTGGACTAGTGCGCTTCCTGAACTACTTGATGATGTACAAAATTTAACCTTCACGGAAAACCTCACTCCATCGAGTCAGGGCTATGTTAGTTTTTTTGTTCACGTGTTAGTTGCACTTTAACGTTTATGTAGATATCGTTATGGATGGGAAGAGGAGGGCAGGTATCAAAGTTACACTTTGACGAGTTTGAAAATGTGATTTGCATGGTATGCACCAACATTTAGTCTTGAATCTCACCCACATGATCAGACTCATGGTTCAAAGTCGTGGACGTTAATCGACCCCACCTACACTGACAATCTATATGTAAAAGCAGGAGACTTCTCAAGGGCGATTCCTCCGTACAGCATGGTACAAACCGAAGCTTGGTAGAAAAGTGCGCTAAAGCACATTGCAGGTGGATATCAACAATCCCGATTTAAACAAATTTCCGTTGTTTGCTGAAGCACGTAAACACACCCTCGATATATCAGAAGGAGATTGCCTTTTTGTACCTTACTCATGGTGGCATCAAGTATCATCTTCACCAGGGTACAATACCTCACTTCACTAGGGCATATTTCTGACGACTTTGTTAGGTTTAACTCTGCTGTAAACTTTTGGTTTGAACCGCATTCGACTCTCCTAGATCGATTAATGGGCGGCTGGATTAAAAACCTTATTTTAACAAAGGTAAAACCAACTCTAACACGCACTATTATCCTATCTGATAAAGAAACCAGGCTATGGAAGAAGAAGAAAGAGAAGAATTGTAGAGTAAACAAAATGTTGGATACCTGCACAACCTGTCGTATTGACCCAACTATGTTACTCGAGAACATACTATTTTCAATTCACCATAAACTAGGCACTGTAACACCTGCGAATATTGTAATTATCAAACCAAAGGCATTGCTTTGGTCGATTTCATGGTTTCACCCTTTTTAACTTTTTTTCACATAATATTTTTAGAATTGAAGTCACTCGAAAACACTAATTAAAAACGGCACTAAACCACTCATCTGCTGTATTAGTTTATGAAAGTATAGCTTTCCTTGTGTTGAACACCCAGGCCAAAAAAAAATGAATTTTCTGTCAGTTACTTGCGATTTCTGTGTCAACTTTTATTGGTAACTCCTGGAAAGTTCGCAACATTTTGCTAGCTTTCCTACTCTTTTACCTAAATACACTACAAAGCAACCCACAACAAGAATGACATCGAAACAGAAAAGCCCTTGCATTGGTATTGACCTGGGTACTACATACTCGGCAGTGGGATATTACGACAACGGCAAGGTCGAGATATTCACCAACGAGTCTGGAAAGCGCACTACTCCATCCTATGTCGCTTTTTCAGAAGGCGAACGTCTGGTTGGCGAATCAGCCAAGAACCAAAGCTCCTACAACCCGAGCAATACGCTCTTTGGCATCAAGAGGTACGGATTTTAAGGCGTCTTAATAGTACCTAATCCATGTCGATCTAGATTAATTGGTAGAAAGTTTCACGATACGACAGTTCAGAATGATATGAAGCTGTGGCCCTTTAATGGTACGAACATACGATGTGCAGACCCACTTATAATGTGTGTACAGTTGTGAACAAAGCCGGAAAACCTCATGTGACAGTCGAAGGAAATAAAGAGTTGAGCCCTGAAGAGATCTCAGCAATGGTCTTGAAGAAAATGCGTGACATTGCCGAAGCAAAGTTAGGCTGCGAAGTGACGGTAATATCACACCTAAAAGCATCCAACGTATACTAATGATAGCTCTAGGATGCCGTAATCACTGTACCCGCATACTTCAATGAAGCTCAAAGACGGTCAACTCGCGATGCTGTACGTTGGCATAAGTGTTTATTCCTAACTAATACCACTTAAGGGTATAATAGCCGGACTCAATGTTCGCCGAATAATCAATGAGCCAACGGCTGCATCATTGGCGTATGGCTTGAACAAACTTTCAGAAGAAGAGAAAA
Organism: Trichosphaerium sp. ATCC 40318; assembly: GCA_038496445.1. Classification (NCBI taxonomy): domain Eukaryota; phylum Discosea; class Flabellinia; family Trichosidae; genus Trichosphaerium; species Trichosphaerium sp. ATCC 40318. The sequence continues at coordinate 368,795 of JALMLS010000516.1, forward strand.
ACGTTCTCATTTTTGATTTGGGTGCGTCAAACGTGTTGTTGTATTAATCGACATTGATCCTTATCATGCATGTTCTAGGTGGTGGTACATTTGATGTCACTCTGCTAACTATCGACGATGGTTTGTTTGAGGTTAAAGCTACAGCAGGAGATACTCATCTCGGCGGTGAAGACTTTGACAGCAAGCTTGTCGATTATTTTGCAAAAGATTTCAATAGAAAGTACAAACTAGACATTAGTGATGACAAACGTTCATTGAGAAGATTGCGTACAGCCTGTGAACGCGCTAAGCGTACTCTTTCATCTTCTAAATACGCAACAATTGAGATTGACTGCTTGCACCAGGTACCTATTTCATTCTCAGAACGCGTTAGGTTAACAACTGTATTCTAGGGATTTGACTATAGCTGTCGTATTTCGAGAGCAAAATTCGATAACCTATGCAACGAACTGTTTCTCAAGACATTGAAACCTGTAGAGAAGGTACTCAGAGACGGGCGCATCCCAAAATCTCAAGTACACGAGGTACGTGTATCATGCAAAATATTGTTGAAAAACCATCTGATCAACAACTAACTGTTCATGTCTAGGTTGTTCTTGTAGGTGGTTCCACTAGAATCCCAAAAATTAAGAAGTTATTGTCTGATTACTTCAATGGCAAGGAATTAAATACATCTATTAATCCAGACGAAGCTGTAGCTTATGGGTACCTTAACAATACTTAATTCTAGGAATTTTTCGATTACTAACCTGTTTTTGCGTTGTAGTGCTGCTGTACAAGCTGCAATTCTGAGCAATAAATTTGAGAACGATGCTCTCCTTGACAAGATATTGTTGTGGGACGTGACTCCTCTTAGTGTAGGCCTTGAAACTGCCGGTGGTATTATGACAAAGCTCATACCAAGGTGCATCAAATCACAGAATCGTCAAGGACTGCCTACTTACTTTGGTTTTTAGCAATACAAAGATTCCAGCTTCCGAAGAACAAATCTTTTCCACCTTCGCAGATAATCAGACAGCGGTGACTATACAAATATTTGAAGGAGAACGCGCAATGTCAAGGCATAATAGGCTCCTCGGACAATTCACTCTCGATGGAATAGTCCCTGCACCAAGAGGTACTTTCAAAACAGAGGTTACTGAAGAACAGTTAATTGACAACGATAATAGGTGTCCCTCAAATCAAAGTCAAGTTTGATGTTGATGCTAACGGTATGCTCACCGTGACAGCCACAGATGCTGCCCAAGGCAACAAAAAATCAATTCAAGTGACGTCAAACAGCGATAACTTGACCAAAGAAGACATTGAGAAGATGAAGGAAGAAGCAGCCAAATACGAGGAGGCAGATAAAAAGGAAACTCAGCGTATTCAAGCCAAGAATGGTCTGGACGACTTGGCTTACACCATCAAGCGTTCAGCTAACGACCCTAAGATGGCAGATAAGCTCAGTCAAGGTACGCTTTCTTTTACTGCCTGAAAGTGGTGCTAATACCGAATAGAGGATAAAGATAAGCTTATAGCGGCATCGGAAGAAGCCATTAGGTTCTCACAACAAAATCCAAACTTGGAAGCAGAGGAATACAATGCCAAGAAGCAAGAGTTGGAAGAGGTCGCCAGACTGTTCCAAAATGTGCGTGTTTTTTTCTTTGGTATTTAAACGAGCGCTTTAACTTAACTCCTGATTAGATGCAAGAACATTCCTATCCTACTGACAGTACTGGCGATGTAGAAATGCCAGATGTCGTACCAGCAGAGACCAAATCAGTGCCTATTGTTGAGGACATTGACTGATAAATATAACACTAAATTAGACGTGTGTTCCAAATAAAATTTTATTACAACAAACAATTCAGTTAGTAGTACTCTAGCAGCATGTCAAAAGAGGCTTTGAATGCAACTAATATTGTAGGACTATTAGTGTTTGCTGACGGAATATCTGGAAAGACTGAGGCGTCGATAACACGTAATCCATCAATGCCTAATATTACGTTACAAAAAAGTTACTTTTAGCAAACTGAGCCGTACCCATTACGCGAAGGTTCGTGTCCACAACTGCAAGTGGATCAGATGGTATACCCATTTTACACGTGCCAGTAGGGTGTGATAATGAAGCGGAGAAGTTAACGATGAAGTTCTTGAAGAGGTTGTAAGCATAAAAACTTGATTGTTGTAAAAATATAATGTAAAAATATAATGTACCTCTATATCCGCATCTGTCGCTGTAAATGGTAAAAATAGAGGGAAAACAGGCACTCCCAAATCTACAGCATTCTTGTACATATTGAGCGCATATCTGGTGCACATTATAGCCTTGTCAAGGTCTTGTCTAGCCAACATAAACTGAGGATCAATAAAAGCGTTCTCTAGTGGATCGAGAGATGCAAGAGTGACGTTTCCTCTACCCTCAGGTCTCAATAACCCAACAATGGTCGCTCTCAGAGACGCCAAGAACTCGCAACTTGGTCTACCTGAAGTTTCAGGTCCGAAAACAAAGAAAGTAGGTGGCTGGGTATTTGTTATTTCAGGCTCTGGTGGATCTGGACGAAGGTATCGCAAAAAAATGAGAGGATGATCTTGAAGATTCTGACCAACGCCAGGGAGGTCCAAGACAACTGGGATGCCCATATCGGTGAGGTGCTGTGCAGGTCCAATACCAGACAACATCAAGAGTTGAGGTGTTTTGAATGTACCAGCAGACACAATAACTTCCGCGTTCGCATCAATTGTGAATGTCTTGTTCCTTCGGATAGAAAATACTTCAACACCAGTAACACGTGATCCATCAGGAGAAATGATGAGTTTAGTGACAAGGTGGTTCAGCATCACTTCCAAGTTGCGAGGTCGAGCACCAACCAAAGGTCGGACAAATGTATCGTATGTCGTCTCCCTTACAAGGTACTCGTCGCCTTGGTCAGGAGGGAATACGAGTTGCTCCATGGAAGAGATACCATACTGATCGCCTGAGTTGTATCCGGCAGAGTTAAAAGGAAATCCAGCGGCGGTTGCGGCTTGCACCATTTGATCAAAAAATGGTACGTTTTCTGGAAGGGTGTATACTCCCATTTTCCTTTCTGTAAAGTGACGCCAAAGTCCTAGTCTATTCCAAGACCATCTCGAATCGCCAAGGTGATTAGCTAATAAATCCCAATCTTCCCTATTTCCCCAGAGATGAGCCATTTGATTGTGTGTGTTGCATCCACCCGCTATTTTTGCTCTTGGTATGAAAATCTCGCGGTTGGCAAGTCCTGGTTGAGGTACAGTATCGTACTCCCACTCCATGAAACTAAACTCTGGACTCCTAAACAAGCTTATCAGTAAAAAGCACAAAAAAAAAAAAAAGAACTTTAATTTATGGCGACAACATTTGTAAATTTCACGTGCCTTTGAACGAACACAGAGCCATTTCGAGCATCCCATATCGGTACTTCAGAATCGTGACCTCCTGCTTCGATTAACAAGACAGTTTTGCCTCTGAGCTTGGAAAGCTGTGATGCTACGATAGAACCCGCTGTACCGCTTCCAACGACAATAAAGTCATAATCTAATAAAGAGTTAACCTTTTTTAATTTTTCCTTTGCCCAAAATAAATAGGTAAGCTTACTTGTTCGAGATACTTTTGTTTCGGCAAATAGAGCCAAGCACGCGATTATTAGAACAAGCACGTGACCAAAATTCATGACAAAAAGTATGAGCAGTTGTTGCTGCCCAAGTTGTGAAGATGGAGAAATATACAAAACGCGAACACAAACTTGATCTGTACAAGTCAGGTATTCTGACTACCATAATTTTCCGTTTCGCCCCTGTTAGCGGTTTCTTTAATACATAAGCAGTCGTTGTTTTTTTTTCTCCCTGTTTGCTGCAGGCTTAGTTTTGCAAAATGTCTACTACCAAGTTAAGACCCAAATTAAACTGCACTCACGTTACAGCCATGGTAGTTATCAAAGAGTGACTTGAGATCCTTTGTGTTTAATAAATGTCACGATATTTCCTAAACGAAGTAGACGGCCGTGGCAATGATCTAGTCTATATTTCGCGTAAAATAAGAAAGTACCAATGGTTTTTTGAAATGTTTTTTTATTTTCCTAACTGCGTGATTATTTTTGTTTTTTGGTTTTGTTCGATTACAATGGCCTCTTTTGCAACGCAATAATACACTGACTACATATTTAACTGGGTTAAAATATTACACTGCTCCTTTGCTTCTCGCGACGCTTGTACGACAGCCACGAGCTCTTCCTTTGGACAAGCCTCTCCTATTGAGAGATATTGATGCTAGCAATCCGTTAGAGATTTTTTCTGATATCACAAAAATAAAAAAACAAATCTTACCTTTACAAGTACATTTGAGCCTTGGCGTTGAGCTGGCTCTCTTTGGAGGCATTGACCAACAAAATCCTTGAACGCAGCACTCCACAACTGAGGTTGTTTGAGACCAGGGATACCCTTTGTTGTAATCAAGAAGAGAGCACGCAAAGGAGGATACTCCTACAAAAACTCGTTAAGTAAATTATTGCCAAACAACACTACAAACAAACAAAAAAAGATCGCGTGCAAAGTAATAGCGCGTACCATGTATGGTGGTTCTCCCTCAGCCATTTCCATAATCATAATACCCAAACTCCATAAATCAACCTTTTGATCGTAATGTTGACCTCTAATGAGCTCAGGCGCCATCCAGTATGGCGTACCAACAATAGTGGTACGTTTTTGACGCTTTTGCGTGAGCTGTGCAGCGTAACCGAAATCGGCAATCTTAACAGTGCCGTCAGATCCAATAAGGATGTTATCTGACTTTATATCACGATGGATTCTATGTAAACTGTGAAGGAACAACAATCCTTTCAAGGTCTATAGCAACTTAGTACGAAAACAAAACAAAAGTGTGCGATTAAAAAAAACCCACCTCGCCAGTTACACGAGCGATTTGTCCTTCTGTCATTTGAACAGCTTCGAATTGTTCGAGAATCTCAGTTAGACAACCGCCGCCCATATATTCCATGACAACCCACAATTTGTTTTGCAAGAGGTACGACTCTATGAATCGTACAATATTGTCGTGACTACTCGATCGCATAATATCGATCTCGTTAATCAATAGCTTCATGTTTTGCGTATTTAGAGGCATAACCTTGATAGCAATAGTCGTATTCTCAATAACATCTTCTGCTTCAAATACTTCACCAGCAGCACTAAAAGAAACCAATTAACAACATACACAATATTCATGAATAACTACATAATAAATTCAAATTAAAAAATACCCTTCGCCGATCTTCTTTAAGCCTTTGAATCGTTTACGAGGGTCGTCACGGCATATAAGGTCTTCCAACAAGTTATTAGTCTCTTGTGGAAGTGGTTGTGGCTCGGCCTGAGGAGCTGGGTCCTCTTGACCATTGGGTGTTGCAGCATATTCCTCATCAACACCAGGTGGTGGTCCAGGGAGCTGACTAGCTTGGTACGTTGTTTGAAACTCTAAAATATCCAATACAGCGTCACTATTCTGCACAACTTCATCTTTTGTAATATTTGAGGATAAGAGCAATGCCTCCCATTCTGAAGGCAATCCCTAAAACAAATCATCAGCCAACGCAACGTCATACATATCGACAACTTACTCTGAAACCTGTCTTTGAATTGAAATCCACATGAATTTTATGCTTAATGTCAAACGGATTAGAAATCTCTAGCTCGAAGTCTACGCCGCCCTTACTCTTTTTCTCTAGAATTAATATATCAGATATTTTATCCAACAGATAAAGCGGCAAAAAACCAAAGAGGAAGGAAACAAACGCGCGTAAAAATAAGGGGTGAAGTGAACGTAGCGTACTTTTTTTAACTTTGCCTGATATTGCTTTACTTGTAAATTTTTTAGTGCTCTTCCAAAACGATTTATTGCGAGGGCCTGTCGTGCTTGCGCCACTGGATGCCATTGAGGACGTAGTGGATGATTGCATCGTTGGCCCTGTACTGCCAGGGGACGTTGGTTGGATAGGTTGATTGTTCTGTGGTGAAAGAGTAGGGGATACGCCTAAAGAGGAACTTGTTGGCAACTACGTTTGGTTTTGAATGAAACTACGCCACTTGCTTGCAAAAATAAAGCAAAACGTCGCGACGAAAGGCGAAACTTGCAACAATTGCGCTTGCGTGTAGTTTTTTAAGTACCTGATGTTGGAGTCGCGGTTGCTGTGGTTGGTCCACCCGTTGAAGGACCTCTTCGAGGCTTTGGTGGCAAAGGTGGAGGTTGTTGATTTTTTGAGTTGGGTTTAGAGTATGCCTGGCTCAAACGCACACCGGCTAATGGTAAGTAAGTTTTAAATGATCAGCTCTAAACACTAAAACTCGGCTGGCTCGTATTTTCAATACAGCACGCAGATACAATGAGTGGGCTGTAAATTTAGACGAAATGTAGAGCGTCTGTGGGTTTTTGCTTCGTAATTGTATACAACATAATACATGGTTAGTACGCACCCTGAGTTTCATCGTTGTAAGACATGTTCGTATTTTCCAATCAAACAAACCAAACTATCTCAGGTACATGAATTGGGCTGTACACGCCCGCGAGGTTATAAATTGTTGGTTCTTTGCAAAAAAACTTACAATAGAGAAGACCGAAAGTCTAGAATAGTCTTTTCACTTCTAAGCAGCGACATGGATAAAGCAGGTGACAAAAAGCAAAGATTGATGTTAGTACTGTTCCCAATAACCATTATGCGCATTCTTACAAATACTTTAGTCTTCTCGGCCCTCCAGGTTCAGGAAAAGGCACTCAAGCACCTGTACACTAAATATGATGAAGTATCGTTCGCTAACAAAAGTTTTTTAAGAAACTGGTTAAAGCCACAGGCTCTTGCCACCTCTCTACTGGCGTGCGTGAATTGGCTATAAGGGCACTTATTCACATCAACTAACGCTTTTAATCAGGATATGCTCCGCGCCGCTGTTAGCTCTGGAAGTGAATTGGGTACGTCTTATTTCAATGTAGTGAACTTAGAGCAAAAGTGTTTTATTTGTGTTTCTCCACGCGTGAATGCGCAAAAATCATTAATTTTTGGTGTAGGCGAGCAAGTTAAACATGTCATGCAAACTGGCGGCCTTGGTATGTTGTATAGTACCTATTTATACGGTGCTAACGTATTTTGATAGTATCCGATGATATTATTGTCAACCTTATCCGTGAGAACATCCACACTCCAGAATGCTCAAAGGGATTTATTTTGGATGGTTTCCCAAGAACACTTGTTCAAGCTGAAAAAGTACGTTTGTCACAGACACAACTGAACAAAAAAAATGCAGCTGTACTCACGTAACCACCTAGCTTGATGAAATGATGAAAGAGCAAGGTGAAGCTAATGTTGATGCTGTTCTCAAGTTCAACGTTGCTGATGACATTCTCGTCAAACGTATCACTGGTCGTCTCATTCACAAAGTACGGCCAAATTACGCGCAGTTCCTACCTGGTTTGTTTTTTTTTTCTGACACGTGATTTCAGGCGTCTGGAAGGTCGTACCACACCATTTTTCATCCGCCAAAGGTTCCAATGACTGATGATGTCACTGGAGAGCCTCTCATCCGCCGTTCTGATGACAACGAAGCTACATTAAAGAAGCGTTTGTCTACCTACGTTAATACCACTGAACCAATTGCTCACTTTTATGCTGACAGAGATATTTTGTTCAACATTAACGCTGAGCCATCGGCTGAAGAGGTCTGGGACCAGATTCGCGCTGTTATCTCATAGATTAATAAAATTTTGCGGCAAATGCCGTTTTCTCGTTTAGTGCGTTTGTAATTTCGTCGTGGTTAAACAATAAGCGAGGCGTTCGTCACGTAGCGAGAAGTTCGCTTCGCATTCCGAGAAGTTGACTTCGCAGTGGCAAGTGTGTTAAGTTTTGTGCATTGTTGAAAAATTGGAGTTTCCAGACGTCTACTTCTGTAAAATCTTAACATAATTATCAACAACCAACACACTACACAACATGGTACGCCTTCACACTTCATAAACCAAGCGTTTACGCTGACACTTGTAAAGGCTGACCAAGACACTGAAAAGCACAGAGAACTCTTGTACAAAGGTACTATCACGTTATAACGTCATCTTTCTTACTGTTGGTAGTTCTTGTAGTCGGAGATATCGGTACTTTCACCTTTTTCACGACAACTGATCCTAACGTGCGCAGGTACTGGCAAAACATCAATTATTAAACGATATGTACACGGAATTTTCTCTATGCATTACAAGTCTACGGTACGCTTTATTAACGCGCTTATACGCCTTACGTACATACTCTGACGTCATTTAGATTGGTGTAGATTTCGCTCTTAAGGTGATGAACTGGGACACCGCCACTACTGTAAGACTACAACTTTGGGATATTGTACGTAGCTTGAGTACTTAAATTTAAATTGCGACAACTTTTTTTTTTGTAGAACTCTTAGCTGACTTCACTTTTCTTCTTGTAGGCGGGCCAAGAGCGTTTTGGTAACATGACCCGGGTACGCGTAAAAAATTAAGCACAAGTAGTCAATTCTTATTTTACCGCTAGGTGTATTACAAAGAAGCAGTAGGCGCCATGGTAGTATTCGATGTTACTCGTGTCTCTACCTTCGAGGTACATTTTATTTCAAATTAGTTAAAACAATTTTTTTGCTATTACTGCTTCTGATAGTCGTTTTAGGCCGTTCAAAAGTGGAAGAGCGACATCGACATGAAAGTAACCATTCCTGGTACAGACAAGCCTATCCCTGTAGTACTTCTTGCAAATAAGGTACGAAATGCTCCTTTTTTTTTTTTTTTGGGTCTCGTTTGACATTTAATAGATCGATCTCGCAAAGGACGGTTTCACCAAAAACAAAGAACAAATGGACAAGTTTTGTGAAGAGAACGGGTTCTGCGGGTGGTTCGAAACATCTGCTAAGGAGAATGTAAACATCGATAAAGCTTCTCACTTCCTTGTAAAAAACATTCTTGAGAAGGTTACACAACAAGAGGAAACAAAGCCAAAAGACACACTTGATCTCAATGAGCAGAATCGAGAAGAATCTGGTGGTTGCAAATGCTAGACAATCCTGTAAATTATGTGTAGGCGGTAACCAAGTCTATTTTATCTAATTTTTTCTAAATAAACCCTTTTGACATTTGACTTGTGGTCGTTGCTTCGTTTCGTTGTGTACGCGTAACGCGTTCGCACACGGTCAATACGTGTAAATCTAGTCCACGCTTTTAAGTCAAAAAAACGTACTTTGAACCCACGAATTCCACTCGACAACTTCTCCTTTACTTCCAACAAACGCTACAGCGAGCTTTTCCCACATACCGCTTGATACAATAAAATGACTCAAAACCGGCGTAGACAGAAAGCTGATGTTATGAAATTGTGCGTGTTAGGTGTAATTAGTGCTTTTGATGCTAATGTCCGGGTCAAAGGCTGATGAGCAACTACGAGGTCGATGTAGAAGGAGATCAGTACACCACGTTAACAGTGTACTTCCCTGGACCCGCTGATAGCAAGTGAAGCCGTTTTGTAACGTCAGTTTAACGAATTACAGGTCCATACGACGGTGGCGTGTGGAGAGTTCGCGTAAACATCCCACCAGCTTATCCTTACAAGTCTCCAAGCATTGGGTTTCTAAACAGGATTTATCACCCCAACGTTGATGAAACGTACAATCTTTGCTGTTAGTATGTAAACACTCCCTCACGTGGTTTTAGATCCGGCTCCGTTTGTTTAGACGTTATTAATCAGACTTGGAGTCCAATGTTTGGTATGTTTTGGTTTTTTGTTATTTACAAGCAAAAAGCAGCCTTCAAGCCTAACTTTTGTTTAGATCTCGTTAACATTTTTGATGTATTTCTCCCACAACTTTTGTTGTACCCAAATGCATCTGACCCTCTTAATGGAGATGCTGCAGCGCTTTACATGCGGAGCCAAGAAGCTTACCAACGAAAAGTTCTAGACTACGTCAAAAAATACGCACTATCCAAAGATCCCTCCGCTCAGCAAAGTACCTCTCCAGACACCTGCGCAAGCGATGATTGCGATGAAGATAGCTTGAGCTCATTAGAGAGCGACGGATCTGATATGTCTGACGATGATATCTTCGGCTGAAGCATCCATTGCTAGGAGAAAACAAAAAAGTGACTTTTCTGCGTGGTAGCTTTTTTTTTGTACATAGAACTACATCTTGTAAATATTAGTATGTTGTAGAAGCATTTATTCTTGATATTATTGAGGCTCTTTGTGAGAACATACACGTAATTCAAAACACGATACACGTTTATTTGCATGCTATTATACTTGGTGAATGTGAGGCGCTGCAGCAGGGAGATTGTCTTCAGTGAAGCGCAGAGATTACTTTTTGTTGTACGATTCAAGGTATTCTTGTTTCAATCCAAGAACATTAATGGGCTCACTACTGAACGTGATATTGTACCTACATATTTGTTAGTGCTAAATCAACGTTTAGTTAGTGTCGACGTTTCGTATTTAGCGGCTGAGAAAGTATCTCTGCATTCCTCCTCGAACTAAATCAAAAGGTGAGTGGACAGCTTTAAGCTTTAAAGGTTCGGCACCTCCATTGGGTTTTTTTTGAGCCAGTGCATTGTATAAATCAAGGCGATCATAGGGCGTATTCTAGTTGATGGATTGTTCCTTCCTCTGGTGAACCATTAGTATCATAATATGTTAGCTCTTTAGGGATGCCTGTGCCATAGTCTGTCGTCTCGAATAAGTACAGAGCCTTTCTTCATGTTCACCCGAAATCTAGTCATTCCTTCATAGCCACTAACTACTCGATACTCTTCATCCAACTCTGGACCTTTTGTGAGTTAGGTAAGCCAGGTGTAGAGCGATATGGAGACTTGCTTGTAACTGTATGAGATCCTACGCGTAGTTGTTAGTTTGGTGAGTAAACAAGGCCACTCTGATTACCTGGTATCACTTCCAGACTTCCATTATCTTCGTTCACATCTTCAAAGGCATAATTTACAATCATTTGCGCTGGTGGACTTGCAGCGTAGTTTCCATAGTACTTTTGAAAACGTGATTAAATGCTCAAGTGTAACTGCCGTACTTTCCACAGGTGGGCTGCGTCAGTGTGTAGAGGTTGATCATCGCTGCTTGGTGTATTGGTATTACCGCTATAGAACGTCAACGAATACCCTGCGGAAAGTGAGATGTCTCAAATACTTGGGCTTTATTACCTTTACCAATAGTGCTTTCGAGCACTTGGTGGACGTATTCGTTTGCAACAACCTCTTCAAATACAAATGGTCCTGACTTGGGCGGTATATGTTGCACATGTCCCTTACTGTAATTGAATTGAGGATCACCGTGCTTCATGAGCACATCAAAATCCTACTCGAGTTCAATAAAAGCACGTGACCGTTTGACAAATAACGTTGGCTTCAATCGAACCTTGTGCAATTTGGCAGTCAAAGTGTCACAAATGGAATCAGGCACAGCGTGTTCTAGCACTACAAAACCTTCTTGGCTCAACAAGTGACCTATACATTTCGTGACGTTCAATTAATTTCTACTTTTTTTTACAAGTCGTTGTGTGGCCAAATTTGTTGGCGTAACACGCTGTTTTGTACGCGAATTAAACGTACCTAAGTGTGCCATGTCGAGCGGTTGCTTACAAGATACATAGTGGTTGATTGGGTTCTGCTTTGACATTAAAGCGTAGAAAACTGTTTTTGAAGTGTAAAGAGTTTTGTTGACTTTTTCAGCGTGTTTTATTCTCGGCTACGCACCGCAAGGATGAACGACGGCTTCGTGTTTGTAGATAAAGTAACGTTTAATAAATTTAAACAAAATGAAAGCGTAATTGGCTATTACACAAGCAGATACAAGCACTCTACGCGAGAGACATGGCTTGAGCGCATAGAGAACGGCCAAATCAAATTGAGTATGTCAAAAAACTATTATCGTGCGAAAACTACTTATGCATCACAGATAGCGTTGTAGTAACAGATCCTGACCAATTGCTGCAAATAAATTGCATACTTGAATACCACCGCAGCCCATGGGTAGAACCACCAGTTCCAATGGACTTTACAATTCTATATGATGACGCTGACGTATGACAGATTACAATGTTGCTCAAAATAACAGTGACGGTTTTTTTAGTTTGTGGTAGTAAACAAGCCACCTGGTCTACCAGTGCTACAACAAACACTCTTTTACAAACACACGCTATTGTACCTTATACGGGAGCATATAAACAACAGCTACACCTCTCCAGTACACCGGCTAGGTAAGTGCAATATCAAGTATGCTTGCTATCGTTTATTGTAGGACGAGGAACTTCAGGAACAAGTACGCAAAGGTATGATTTAATTTGTCACTGACCGCGCACGTGCGTAGTTGTTTTCAGTAAGCATAAACGTGCACATGCAGCATTGTGCAAGTCTTTTCGTGATCGCACTATTACCAAAATATACTTGGCACGTGTACAAGGCAAGTCACTATTCTGTTTGTCAATAGTACTCTTTTTACTAATTCTACTTTGTAGGTATCGTCGAAAAGGATGTGATACAAGTGACACAACCCATTGGACAAATACCTTTTTCTGCTTGCAACTCAGGTTCCCTCTGGGTTGCACTTGATACTGGTAAACCTTCATCATCCACAGTAAAAGTGATCAAACGGTTAGAAGAGGATAATATGACGCTTGTACGGCATCCCACAGTTGACAAGCAAACTGGAAGAAACTAACATGGTGGTGTTTTAGGTTCAAGTACAAATACAGACTGGTAGAGCGCATCAAATCAGAATACACTCGGCGTTTATTGGACATCCACTTGTGGGTGATCCTTTATACGCTCCGGGAGGCTTACCAAAGGAAAATCCAGTAATCGTAGATAATGGTGAGCCGCAATTAATTCCGTTTTTCGATTACTAGGATTCACTTTGTTTTAGGCGTAACACGAACTGTTGTACCTGGTGATTGTGGTTATGATTTACATTCGTGGTACATCTGTTTCAGTCACCCTAGTACAAACGAAAACGTCAGTTTTATAGCGCCACCACCCGCTGTGTATTGTAAGTATGGTATAACATTAAAACCAGACACAACTTGAAGAAACAACATATCAATTGAAAAGTATTCGCGAATTGAGGAGGACACTTGACACATTTTACACATATCACCTCAGATACCTTTCCATTACTGAATTGGCTTAACTGGAGAAGCTAATTGCTTTTCCGCTAAATTGATAAAGTCACTAATTTTTACTATTTCGCTAATCAAACATGTGACCAATTTGCCCACCGAAAATATTTCACTGAACAACTGACGGTTTAAAACCGTTAAAACCACACCACCATAAACAACATAGCTCCGACATACTGCACTGTTCTTAGTAGCGTCAAAATGGTATTTGGGTGTTCTTTGTTCAAACACAGCAAGGTAGCATTCATATTCTGTTGGATAGCCTTGATTTTGTCCCTGGGATCCATAAATTGCCTGTGCTTGCTTATTGAATACATTATTTTACGAGGGCGTATAAATGAGGAAGGTCACCATGGTTGGAACTCCTTGATCGCAATAACCTATCTGATAGGCATCATACCGCCTTTCGGGCTACCAGCCCTATATTTAGTCTACAGCCCATGCTTCAACAACGATTCCGAGGTGTGTTGGTCCGATATAGAAGATGCCTATCACGCCTCTTTCCTATTAGGAACACCTTGTGATGAATTGAAATGGTACTGATAGATACAAGATAGTATGGCACAATGAGACCTTCTTCTACTCTTTTTTTTTTAATATGTACATGTACGCTATTATCTTAATAATAAAATATTGAAAACAATCCAAATACAACAAAGAAAGCTCTTTCTTGAGTTTTTTTTTTCTTAATCATTTTCGTTATTAATATCGCTCAAAAAGTTGGCTATGTAGGCAGGGCATTCCATGTCTTCAATACCTGTAAATAATTTTTCTTCTGTAATATCTGAAGGCAGGTTCCTTAGCATGAGTACACACTCCTCAAATCCTGTGCGTATAAGAACCTTGTGATTGGCTTTGAGAATGCCGAGAGCAGTGCGGTAGAGAAAGACTTCTCCCTCCATCATAAAATTGTCCCAAACACGGCCAGCTATACGCAAAGGCAGTGCGCGACTGAATCCAGTTAAAAACCTATAATTGAAGTGAGGATGGCTTATGAAAGACAATAATCTTTATGTAAAAGAAGGAGTGGTACTGTACCAATCAAGCAAGTATTGTTCAGGTGAAATTGCTAGTTTTTTGAAATGTTCATACAGTGTTGGTAGATGCTTGTAGAACAGCAACTCATACACTTTCACGTGTCTCAATATCTATATAAACATTAAATTGATCTGTGATTTTCCTCTAGTCTGTGAGCGTACCTGCTTAACGTCCATTTTGAACAATGACATGAAAAAATGATTGTTAACCAAGTTGCAAAATGTCTGGAACGTTTCATATGGTTCCCTAATTGGTTGTTAATTAACACCACAACGTTATACACAAAACACGTACATATATAGGGTTATCATCCCCGCTAGGTAACTCATACCTTGCACATAACCAACGTCTGGCCTATTGAACGCACGTGTAAGTTCATTAATTGTAATACCGTTTTTATGGGTTTTTTTTAAATCAAGGTGGGATGCTGACCTGTAGGCCGCGTATGTCTCGAGCACCGCTGTCAGTTTTTCGCATAGAGGACCACCAGTTTTATATAAGTTAGTGGAAGGGAATGTACGTGGTACATCCACCTCTATAAGGCGACGTGTTGTTTGTTCGCCTACAGAGAATCAAAACATTGTTCGTGCCAGGAGTCAAGGATATGGATGGATGGTACCTTTCTTATGTGCTATTGGATCAAACACTTTTGATGCATGAATAGCTTGTTTGTGAAAAATATTGTATAACTTGGGTGTTATCCGCAAAGAATTACCTACTGAGTGCATCCAGACCTGACCTCTAACAGATGGTGGTACCTTCAAACCTGATTAGGAAAAAAAACAACATATTGTTTGGGTGTCTTACGCCTTGATAATACAGGTACTTTATCTTGACTTTGCTTCTGTTCCACATAATGTATAAGTAATACAAGGTAAAAACTGTAGGTGACGCACATTTGATCCCACCTGGGCAGTATGTCGTCTATCCATGCTGATTCTAAATTTTCTACTTGGCGTCGTTGTAGTCTCATTGCTTTATCTCCTTTTGACTGCTTGCGCATAGATCTGGATCGCTTCTCCTTGACATGTGGCCCTCCAGTTATCTGATTCAAAAGCATTTTTACATGCTGTGAAGCTTTGCGTGGTCTAGCCGGCTCAACCTGAGTTTGTTCAGGCTCTTTGCTGACTTTGGTCCACTCTGCTTCTTCTTTTGCAAATGCTTCTTGTCCGTCACCCGAAGGTCTATGTGTTGGCGCCTATCAACGTGATTAACACCAACGCTTATAGAAACCAGAAATAGGTTGGGTGTACGTCAACGTCTGGACCCAAGTCAACTTGAACAGTAGACATTGAGTATTTATAAGCATCCAATCGCTCACGGAAACTGTCCAATTCCTGTTGTAGCAACGACCTCCTTGTAGATGTTGGTGCGGATGGTTGGTCTACTAGCTTTCCCACTAGTGCTAACGAATTCCAATATCCACAAGTAACTTTAAAATAGGTAAGCAACGTCGCAACAGAGGAGATAGTATAGTATACAACCGACAAACTTGTTTTTAATTATCCCAAGTGAGTGCATACCTTTTATAGTATTTTTGCCAGCCAATGCTTCTAGTGGTGCCGGAATCAGCTGTTTAGGCGCGTCAGCCTGTGCCACGTATTCTTGATACCGTTTGAGTCCCCAAATCATAGCCACTCCGTCAGAAACACATGCTGACTGAAAAGCCTATACAGGTTTGTTAGCACGTGATCTGTATATATTTGCGAGAGGTGGTCTTACCCCAGCTGCAATCGCCGTTATTTTTTGACTACCTAGAGTACTTTGTATAAGCGTAGGTACATATCGTGTTTCTGTATCACCATGGCCAAGTTGGCCATAAGCGTTCCAGCCCCCTAAGCAAGAGTGTCAATGTTGTTGTAATCAAACCGAGAAAATTGAAGTATTCTATTGGTACATGAGAAAAGCTGTCTTGGTGTTGTTAACGCCAAAGAGTGGTACGATCCACCTGCAATACGAACAACTGGTGGCAGTGATTCTACTAAAGTAGGCTTCATCTACATAAAGGGTAAGGTTAGAAGGCACGAAAATATAGTGTGTTGGTGACAGCACCTTATCCTTATCGTCGCCCAGACCAAGGAGACCATCTCGCCCTTTTCCAAATGTCCAAAGTCTCCCCTGCATGTCAACGAGCATGGAATGACTGACTCCACACCCAACCAATTTAAATAGTATATCTAACAGCACAATTAAAAACAGTGATTAACACGTGTAAAAGGAAGACCTGTATTGTCATCCATCTCAATAAGAGTTGGATGTGCAATGTTTTGTTCATCACCAAGTCCTAGTCTACCATTGGATCCTAGACCCCAAGAATATACTGAACCATCCTCTAAAACGTGATAAAATTTAGGAGAATTATATGACACGTGTTATTAGCATACTTGTTCTTGCTAAGGCATGTGAAGCGCCACTGGCAATTTCGACTATTTGTGATAGTGATAATATTTGTCTTGGGACCTATTACAATATTCTTAGCTCAAAACAGTGTGGTCAGGGTTGGAAATACCGCTTGAAAGGTGTCAAAATTGCCGCCACCCAGCTGCCCGTCAGGTGAGCCTCCCCAGGAGTAAACAGTGCCATCGCTATCACAATGTTGTTAAAACCTTTCAAACCAGTCAAGTCACTTTACCTAGCAAGACACAACGAGTGTTCGGATCCCAAAGCTACAGCTGTGAATGATTTCTCCTGTAGTGCCTTTTTTTCTCAAATCACATTACTTGTCAAAACTACTTTTAGATCTTCTGTGTACCTTTGCGACAATTAACGTTTTAATGAGGCAGGGCACCGCGCGATCTCTAGCATCACCATGTCCAAGCTGACCAGACCAATTCCATCCCCATGAATACAAATCGCCGTCACCTCAACGGTATGTCAATTATGGAATGTAATAAGACGCATCGCACGAGTAATAGCCATAGCGTGTTTATTGCCCATCGCAATATCGACAATATCTTTGTCTTTAAAGTATTCTAGCGCTGTAGGCTCTTCTATATCTTCTGTCTCGTCTCCCAGCCCGATACATCCTTTTTTTGTTAAATCAGTACAAACCTTGTTACATACCATCTCCAGCTTTTCCCCATGCGTAAACAACCCATGGGAAGGTTTGCTCGGTCATTTTACAATGTGAAACTCCTATTTAGCGTGACATTCATTCAATTTTCACTAATTGTACTCTTTAGAGCCTTTTAACACTTGGTACAGAAAAAGGGAAAAAACGGTGTGCCGTGACTTAATTGGCACGCTCTAGAAAAAAAAGGGAAAAAAAAAGCACACTGAGAAAAGGTATGCATTGGCATCCGGATGATTTTGTACTAACAAATAGAACTTGTCAAATGAAACACTGTTGATTTTTTTTTTACAATAGACTGTCGAGCACCACTACTATCTGTGCAAGCAACAACACAAAAATAGGTGCAAAAGATTGGAAACAAATGTAAGTCCTTAGCTTACGTTTGATTCTTTGTGCTGCTACGGTCTCTTTTATGTGCTCTTTGTTCTTTATCCTTTTTCTTTCTACGATGAGCACCTGCTTCTCTGTGCCTCAATCGCTCAGAAAGCATAGATGCTAGGTAATGATAAAACCTTCCAGTCATGCCTGGATAATGCTCAAATAGGATATCCAAGAAATAACCTTCTACCATGTATACCTCAGTACCATCCTCCTCTGCTAATACAGAAGCAGATGCTGGCTTGTTCTCAAGAAACGACATTTCTCCAAAGATGCTATCTACACCACCCGGTTTAATCTTGGCGAGTCGTACCTTCGATGAAGCTTTAGAATAAACAAATTCCAACTTGTTGATAAAACGCACCGATTTGCCACCCTTGGCCTTTTCTACGCGACATTCGCCCTTGGCAACCTGGTAGATACGTTGTAATTTTTCTCCTTCTTGGATGATAATTTCATCCTTCTCGTATGTGATGCACTTTGCACCATTAATAACGCGGTCAAAATCTTCGTCACTGAGCATGAGTGAAGATGCCGCTTTTTCAGCAGTTAAGCCTAAGGAAACATCTTAAATGACAATCCTATCAACTCATTAACGTACTGCTGCTTCTACTGCGTAATTGTGAAGACGATAATTGCTAACAAGGCGAGTTAGCTTCATGAAAATTTAATGGATTTTTTCGGTCGTACAGACTCAATGGCATCAACTTCTCCTCGAGGTGTGTTTTGACCAGTTCCTGTCTCTGTTTTAAGTACTTGTAACCACACAGATCTCAAGAATTCAACAGTTTCCGCATTGTCTTCAGTAGCGAAGACATGTGTCTTTGATGAATTTGTGACAATGTGGAAGTACTTTTCGTGAATAAAGACATCTTTAATATTCTTTAATTTGAATGTTTCCTAAAACGGTAATCCAGTTAAAAAAAAGCAAGCTTATTTGGAAGCAAACTACAAATATACCTTGACTCGGATACCGAACACCTTGGCGTCAAAACAGACGTATGATTGGAATATAAACAATACGCCATGTCGCAACCTTCCTTTTTGTTTCATGGTACAGCTCTTCTCTACGAGACATTATTAGAATGCCGTCACAAGAATAGAATGACTTTGAAACAAAATTAAATCGGAAAGTAGAGACATACCACGAATAAGGAGTTGGTCCCGTGGTATATTAAACCGTTTACAAAGTTTAGAATCCTTAGAAGTGCCGTCCTCTTCAGCTTGCTCTGGCTTATCAGTCTCATCTTTCCGTACCTTATTACCAGATTTACTGCTCAAGTTTCTTAGCCGCTCTGCGAGCTATAAAACACAAGTTAGTATGGCTACACTTGACTGTACCTAAATGACAATAGTAGTTACCTTGAGGGCTAGAATGCGATTTAATTTTTCAGAGACTATTGGGTTTGTTTGACACAATTTTAGTACAAAGTCGGCCTCCATCACCCACAGTTCCATTGTTTCTGCAGCAACAATGGAAGCTGTAACTTTACCCTTTTTGCCCAGCATCGACATTTCGCCAAACATTTGGTTTGGACCCATCGTAGCAAGCGCGACATTTTTACCATTTATCATCTTTTCTACGCGCACTTTACCAGCTTTAACCCTGAATAACCTATCATTAACACTCCCAGATTCCAAAATCTGGTCTCCTTTTTTAAGGGGAACGACAGTAGCGCCTAAATAAAATTAAAAAAAAACCCAGAAAGAACTCAAGTGGGTGACGTGCCTGTCAGTAACAGCTTCCAATCACGCTGATTGAGCTCTGTTTTACCTTCGTTGGACGCAGTAGCATACATGGAGGCAGATATTTGAGCCATAGTTGCAGCCCTTCTGAAGGCACCAACAGGTGGTGCAGAACCATCGCCCTCACGCAATCTGGATATTCTCATAATCTCCTTTTCGTCGTCCCACACTTCAGAGTCAGATATAAATGCCTACAAAAAATCAAGTTAATACAGGGATACCAAAACAAAAGGAAAAGAAAGATAGTGATAGGTGGGTACCTGTATTATAGACACTTCTTTGAAAACGTAGTTACAAGTGAACCTCTTTACTTTTCTGATACTTGTAGCCATATTAGAGAACTTGTCAAAATTTATCCAACCTTCCTCTGTCTTGCTTGGGGCACAGTCATCCCAAAAAGTAAAATCTGTCAAAAACACAGCTACAAAAAAAGTGTTATTTCGGTTTGATAAAACAATGGCACTTTACCTATGAAAGGGATGCAAGGAACGCCTTCAGGGACATCTCCTAACGTAGTTCTATACGTTTTGAAGTTTCTACTGCTCGCCATGAGTTTGGTTACTTCCTCAAAAATTTCTTTTGACTTTTGCGGAACGACCTAAATATATACCGTCAACAACAAAATCATTCAACCATCACAACTAAAAAATACGTACAGCCCACGATTCCTTTAATCTACTAATTGGAGAAGAGTGAAGACTGGCGAGTACTTCCATAACACCATTAAAGTTATGAAATTCCATAAACACCTAATTTGTACAGTGAGTTCATGTTGTGTTGCGATTACGTTAAAAGCATAAATGTAATAGTTTGTACCTTGCAAGTCCTGATAAATTTGTCTATAATCTCACCACGCGCTTCAGGATCTGAGAGTTTTAATATGGTGGTTGTAATCCAGTGGTACACGCGATTGAAATTAGTAGTCAATTTAGAGACGTTAGGTGCCAATTCTTCGTGATCTTTCTTGTTCCACACTTGATTTAAGAATTCCCTTGGGCGAACGTTCTTGAATAGCGTAGCCTCCATCAAAGTCATTTGGCGTGCTAACTCTACTGGGTCAAGATCGGCAACAGTAAAATCCTTCTTATTTTTTGGCACTATAGATGTAGGAGCGCCTTTTAGATCGGGTTTCGCAGGTTTTTCTACGGCCTGAAAACGTTATTAATAATTTTTAATTGTAAGCAGCACACTAGCAATACCTGGAGGTGGTTTTTGATATTTTTTCTCATTTCTTTGGCAATTTTTGGATGAAGCATGGATAAATGATCCAGGAAATCAAAGAACATTTCTTGCAAATCCGAATTATGCGCCAAATCGTACGGCAATTCGCGAAATATCCAATATTGGAACACGTCCATTACCATACCAGCACAAGGATAAGTGTCGCCCTCAAATCTACAACAAAGAGTCAAGAGAGCCACAAAATAAAAAAAAGAATTGGAAGAACAAAAGTGTCGGCTGCCTTCAACGCACTCGTCTGGTACTACGGCTGGTGGAGCGTGTACATATTCATAACGAACAATGAGACCTTCCATCACTTCTCTTGGAGTGGCATAGGCGTAAAAGGTCGTGAAAAAATCACTTCTGAACTGATCGTATTCAAACAAGGTGTGCAGTGGCGCTTAAACCCGTCAGCAACAATAAAAAAAAATAAAAAAGAACTAGAGAACCGCTAAAACTGGTGGTAATGCGTACCTTCGTATGGCATGACCAGGTATTCAAGTAATTTTTCAAAAGGACCTTGAGAAATTGGTTAGTCAACACAGACTTTCTTACCTTACGAAAACGCACCTTTGACGAGCTTTAACGAGTTGGGGCGCTCCTCGCCAATAAAATGAAACATGTTTACATCGTGAGTGCTAAATTGACGGTGTTCTGTTGTATCTTCGTATTTTAAGAGAAGGTGATGCAAGCCGTTCGCTCGCAACCAAAAGAGCAGCTGTTGTTGGGACCATTTTGCAGGATCAACTATTAAATTTAGATTCTGTGCATAAAATGATACCTTACTCTTTGCTGGCGGCTGGTAATGCGTTTTAGATCCGCGAATGCTCAAGGCTCTCTTCAAGGATGCGTCTTTTTTACTCTGCTAGAGTTAAAAATACATAGTTTGCAAGCGAGAGCGTACCTTCTTTTGGGACATATTGCGGTTGAGACAATAATATTAATAATGATCAATAACGAAATGTGGACGTCTGTTGGCGTATATTAAACGACAGGAGAGAAAATTAGATACCCCCAGTGGCTAAACTACTGTCTGCCAAAGTAAACGCAAAAAATAGTGATTTTACGCCTTATTAGCCGGTTATTAACCTAAAGGTGACGCAAAAGGCTGTCTGGTGCGAGAATAAGCGCCTTAACAATAAATTCAGCGTGCCTTAAGTAATAGTCATCCTTATTATTTTTTATTTCTTACTTTTTTGCACCCAAGGTCAAGCGTCTAGAAAAATAATACCATGGGAAGAGTACGATACATCCGTATACGCTGTATTCCTCAAATTTACGTAGGGTCCACAACACCACCTAAAGCGCCTCGCAGCACCAAAACACTGGATGTTGCGTAAAATGAGCGGTGTCTTTGTACGTTTTTCTCATGTTTTACACCCACTCACGAAATCAGGCACCAAAACCTCAGGCTGGTCCACACGCCGAGAGAGAGTGTCTACCACTCGTTTTGTTGTTACGTAACAAGCTCAAGTACGCTCTCACTGCTAGAGAAGCAAAAACAATTTTGCAGAATCGCCTCGTAAAGGTTGATGGTAAAGTGCGCAGAAACCACAAGTACCCTGCTGGATTCATGGGTACGCGATATTTTACAACTACTGACCACCACGATGCTTACCGACGCAAACAGATGTTGTACGTATTGACAAAACCAACGAGAGCTTCAGATTGTTGTACGATACAAAAGGACGCTACATTGTACACAGAGTCACCGCTAAAGAAGCAAACGTACGTAAAAAAAACCTCTTATTACTCAATTACCACACCTCGCCGTACGATATGCGTTCTAATTGATTAATCGCAGTTCAAATTGGGTAAAGTCAAGCGCCTAGGAATTGCCAAAAAGGGCATTCGCTACCTTGTTACACACGACGGTCGCACCATCCGTTATCCTCACCCTGACATCAGACCTATGGACACTGTCAAAATTGATATCAAGACTGGAAAGATCTCCCAGTTCGTCAAATACGAAGTCGGTACTTTGATCATGATGATTGGCGGTAAGAACAGAGGCCGTGTCGGTCGCGTACAAAACATTGAGAAGCACATTGGTACGTTGTTTTGAAAGACAAGCAAAATAGTTAACGCCTTTTCTTCTTCAAAACCACTTTTTTCTTTTCTCCCTGTTTAAGCGGTTTTTGAGCGACGACGCTAATATATTGTTTTCTAGGTACTTCCGATACCGTGTACATTAAGGACGCCCGTGGAAGACAATGGGCCACTCGCCCAAAGAATTTGTTTGTGATTGGCGTATCCACCACATCTTGGATTTCTCTACCAACTGGCAAGGGTATCAAACTCACCCCTGTTGAGAGACGCGACCAAATGCTCAAAAACAGACCTAACTTGGGCTAATTTGATTTCAAATAAAAAAAAATGTAAACCTTTTAACCACCATTCGCGACTTGTGTTTTTTTTGCCTGTCTTAAGTCCACAACGTAAATAGTCTCCTTTGTGCTCCAACATGTCAAACGCCAACAAACGCAAAGTTGTAGCAAAGTTTTGTTTCAGTATTGTTTACGTAAGCTGTAGGCTGAGAGCGATGTTGGTCCCAACCCAAAAAAAATGCGCGCTGGCGATGACATTGACACTGATTTTGAACGTTTGTCTGCAAAGTATCCTGCGTTGGCGGCTGTGTACAACGTATGAAATGTCTATGCCACCTCATTTCCGTTTAGCTTACATAAAGGGCCACAAGGGTCTCTACGCTTGAACTGGAAGGATGTCGCGGCTGTACGGGTATTTACACAGTGTATACTCAAAGACACGTTCAATATTGAAGTAAAGCTACCAGAGAACCACCTCATGCCTACTGTAAGCGCGTAGTAGCAAAATTGAAGGAATTTACTGTTTCAAGGTTCCTTCACGATACAATTATATACAATGGATACATCAACTCATTCAAGAAGACGAACCTTCGCCACAGGGCGTAACTGGTATTGACATGTAAGCAATTCCACTACATTTCAGTGATGACTTTGTTAGAGGGTGTGGCGCGTCGTGTATCTACCCACTCTTGGGTAGGGCTAAGCATGGATGGCACTTCATAGGGACAGATATTGATCCAGAGTCTATCGACTTTGCCAGACAGAACGTTGCCGCTAACATGTGGAAGGATGATATACGCATTATACAAGCCACGAAAGGCAAAATTCTGCTGGATGTTATCCCTACAGACCAACGGTATGTCCCATGTATAACTGTGGCTAAATCATGCCTTTGTAGATACGATTTTTGCATGTGCAATCCACCGTTTTTTGAGCAAGTTGAAGATAAAGTAGACAACCCCAGTACTGTACGCTCACTACTTTTCTTGTTTTCTTAAATCACATCAAGGTGTGCAATGCTACAGATGGTGAGCTCGCTGTGGAGGGGGGAGAGTTGGCGTTCATCAAACAAATTATTACAGACAGCTTCCAGCTCAAGGATACCATCACGTGGTATACCTCACTCATAGGACGGAAGGTAGGCAACCTAGAAATGGATGTAACTAAAATAGCGTTAGGTGAATTTAAAGAAATTGAGACGCTTTTTACAACAGAACAACGTGCGTCAGAAGTCTGGGTTGTGGTTGACAGGCTGGTACAGGTCAAAAATATTAGATGGAGCGAACTGTCTCAAGGTAGAACCGCTAGGTGGGTCATAGCCTGGTCGTTCAGTGATAAAGGGCTACATGCGTTGGAGGTTGGCACTTGCAAAAACGTATTTGTTGTTCTAAGTGACTATTAGGCATCAGCGCAGACGCTTGGTATAAAGAAAGGAAAGAGCCGATACACATTACAAACGCGGGTTGAACCCAAGGCTTTGTTTACAATAGCAGAGGGTACTGGTTTTTTTTGTCATTGACTGCTTTGGCACCTAGTAACTGTAAATTAGAGGTGCTCCTCAGTATGGATGCCAAGATTACAACCGATTTTGCGTCGTATTCCATGAAGGTAGCGTAGTCTTTGTCTGTTGCGCAGGTGTTAATCTTGTGCTAATTAACCTTAGGGGAACATGTATCAAAACTCAAGCTGGTGGCAAAAAAAGGTAGGCGCAGAAGCTGGTGGTGATGATGACATGGCACCAATGTGCCGCCCACCACTATTGTTTGCGTTCACAGTGAAGCTGTTCGACCTGGCAAGTGGTGACTATACGCTACAGATACAAAACAACGAAAACAAACCGAATGAAGCTTTTTACGAGTTCTTTGTTGCATTCAAACTTGCAGCAGTCCCGCTTCTTGCTACAAAACAATAAACAATAGATTTATTTAAGTTAATTTTTGAGTGACTTTCAAACATACGACTCGCTCACTCTCTGTAAATAACATTCAAGTAAAGTGCCATATGTCTTGAGACAATTCATGCTTCATGTGCAAATCGATTAGACATGATAATAAAATCACGTGATTCTAACTTTGGAATTATGTGAAGTTGTTTAAGTAAGGAACACGGTTTTCACCTAAAACTTCACCACAATTGAACAATGGGCAACCAAAACACTGTAAAGACAGTAGCGGATACGATCGATGCTTCAGAGCTGTTAATGGGGGCGTTTGAAGCGATACCCACTGAAGTATTAGTTGAAATATGCATATATTGCACCGTTGACGGTTTAATTCACTTGGGACACACGAATAGGGCGTTTACGCGGTTATTAACGAAAAAGTCGGTTATATGGAAATACCACTACTGCAACAGCGACTGGGCAAAGGCTGAGATCTACAAGGCAAATGCAGAACAAGATTGGCACAAGTTATGTATAGAACGCTACAGGTACCGTGATCTATCTATTATTACTCTCTGATGCATAAATAGACACTTGTTCTACGGTTTTGGTGCGATTACTGTTAGTGACTGAGATAACACGTGTAGGTCTCCAATTACCACGTTCAGCCATGTATAGAAGAACAAAACAGTACCCTAATGCTGCTACGGCTATTAATGTTGTCGGTACAAAAGGGTGTAAGTGGTTTGCCTTACAGACCATGTATGTAGGTACACGCCATGCTGGCTTGGATGATGTCATTGGTAGTTTACAGAAATTGCAAACTGTAGATCCTAAACGTATGCTCTTAGTTTGTACCTTGCGGTTTTTTTGACAGGTTGTAGTTTTTGCAAACTTGACATTCAACAAAATAGAATTAGACGCATGTACATTCAGTCTCAGCAGCAATCCTTTAATTATTGTGCTCAATGTGACAAGACCCGACTACGTTAGAGAGAACATGCAGGTCATTGATTCAGTGTACAAAGGTACTTAATTTGTGGATGCTTAAGTACTTACTGTTGTATTTTAGACAAATCCCTCCGCCCTCCGTTTATTGTACTTGTGAATGAGCAAATAGACGGGCATTCTCCCGACCTGAGAAGAATTGCAAAAGAGTTAACATTGCTTGAAAGGGTGAACAAGAGCTATTTTATTCAGGCAATCTCGTCAACAAATTCATTGGGCATGGTGCGTATGGCTCAGGCCGTACATTGGCTCCTGCGTGACGCAAGAGGGCATCCTCCAGGATTGGCATTTAGTGTTATATTCTCGTCAATCTTGTAAACAAAAAAAGAATAGACGGCATGGGTTTGCTATTTCTCAGTCAGGTTTATTTATTTTACAGTAAGCTCTTCTTTTGGAAAGCATTTAAGGTTTTTTTGTGTTTGGTAGTTGCAATAGGTTCAGCTAGGCTTTAAAAGCTTCTTTTATCCCTATTTCAAAATTGTTAGCTGTTAAAGTGCCGAATTTCATGTCAAGATTATCGTACTGGTCTGTTCTTCCTCTGATAATTCTTTATTGGGGTACTTGACAGCGACATGTACAATCAAGTCTCCGTATTTGCGCGCACCCATGATGGGCATACCCTTGCCTTTCACTACAACTACGGACTCTACAAGTCGGTTTGTTAACATTGTGTATTTTGTTCATGAAGGAGGTGTACCTGGTTGCGCAATATCGTCATGTTCTACAGTCACCAGTTTGTCGTCGAGATGTCTTATATTTTTCCGAAATCCAGTGAGTGCTTCTATCAACGTTATCTGCATGTTGATGTGGAGATCGTCGCCTGTCCGTTTAAAGGATTGATGTCGTCTGCTGGACACTTCAATTACAATATCTCCAGCTGTGTATCCAGGAATTTGATCGCTCTCACCATGCATACGCTAATTTGTAGTGAGAACTACGACTTGGCTCTCTTTTCTGTGCACAGTTGTACGTACAATCTCGTGGTTGTCCGGGACTCCAGGTGGCATATCCACTTTGAAGTTGTGCTGTACCTTACGTACGCCGTTGTAACATGATTCGCAAGGCTCGTATCGTGCAACTTGTGCCTAATGGTTGGAGGTGAGGAACACTTGTCTAGACACCTGAGGAGCGTACAGAGTAAGTGTAGCCCGTGTATATCTGCTCTAGTGTGGCGTGCAATTGCAAATACTTATCACGTGTATATCCACGTGCTACATTATAGATTAAACGTGCTCTCTTGTCAAGTGACAAAAGGAAAACTATGGCAATGTGCTACTGTTCAATCAGGAAATAAAAGCGTACTTCCAGTGTGACGCGGTTGTCTTTGATTTGTTCCGCCGCTTTGTACTGCAGTTATAACGTAGTACGTCCCAGCCCCTGCGAGAGCCAACAAGATAAACGTGTAAACAAAAAATTCAACAACATCTAAACCTGTTACACTTTGAATGCTGTGGTGTTGTGCTACGTACCTATCTATGGCGTATTAGATGCGAAATGTAACAAATAAAGAGTTACGTACAATTTTAATGCCATTATTTGGTAGCGATCTACGACCTTGCTGCCTAACGCGTTGTACGCTCGCTTCTCCTGACGTGGCACTTTTTGTACGTGTGGGCACATTACTACGTTTACGTGATAGTTCAACGCTCTTAGAGCCTTTCAGAGAGGTGTCAGCGCTCATCGCAGTTGGTAGAGTCAAATAATCTTGATTAATGTGCAGCTGGCGTTTGGCACCCAAAACTGCTCACTTTTCGCCAAAGTATTTACAATTACTCTCGCTACATACACATACCGACATGTCTTACAGTAACTCACAGGTACAGTACATTATTTAATAAGCGCTCAAAAAGTGTTGGTGCACGGTATGAATCTATTGCGATTGAAAACCCACGATTACCGTGGTTTGCACGCAATGGGCTGATCTGTGATTTTCCCTTTCCGTTGTGGTAATTCGCCGCTAGTAGCCGTTTTTACACGCTACGCTACTTCAGTTGATTCAAATCGCGTGTGTTAGCTTCCATTAACGCCATTTTAGCAAAGAGTAAATCCAAATGACCTGGACCGCCTTCTGGCCGATCCACAGAGCCAACGCAAATCAATGTTCAAAGGCAAGAAAGGAAAGCGGGCGCAGGGCGTATTTGGTACGTAATATATGACAGACTTGTTAATTACTTGGCGCGCATCGCAACCATGCATCATACCAACCGAAATTTTTTTTATTGGCTGTTGCCGTTGTTTACTTACACAATCACAAAGAGGGCTCCGCATTGAACGCAGTATTGGGTGACCTGGGTGGTGTATCCAACGATTGGGCAAGCAAGGACATGGACAGTTTGCGTGCTGTGCGTCTGACAACTAAATAAATAGTTGCCCCCAGTGTTGACGTTATTGTTATAGGAGCGTCACTTCAAGTTGGAAGGAAACCCTCTAGCCAACATCAACGATAGCGTATCAGTTAAGCTTCACGTATTTGATGCACAAAACAGGCGTAGATTGATCGAGGACAGACACTTTCAGGTCTCAATCGGCGGCCCTGAAGGACAATTGAGACCAAATTTGCAAAAGAATGAGTCGGACAACACGTATACTATCACATTTACGCCAAGGAGGGTACGTACCTAGCTTTGTTGGCAATACAATGCTTATATAAATGAACAAATGCTCATCTTTATTTCTAAGGCTGGTGTATATCCATGTACAGTGATGGTCCGAGGAGAGAAACATTTCGAGTTTAACTTCATTTCATGTCCACGTGCGCATTGACAGTTTTCAAATTGTTGAAATCCAAAAAAATTTACAGTTGTCTAATTATCTCTCTTTAGTACCTGTCGCTGAGTACTGCACGCTCCACCCAGAACGCATTATCCGTGCTGGACAAAAAACTCAAATCACTATTGTGGCTAAAGACAGCAGTGGCACACAGATCAGAAAAGGAGGACATGACTTCAAATTTTCTGTACGGCTTAAAACCAAAAACTACAATCATCTATTTTTATGTGACATTTGTTGTGTAGGCTGAAGGATACGGACAACTACACAACGCCACGTTCATCGATAAGAATGATGGCACGTGTATTTTAGAGTTTGCAGCATCAGAGGCAGGTGCATACACCATCTTCGTCACGCTCAACGGAAAACCTGTTCGCGACAGTCCACTCAAAATTAATGTATCTTAAACTTGGTATATATCCCTCCTTTTCTGTATGCCTGTCTGAGTGTGTTCCCCGTGTAACCGCTGATGGTTTTTCTGTACATTAAAAAAAATTGAAAATCAAAAATGATTGTGCATCCGAAAAGTCAAATACAAGTCGCAGGCTATTTTTAATCTCCTCTGGTACAGATTCGTATGATTTAACACGCGACACTAGAGCACATTTCGCCTTGAAACGCCATTATGAGCTCTTGGACGTCAAATGCAAGCGATAAAATGGTTGGCTTTGGTAAATGGGTACCACAAAGCCTGTTTATGGTCAACAGTTCGATCTGATAGCGTATTAGGCCGCTAGCTCGATTCGTACGCAAATTGTAAATAACTTTACACCAAAAAGCCCTCGTGTTCAGTTTTTGACGCACTGGCAAGTTGTGGACGCGTATTGGAAGAAAGGCACGCTGTTTAAAGCATTGCACGTTTTATTTATAAACTGCTACAGGCAAAGTTGAGATAAACCACCTTAACGCTATGGCAAAGCTGCTAGCTGGTGAAGGCGATGAATACGTGCGTTATTAAATAATGATTTGACCTAAAACGCATGGACAGGACGAGGAAGGATTAGCAGGTCCCGTATTGGAGGTTTTTCTTAGTTTGGACGTGCCAAGCACGCTAGTTGGGATTGCACTAAAAAATGTACCGGTTCTCGCCACGTGTTTGTTTTTTTGCTAAATGTCTTGCTACCGTACAGTCCCCACCAGGTACACAAGCATTCATCATGGAAATGATGGCGAACGTTTTGGATATGATGGGTTGTGAAATGATAGCAAACATCACCATGTACAAGGTACACTAAAAATACACCAACAGCGACAAAATAGACAACTAACTGTTTTTCTTGCCGTTCAGGCGCTTCAAGCACTACTCTCTATAGGGGTGTCAACACCAATAGCTTGCTTCAGTTTAATAAGCGCTATCACTCGAGCCTTGGAGCAAGTACCACAAACCCACGCTATATTTTATACTGAAAAGAATGTATGTTCCCTGCATTTACCCCAACAAAAGTGTACTCACTCTTTGGTAACTGTAGCCACCAACATTTGCAATTCTTGATGCCATCTTGGAGATCTGGAAGGATCCAAAGCACACCAACGCAGCTAGAGTCCACTTACTTAAACGTACGATCCGGTCTTACAAACATTGTTGACTGGTGCCACCCTTTAACATATTGTGTTGTCTTAGTTTTTACGGCGCTATCAGAAGGTAGCGACTACCTCGATGACATGCTCATCAAGCAACCAACACTGATAAAATTATTGGTACGTCACAGTATTGCATTCACCCTTCCTTTTATTGACTTTCGGTGTTGTCATTCTAATTTTTATGGCAATTATAACAGGTGGATGACATTTGCACGGGTTGGTTCAGTGTACCATCAGCGTGGGACGCCCACATTTTTCAAAAGACAGACTTTATTAAAGCGGTACAAGTTGCAGCACATTTATCCATGCACACCAAATATGTACGTTTGAAGTAAGAAATGAGTAATGTTCTTGCTTACACAAGCAAACAGACTTCTTTGAGTAAACGCTTGCCGGAAATGGTGGTGGACAGATTTCTCCATGGTATAGTAGCACAAAAACTGGTCCACAAGTGCGTCACCAAACCCTTTTGTTTAAACAGTTGCAATACAAACTTTGTAGCACCTAGGGACACCACTCTAGAAACAGTAGCTAAACTCCGTGAAATGCTCGTTTGGACAGCAAAGACTCCGTTGAGACACTCCTTTCTACAGTTCTTAACAGTACGTTTGATCCCTTCAATGTGATAGATAGTGGTACCACTACACCCGAACTGACTAGTGCCAATAGTCAACTGGAGATGACGGCGTTGGTGCATTCCTCTTATCACACATGCTGCCAACACAGACTGCCAAAAGTGCTGCAACAGATGCCTCCATTGCAATTGCATCGTCTATACTTAAACTATACTGTACACTTCTCGATATGAATGATGCCAGAGTCATCCAACAGCTTTTCCTTGATGCAATGCCAGACACAGAAATATCACCAGATGATTGTCTATATGCTCATGACACGTACGCGCTATTCCAGACAACACTCTTTAGCCCAACAGAGCACAATTCTTGATACTCCATGCAATTGATAGCGTGCTCATTATATTGTTGCGTAGGCTATTGGATATTTCAGGCGCTAGCTTAGATAACAACCCATATACAGAACACGCACAGGCCGCAATTGAAGGACGTTTGACCGCGTACCCTCTCGGTATGCGTTTTTTCTATTGCCCTCTGGCTCCTTGAAATATTTATTATTTATACACCACGACGAATCTAAATTGACCTTTAAGGTATTGGCGAACAGAAAGAGAAGGATGCAATGGCTGTAGCACAGGTGGCGTTTATACCTCAGTTATTAGTTGCGTTAAAAAATATGTTCAACCAACCGCTCGAATACAATTTGTTTGTTACACTCACGTTGCGGAAAGTAGTGGAGCATCCTATTCCCCGTGTCCTCAAGTACTTTGCCGATGATATTCACAAAGAGGAGACGTTTATGCACATAGTTGATTATGTGCGTGCGCCTTACATGCGCCTAGTCTCTTGACTAACTCGGTTGCTCGATTTTAGTTGTGCTGTCAAGTAGAACAAGGCATCCATGAGAACGGCTCGCTTGTTGACCGCATAGACGAACTCTCCAATCAGCTCAGAAGAGATCCCATACACACCAAGACACGTCACTTTACAGCGCATGATCCACGACGAGCCCGTGCCTTGCGCTTGGTGGAAGGATCTATTGTTGTCAAGCAGTTTTGCTTAGAAATGGCGGCAGTGATGTTAGCTAACATGCAAATATGCTCAGATATAGCCTCTTGATCTTATTTTGCCACAAAACAAGTCATTGGCTGCTAAAATTGTATATAGGATGATCGAACGATTGGATAAAAGACAGTTGATGATGATAAAGTGATTAATGTAGGAAAAAAAAAAAGTAATTGTTTATTAAAAACACAAAATGTACATTTCCTTATTCAGCTATCCCTCTTTATGAGACGTATCTACAGTGTAGAGCTGTTTCTGGTAGCTGGCCTTGTAGATCCTGTTGTGCCAGTGTAATGGCGGGATAGAATTAAAGTAGGAATCATGAGGGGTGTTACAGCAGTGATAGTGAGAGTTAAAACACCTGCTGCCACAATGTAGAACTCTTGCAAATACTGCTTGTTTGGAATACCAATTAACAGACTCGCAAACAGTAGAGCTAGGCACACATTAGCAAAACCAGTTACATGGGTACTGCGTGTGGGTAGGAACACGTACAAAATACCATGGAGTTGTAAATGGATAGATTCACATATTTCTGATCCACAGATTTAAAGTCTGACGCTACTTTGCGCACTGTGAAAGCAAGCCAGCCAAAAGCTATCAGTAATGCCATTTTGGTGGCGGCCGAGATGAATCCAAAGTATTTGTTAATGTCACAGACGTCATCAATCGTATCGAATCTAGTTATCAAGTCAGCCAACCGACAGCAAAAATAAGCAATGGTACCTTTCAGAGACTTGCTTTGAGAGGGGTACAGGAGGGGCGATGACTTGCCACAAGATCAAAAACACCACTTCAACAAGGGTGAAGCCAAGCACAATCTTGGCAAGTAAGCCATCGCGTATTGCAAAGACTTTGAGTGTTTGGTTGTTGAAGAGAACGGACAAACGCCAAATCTTAACAAGTGGTCCAATGTACGCCTGTGATAAGTGGTCAGTCACCACTCTAGAGAGGCGCAAATTTTATGTATAGCACGTACCAACATGAAACCAATGCTAATAACCCAAATCCTGAGTGCACAGGTTGTTGCAGTCGGTTTACCGATCCAAAAGAATATTGACGATACCATCAATACGAATCCTGCAAGCGACAATACGCTAAACCAGAATCCAGCCTTCTTTTTTATCATCTTGGTTTCGCGAATGATGATAACCAAAATGAGAAGTGTGATGATTGTAACTATGACCAATACAGCAATAAAAACTACGATAAAGACGCCAGCACGATCGAACTTTACCCACCGCTAAGGATAAAGATGTTAATAAAGCTGACAATGCTAAACCTGTGCATACCTCAATTTTTGCACCTATTACATCACAGTTTTCGCCTTCCCAGCCAATTGAGCACATACAAACAGATGTATTTTCAATCGAGCGACACACACCGTTCTCTTGGTTGCAAGATTTCAAGCAGCGCTCCTCATCATTGTCAAAAGTGCCTAGCTGATCAAGTAGAGAAAAGACCTCTCTGTAGTTCAGCGGGTACGTCCATTTTTCATATTTGCCACTGATTGCGGCCGTACTATTGGACTTGATATCAAACAGCGCAGCTATCACTATTCTACACCAATATAACAGTTAGGACTATGTTGCTGCAACAGCATAAAAAAAAAAAAGAAATAGTAGGTTGTACCGAATATCTATGTCATCTTCAGCGGATTGGCTAGCTGCAAAAGGCCACTCTGGGTAGAGCCTGGTGGTGTGCGGAAAAGGAAAACCATCCAAATTTTGTGAATTGAATACACTGACACGGCCGTATGCTGGCAAGTAGTCGGGATTGCTTGCAACGAAGCGCTCCAGCAAGTCCGTACGCACAAAACCAACATCGGCCACACCATCAAGGACGTTCTTGGCTATTAGGTTTTGGTTGTACACAAACGTAATATTGAGGGCATCTACATCAACGCCATTATCTAGTAGGTATCCAATTTGCATTTGGTATGCGCCTAGACCATCTGGACTGACGGCGTGTATAGTTGCTGATTGTAGATGCTCCAAGGTTGTAATGTTGTTCTCCTCCATGGTCATTATCACGCCTCCAAACTGAGTGAGTGCGTGGCCTTGGCGAAGATTCACAAGGGTGGCGACACGCGACAACGAGTGCTTGATCTGTGAAAAACAAACGTTTTTTAGCGTCATGGTCAATGTATCTCAAAAAGAATGTGCAGGTAACGGCCTTGCGCTAACTTACCTCCATCTGCATGTAGTGGCTTGGGTTCGTAATAACAAAGTCGACAATGCCTTCACCTACTGCATTGTCCAAATCATCCCAACCAAGCGCCGCAATAGAGAAAGTATGTGCCACTCCAAAAAATTGTGCAGAAACATCTTGCAAATACTCCGCTGTTGCTGCCCATTGCGCTATAGTGTCGTCTACACCTCTTATAGCTAAGACTCCTAAAAAAGACAAGAATTATGAGCAGGTTTTTACATATTTTACAATGATGCGCATACCTATTGTAAAATGCTGAGGCGTCGTTTGAAAGCACTGCGATCCAAAAATACACAAACACACCAGCAGCCCCGTAAACAACGCATTACCTCCGTACATAGCCCTATACAAAACTGCTGTGGGCTTCGTTGTTAGAGGTAAATTTAGGATTCGTCACGAATAAAATTGACAACGCGCTGCTTAACTTGTAAATATTATTGTCCAGAGATACGCAGTGGCGTAAAAGAGGAAGGGCGCACAAACGACCTGCATTTAGACATAGAAATTACAATTTTCAACAAAAACTGGTAGGTAGTGATTGCCCGAAAATTGAGCCTGTTGGTACATACACTCGAAAGATTTCAAACAAGACGAAAAAAATGTCGTCATTATTTCTGGTAAGGAGAGGCGGTCTCCGTGTCCAAACAAATTATAAATCAACGAAACACATTAAACAAAATGTCGTTATTCAGAGTGGTAACGATATTATTTTGTACAGCTGTAGGTACGATAAATGGACGACAACGCAGGTTCGTGCCATCGCAACTTCGAAAAATGATTGAACATACAGTTTACTTAGCTTCTTGGTCTGTATCTGCGTGGAGGTTCACGGTTTCTACGACCCTGGGATAGTGTGAGTAGTGTACATAAAAAAAACGATGGCGAATATAAGCGTTTTGGCATGTAGAGCACATAACACCATAATTGCGGACAATTACGTACGTCTCGGGATCTTACGCGCACAGTACGTGAGTGGCAAGCGCAAGAAACACAGTATTGCATCTTAGCGTACATCTTTGGGATAACGTAGTCTACAAAGGTGTTGGTGTTTGTTGTTTATGTGAGGTTGTTGCTAAGGAAAACGTACCAGTTACAACGCTTTGATCAATAATATCCTTCAAGGATGAAGTTTCTACCATGTTACGGACAATGAAGCGCTTGATGGCTTTATCCTACACAAAATCAGCCGCGTTGGGTTGAAGACTACGCTACCTTTTGAACAACACGGGTGCAGCTATCGCAGCGAACAGTGTTAGTGTGTCCTCGGCTTCTGCCCTTGTTACGGCCTCGATTTCTTCTTTTAACAGGCATTCTAAGTTTTATTAGTGGATTCTGCTTGTAAATTATGTTATAGCCAACGCGGTAAGCTTTGTTACAAATAAACGCGACAAATAAAAACAAGAGAAAGCGACATATAACGACTGTCGAGAACTACTCTACGCAGTCCAGCATTAAAATAGTACGTACCTGAAGTAAAGTTAAATTGGTAAAGCGGATTGGTTTGCAAATTACTTGAGAAAAAAAAGGAAAAATGAGTCGTAAGCTCGGTCAAGTAGGGTCATTGGCTGATTTTCAACGTCAAGTCTTTATTGTTCTTATGCACAAGTAATTACGTTTAGCTGGCCTTATGTTATTCAACGACACGCACAAACTTGAAAAACAGAAGTGGGTGTCAGGTACGCGTAAGTAAGCATTAAAAAATGGTAATTGTTTGCAGGTCACAATGGGTGTTCTTTGGAACTGGTACGCTAGCGCTATTAAACGTTTAAAATTGGCCGTGTTAATAAGTTACACGTAGGTGTTATGTTGTGTATTTACACTTGTTGCAATTCCTGCATTGCTACGTAGGCAAATAATATGGTATGTGCGTCTTAACGGTTTTAAGAATTACATGTGACGTCTGATCAATTTAGGCGTTTCAGCGTGTACAAATTGCCTCTGGGCAAGACGTTACTCGAAATAGGGTGTATTGCTGTGCCTGCAATGTTGGCTACAACCGAATATTGCTTACCTCTAAGTGTTGTGGTGTGTCTCGTGTCATTTGTTATATGGCTAGGAAAGTGCGTTTAAACGATAGACACATTTTGTTGAAGCTTTTTGCGTTGTAGGAGAGCTGACGCGGATGCCTTTGGACGTCAAACCCACTTGAATCGCTTGAATAAACCTCGAAGGCCATACATAGAGCACAGGCGCAGTATTATAACGATAGGCACTTGCTTTTCAATATTGGCAGTGGATTTTGTTGTTTTCCCTCGCAAGTATGCCAAGACCGAAAACAGAGGCGTCTCTATCATGGACATGGGGTGCAGTTTAGGCGTCTCAAATACTTGCTTTATTAACAAGTCACGTGTTTAGAGTGGGCTTGTATGTCTACGGGTCGGCTATGGTGTCGCAAATCGCAAGGGGAAAGCAACCACAGACAATGTGCGCACTTGTCTCTGGTCATCCGTGACACACCTCTTTATAAGAGTTTAGGGTAAAAGCTTTGCAAGGATCAGCGAAAGGATCCATACCTCTTCTAGTATTTGGCATTGTTAGATTCTTTATGGTGAAACTATCAAATTACCAGGTAACCCCCTCACAGAATACATTTTTTTTTTTTCGTAACTAGATTCAATTAGGAACACGTTACAGAATACGGCGTGCACTGGAACTTTTTCTTCACGCTTGCTGTTCTGATAGTCATCGCCTCTGCTATTGCAGTGTATATCCCACCAGGTGGTACTTTATACTGTGGCATGGCTGGTGTGGTGGTAGCGGTACTGTATCAATGTGCCTTGAGCAACCTGGGATTGGAACACTTTATAGAAAATGACAACCGGTGCGGCAACACTCCATTTAAACTGCGTAGTAGAGCGCTAAAGAGTGTGCTAGGAGCAACATTATAGCTCAAAACAAAGAAGGGATATTCAGTTTGTTTGGCTACTTGGGATTGTACCTCATAGGTACAGTAAATTTGCAAGCAGATAAAATCAGTTTTCTCTTCATCGGTTTGCGCTTGAGTTAACCCAGTAAGAAACTGCATTGTTAACTATAAATATAGGGTCAGCTATTGGATCAGTGGTGTTGCAAGGAGATAAGAAATATAGGCAATGGTGGCAAACGGCAATTGGGTTGAGCATTGCTACTGGTACCGTTCCTCCTACATGTAAAAATATGATCTAAAAAGCACGTATACATAGGTGCGTTGATGCTGTCTCGACCAGTTTTACAGCAATTATTTGGCCAACCATCGCGTAAGATGATGAACTTTCCATTTGTTGTCGATTGTCTCATTGTCAACCTATTTGTAGACGCCGTCAGTTTGTCTATTGGTACGTACTGAGACAAGCCAGCACATTTATCTGATTTAACTCTTATGTGCAGATTTGTTCTTCCCTTGCAAATCGAATAACACATGCGTTCAAGTGCTTGGGCAGTCAACAGACACGCTTATTGTTTCCAACCAACTTGTTGTTTTCCTAGTTGCAAATTTAGTGACAGGCGCAGTCAATGCAAGCATCAACACCCTGGTCGCGAGCTCAGTTACTAGTTACGTGATACTTGGTGTTTATACGTTGTTCTTATTGGGTTTTCCTTTGATATTGCTGCAAAACAAAAACACAAAGCGGAAGCAACATTAAATGGACGCCTTTGTAGCCACTTATTTTTGATGGACACAAACAAATTTTGCACGTGATGATCAGCAAACTACGTAAACGTCATTTATTTGTTGTTGAACAATAAGACAACTTTCCTTGTATTACTAATTATTGCCTCCCGTTTTGACCTTTTGCTAAAATTTATCATTTTACCTGAAAATCGACATAAATAATGGCGTTACCCAGCACGAGAGATAGGCTCTCTACCCTTACTACGCCACGTCCTAGATCGGCCACTGGATCCCACAATGACGTGCTCGTAAGCTTGATGCAAAGGAATCAACGCTTTTGTTAACAGTTTTACCAGATGTTGGATATTCGTCGCCTACTACAACGTCTACGCTCCCCACTGGCTGGGTTGAAGGCAATGGATCGAAATGTTGATTTTAAAAAGTATAAGCAGTGTTTCGTTGGTAAGGACCTCGTTGAGTGGGTACAAAGGGAGCTAGAGTTCCAAGAGCGCGAAGAGGCACGAGAATGGTGTCAAGTATTTTTAAAAGACAAAGGAGTATTAGAGGTATGCGTGTCATGGCGTATCAGGCATTTGTAGAACGGTTGACGTGTTAACCAAACATACAGGCTGTAAATCAAAAGGCCACAAGCTCGAGTGAACTTCTCGACGACTCTGAAGCGTTTTACGTGTTTGTAGACAACGAAAAGACGGACAAAAAGAAAAAAAAGCTTTCTTCCAAGACACCCGCCAAACATCAGAATTCAGATGCCATGTCTAACACCATGCGAATGATGGAGATTACAAACCTCAAGGAAATGTTAGAGGAACAGCTGTTCAAGCAGCAAAAAGAGACACTAAAAATTGTTACCCGTTTTGTTAAGCGTATCAAAGTACCCGCAACACGAAGGAAAACAAAGGCTCCACAGGTAGGAATTCCATCTGATTTTTTTTAACCTCATATCTCACATGCCTTTTGATTTACACCTACTGCACGTGTAGGTTGAATTACTTTGTATTGGTGTCAGGCTAAACAGATTGCGCATACATCGAGTCAAGTACGAACAAGGCAACGGCACGTTTAGGATACGGCAAACATGGCCAGCAGAGGACTTGAACATGGTGGATATAGACGAGGACTCAGTGCGTAACACATGGTCGTACCAAGTGCTTAATCGTCTCACTTTTACAAAAAGGAAACAGGGTTTATATTGGGTTTCGATAAACCTAACGTCTTCGATGCTTTGAGCGGCCGCGATCGCAACCAGCTTCTATATAGATTGTTGCAGTCGTATCAAGCATATCACGGCACTTTGCCACAGACCAACCTGGATATCCTTCAGTTGAAACTGATGCTTGGAGACAGCACAACAACTGATATTATGAGCCCTGAAATTGAAAAGCAGTTGGAAGATTTGCTTAACAGTGCACAGAGGAGCGCTCACGACATTAACGCGTTCACTGATCACTTGACAAACCAGCTACAAGTACTTGAGAAAAAGAATGTGGAGGATCTGATAAACGCTCACCAAGACATCAACAAGATCATGAAGCAACTCAAAAAGACCAAGAGGTCACTCAATTCGTGCAAATCCATGCTTACAAAAGACAGTCAAATGCTTACTGTAAGTCATTTCTTAGGACACTATCTTTTTTTTTTTTGTTCAACATGTAATTTTAACGTTTGGGTGTAGAGCATTTCGAAGGATGTGACTCAGATAGAAATGAGAAATAGTAAGATGAAAATCGTTACACAAAATCATCAAGAGCTATACAAAGAACTATCTGACCTTATTGTACGCACGCTTATTGGTTAACGATACTACTGGCCTGTAGTTATTATTAACGTAAAGGGTGACTGACATTCTTTGATAGGAGCAGATCGAACTGGATGATACAGTGCTCACAACACTGCAAAAAGGTTCATTGTCAAAACCCGACGGCATTGCCCGCGTTATAGTTGCAGCAGAAGCGCTTGTGAGGTCTCTGAAGGCGCCGTTGAAACCTGGATACGATAAGTTATTGGCAGTAATGCACGTCTTTTGAAACTAAATGTTTGATGGTTGCAATTAACGGCTTATTGTTAGGGAGCAACGGAAAGACTTTAAACGAATCAGGACACTGTTTTCTATGCGGTTTTGTGAATTCATTGACGTACTATTTCTAGACTTGACAAAGAAAGTGTTGCAGTTAAAGAAACCTCTTTATGCACTTCAAAACCACAAGTACTTGTCCCAAATGTTAAAAGTTGGCGTTGCAGCTAATACTATGTGGCTCTAGATCACTTGTACTCGGTCATCTTCGCATATACATTCCGCTAGTACACTGGATGAAAGACATCTTTAAAGAAACAGGACAAAAGGCCTCAAACACGGGAGATGTGTCTGAACTGCCTGTTTATCAAAAAATATATAACGTACGTCGTATTACTCGCTGGTTTTTTTATTTTAGGGATTGGTTATTTTAATATTTTTACCTACAGAGCTACTTGGAAAAGGTAGCCGCACTGTACGCCAAAAATCTACAATACTACTTTAAATCTTCTCGACGCCGCATCCTCCATGAGCGTGGGCGTAGAGGTGCGCACTTGTTACTACACTAGATGAGATGTGGTAAACGTTTCCCCTAATGCGTGGCTTTAGTTACTTTTAATCATGAGAATGTTTTGAGAAAAGGACATGAGGCGTCTGCAGCATTGAAGCGCAATGTAAAAAATATCAACCGAAACATTAACTTTACGAACGCCAAGAAATTCTTACACAGCAATCCACGGGGTGGTGGCGGCGTTAAAGCGTTTGATGACGATATTGACATGCTCGATGACTCTGAAGAAGAGTCGCTTGAAATGACAGAAACCAACATGGAAGGTTCTGATGAGGAGATACTCGATGGTGTATTTACGGACGGTCTCAAAATCACTATATCAAATGCGTACGCGGAAGCGTACAGAATAGTGCTGCCGATAATTTTGGATGAGCAACAGTTCATACAAGACTTCTTTAGGCTCAACGACGAGTACGGACATTTTGTCTTCTCTTTTGTTCGGCACTAATGTAAACGCAGTGAGGCTACTGCGTTCTTAAAGACGCTGTTTGACAGTGAACACGAAAAAGAACAGCAAGAAGAGGAAGTCAAAGAAAAGGCTAAGGGACCTAAAGGGTTTCGTACAGAAATGAGTAATCTCATGCACAAAGCATACAAATTTGATCCATAGTGCGTCTTTGTTATTCATCTTGACTACGATTTATCAAAACTAATCACGAGGTCTATAGTAACTGTGTCACACTCATTGTTGAGACAAGAACGGCGCTTAATAAGTATAAAGATAAGAGCACATTTATCTGTGGTCTATTGGAGGATGGTCAAACTCAGCTGAGCGACATGTTCAACGTTTTCATTGAGAAGCAGAAGAAACACATAGATTCAACGCATTTGCGGCCCAAAGTTGTTGGCATTACCCACCACGTTCGCAAATATCCAGTACGTCCGTTTTTTTAAAAAGAAAGTTGTGTCTCGTGCTAATCTCTCGGTGTGTTCAAACAGGAATTTGTCAAGAAGATGGAGGAGACAGGCGGTGGTGATCATCCAATAATGGAGGCCACTTATGACGCAATCACCAAGACCCTATTTTCGTGGATTAGGCAACTGCATCAGTCTGATAGTTATGCAAATGAAGTCATTCGATTTGGTACTGCTTCCGTTTTATACAATGTTTAGAAATTTTTTGAGCGTTTAGCCAATTACTTTTGTTCTTTGTGCTCGTTGCCCCGTTCTAAATCAAGTTCTACCCCTTGTAGAAAACTTTCACTATTTTTACAAAACAATGTCGGCATCGTTTGGCAATATAGACTTTATAAAACGCCACGTTGCGCTAGCAAAGAAGGAATATCAACAAAGCATGGAAAACTACGTTCATCTTCTTGTTCACAAACGGTGGCAGCCTTTGATGGACTTTTTCGACAAGGTCGACGATCTCCTCACCACTGTAAAGCCGGAAAATATACAATTTCAAACGAGCCAAGGGTTGACAAATGCACAATTGACAAAGCTCATTCACAAAAACACTTTAGAATTGGTACGTTAACCCTATTTTTTTTTTTTGCACTCGGTCCGTTTTCTGATGAATTCTCTACTAGTTTGAAGAGGGCCTCTACAAAGAATACAAGCGTATTCGACGGGGTTTGTCTGATGAGGAAGGACTGATACCGCAGATTTGGAGCATGTTAAAGGTATAAAACTAATTACCACAATTTTTTGTGCCTAACTATTTGAACAAGGCATACCTATTGCAAAAGTACACGCACATTGAATTGTTAACTACCAAGTGTTACAAAAGTCAGACGTTGAACTTTACTTCGGACCAACTGAAAGCTCTTTATGCTTCGGTACAGAGCAAGTATGAGTCCAAGCTCTCAAAGAGAGGGAACAGAAAGGAAGATACGGAGTTTGACGATTTAGACACACTGGAAGGGTCTAGTTAACCGGTCTAGCTCTATCTATGACAGCACTCCGGTTTTCAACAAATTACCAAAATGAAAATTGCACGTGATTTAATGGAATATTTGTAGATTAAAGACTTTGTTTTTTGTGGATTGTTTCTTATTTGTACAGTGGCGCCAGTGTCGGTCGATTATGATTAAATTAGTGTTACGGGTATGGTTTCTAAGGTTTCTAGAAGTTTTTTTTTTTGTGTTGTACTGTGTTAGGTGTTTTTCGGTTCCTCCTCGATAGACAGATTCAAAGCTGTCCGCGTGAGGCTTGCAAAGTTTTTCGCATAGTGGTGCGTCTTCTTTTTCTTTTGTTGCGATAAAAAGTCTATAATGCCAAATGAACAAATCACCGCCTTGCCACTACCTTCTTTCTTCACTGCAGATACATTTTTCCACGGTTGTTCGTGGACTTTTGAAGCATTTTTTATATTTTTTAGAGTTTGTGAGTGTTTGCGTTTGATCTTTGTGCATTGCTTTGAATTCAGTTTGGGGATACTTCGGCTTGATGATTCTACAAAAAATAACATGCCTGATCCTCGCCGTGAAAAGTCCGAGTCACTGGTGGACTGCTGAATTTTGTTTCCGCCTTGAGCATCGCTGCTCTTTAGCGCAATCATGAATGCATAATCGTCAATTTGGTTGTCGATTAGGAACTATCATTAAACGAGTTAGATGACACTGTCTTAGATACAAAAAAAAGGGTGCACGTACCTGTGTATCGCTGTGCATTTGTTTCAGAAATTGATCACGCGCATCGCCGTCTGCTAAGTCTACAAGGCAGCCTGACACGTTTTTTGGTGTAACTGCACTGAACTTTGGTGATCCTTTGTCACTTGGTGTATTACAGGCTGTTGGCCAGTTGCTGTTATAAGGTAAATTACTAAATGCTGGCCACGATTGCGACGCCTGTTAAGTAACCTCGTTAGAACAAATTGGCTTTTGTTGAATAATTGTTGCCCAGGAGTGGCAGGTTGTTGTGTAAAGTACCTTGAGAAAGTATAGATCGGAAATGTTTCCGTGCAATCTATTCTGAGTGACTATCAAGTATTTCTTGGTGGTAGACGTGGCGCCGTGTCTCCTCTTTAATTCGTAAAAACCAAGGATCTTTGTCAATAAAGCGTTTGGATGTAGTATTATGTGCTATACAAGAAGTGGCATTAGTACACACGTGACTGTGTCATTTGGCGAGAGTTGCGCACCTCATAGTATGGTACTAAAACGTTTAACAGAATTTTTCCTTGTGAAGGTTTGATCGTTTGCAGCACGTACTTTCCATTTTTGGAGAAGATAAACTTTGTGTGGTCCTTGGCACCGCCCAGCTTGTTAAACGTGCGTGCAGACCATTCTTCCTACACACCATTGGCACAGAAAAAAAAAAAAAAAAAAAAAGAAGCAAAAATGGCAAGCAATGATAATAATAGATCACAACTTCAAACGTACGAGAAAGTCGTGGTCATCTATCTGTGCCCGTTGTCTTATGTGTCTAAACACTTTTGGTGCATGGTTGGTAACAGTTGAGCTCTTATCGTCCCCAGTTCTGGACAAATTGTAAGCTTGTGTAATTGGTTGGAAAAATCTGGAAGCATTTTTGCACACTTGTTTGTACTTACTTTGATATCTTGTAAATGCGCTTGTCCAGAAAATGATTGATATCTGGGCTTGACGATTCCTCATTATCCTCGCTGTTCATTTCATTGACAATCTGCAGATAAAGAAACGAGGGTAAGTGACTGTGGGTGTGCCATGTAATAAGGCCAAGTATACATAGTGTGTACTGCATTGCGTACCGACGTGCGCAAGGCAAGGATGGCGTCTACTACTTTTTGTTCCAGGTCCGTGGTTGATATGGACGTGGCGCTTGCTACCCCAGGCTAAATCGCAAGTTACATTTAAGGTTGACACTAAAAAAATGTCTCAAACCTTTCTCAGACTGCTTTTTAGTGGTCGGCTTGGACTATCTAGCGGAGTTGACGCAGTAAGTGAATCAGTAGTGTCCATTTCAGCTTTTGTGTGCTGCGTTTGGATGGAATCAGTGTTGGCCTTTGACCCTGTTGAGCATGAATTCGAGTCTGAACTTGCAATTAATGCGTCAGGAGTCTTTTTTCTTCTCTTAGCATTGCTTGAAGCTCTTTGTTTCGGTTTTGATTTAGCGTGCAGTTGTTGGTCGGATGGGGGCACATCTGTGCGCGTTGTCATACAGTCCGCGCCTAGTTTGGGTTTGTACGAAAACACCGCAAAATATAAAATATAGGTAGTTCTAGAGCTCTCTAACTAAAATACGTTCATAACGCTCGCAAAAGTGAGGATTTTATTGAACAATTGACTTACTCATACACCGTTCGATCAGACGCGCGGAGTGTATTGCACCTCCATCAAATGTCACGTTATGGGTTAGAGAAAAAAGTTGAAATTTCTCTTTAAGTTGCGCCTGCTCTAACTGTAATTTGTAACGCTTTTTTGTTTTAGACTGGTAGTTTGCATTGGCGTACTTGTAATAACAAGTTACACGCAAAGCGTGGCTAAAATCATGAGTCTTGCTTTGTTTATTACAGGCTTGGTGCTCATGTTAATAACAGTCATTGTTTCAGTGTTTCTGTGGGCATCAGTGCTCGGCTATATTACTTCTACGCTGTTACGGTGGCTGTGGGTTAAAAACGGACAATACATCAATATAAGTGCGTAGTATGTGGTATTCTATTGGTTTATGACGTATTAGGTGCTATCAGGCATGTAAATCGACAAATGACAATCCCTTTTTTTTTGTTTTGTAACGTTACGCCCTATCTGACACCTCGAAAGCTTGTCGCCTCTAGGTGGTACATTA
The DNA here is from genome assembly GCA_038496445.1 of Trichosphaerium sp. ATCC 40318. Lineage (NCBI taxonomy): Eukaryota > Discosea > Flabellinia > Trichosidae > Trichosphaerium > Trichosphaerium sp. ATCC 40318. The sequence continues at coordinate 413,747 of JALMLS010000516.1, forward strand.
CAGTTCAGAGGACTTACGTATGCCACGCAAGATGCTATGTTGCGTGTAGTGGATGGCTCGATAACTGTGCGTTGGTGGGTGCGTGAGGCAAGACTCAAATCAACTGTACGTGTGGTTAGCGTGTATGCTCGCTCATTGTTTTTTGTTTTCCCCAGTCTCGTTTTGCTGTGGCTCTCAATGGCGTAGAGTACTACATGTACAATGCAACGGGGAGGTATGCCGAGGTAAACGCCAAAGTCCGGCAAATGGGACGAGCTACCAAACCGACTAGAAACGCGGATGGTAACCACGGTTTAAAGCACGACGGCACGTTGGACACAGACACTGAAATAGAGCTGGATGCAACCCAAAGTTTACTGGACGAGGGTGATGATGGCACTGGTGCGCCTCTGCCTTCGAACTATGTAAGGCCGTGGTACATGACATTCGCACCTACAATTCATGTTATAGTGAACAGCGGAGCGATTGTCATTGGAAATCCAGCTCTTCCAAACGTACTTCAAATCAAGTTCAAGAAAGCAAACGGTCGGTATGGCGTTAAGGATGCTACATACCCAGTGCTGGATTACTACCAAACAACATACTCTTTTACGTTGGAAAAGGCAGCCATCCGTTGTTATCCCAACTTGGACGCTGCACAGCTTCGATCCGCTTCTCAATACACGCTAACAACGGCTGTTGATGCCAGTGCTGTATGGCAATCCTTCAAACTGATTTACAAAGATCTCAAATTTCAATTTTTGGATTGGAGTCCGGACATACTCGATCAAGAACCCAACATTGAGCAACCTCGTGACCATGAGGAATATGCAACTGATCCACACTTCCTAGACTGTCCACGGCTCCAAATAGTGGCTGCATTCGACAACCCAGGCCCACAACAGCAGTCTCACAAGTACGATCCTACGACAGCTCCACTGTGGCACGTCAACATTGAGAGTGCTGCAGACACAACTATAATTTATGGTCCGTGGGCTGATAGACAACGTTCCATGATTACAAAATTCTTCTTCCCGCCGACGTGGTCGTCTAAGGCGCCATATAAGTTCAAATCAGGTGCACCCAGACCGTTTGCAACCTATCACTTCAAATGGTACGTATGTGTCAAATCAGTTGAAATGAAAATCCAAGATTGAATGATTGAGGTACCCCTGGTAATATTAAAAATTCTTTTTTTACTGTAGGACATTTCGCGTTGGCACTGATTTATGTTTAACCATGCCTTTTCGGCAGGCTTTAGAAGACGCTTTTACTGAAGAACACGTTGGGACTTTAACGCTAAAGCTGAAGGAACCAAAGCTTCAGTATTTTCAAGTATGGCTTTTTATCGTGTGTAATCACCACAGTCAGCACTGCATTGTATTCGCGTATTGCCGGTTATTAATGCCATCTTTAGGAATTGGAGGCAATGGATGCTGCTCCGTTGAACACTAAAATCAGTTTGGAGTCGCAAGAGGCATCTATATCTTCATCTGCAGGCGACTTCGTCTTTGGGACCGCAAAAAAGTTTAAGGTGCCAGCATCATTTTAACTTAGATTGCAAGCGTACTAACACTCAAAAAAGTTTGCGTGGTCGATGGTGTCTCCGTTAGTATGGAATCATGTCCATGAATGGACTTTTAATGTCAAGTATGCTTTACTAATTTTTGTCACGTGTATTGAACGCCCAGTCTCGCTTTTCTGCACTGCTCATTTTTTTTGCATTGTAGGTTGATGAGCGCTACCTTGACACCCCTCGCAGATCATACAGCCCTGATATCCGATTTATTGAGTGATTGGTTTGTTGGCGACGCTACGGAGTTGTCAAAATTTGTGCCAGTCGTATACAAGTTCAACTTTAGTCTCTTGAAGGGTTGCTCTGTTTATCTAAATGTAAATGATGAGAACATTATTGACGACCACTTGGTATCATCCAAGAAGAATGGTTAGTGTTTTTGGTTGTGGTAATTGAGAATTATAACTTTTTGTGTGTAGACTACCTCCTGCTTCAAACCAACAAAATAAGCGTTCAATTGTCCATGGATTCTACAGCCTATCGACCAACTCAAAAATTTGTACAGTTCTCTTTAAAGGTAAGCGTTGCATGTGTCTTCAACGCGCTAAGCTGGTCGTTCTGTAGCAAGCTGGTTTCAAGGTGAACACGTTGTTTTCGCAGTCCAGCCTCATACACTCGCATATTCATCAAGATCACCAACTCTATGGTGTTCCGTTCGTAGAGTGCGATGCCAAAGGCATAGTAAGCGGTGTATACAATTACTTTTCTCAAGGCACGAGTTTTTGCTTTTTGGTTGAAAATCAGTCTCTAATAATATGCACAGTTGATGTACAAAATGTAAATACAATGGGTAAGTACGCTCACGTGTACACAAACTTTTAGGTGATTTTTTTTAACCTGTTGCACTACAGATTTAGATGTGACAGCAAGCAAAGTGTCAATTACACTTTTCGGCTTTGTCCTTCCTGCTCTAATGAATTTGTGGCAAAACTATTTTGGATCACACAAGAGGTTCCTCAGCATGGATGATTGGCGCAATGGCAAACCCCGACCTACCCCTCCAAGTAGCCCATCTAACAACTTCGAGCTGAATTTAGCACTTGATATTGATGAGCCGTCTGTGGTGTTGCCAGAGCGTCTATATTCGATGGAAACAGTTGGCGTGCTCCGAAGCAATGCAGTTAAAGTCAGCATACGAAGCGCACTACACTATTTGAGAACGCACAGCTGTTTTAACATTTGCTTTAATGCTAACCCATATTTTAGGATTGTCGGTTGCGAGTGCACCAATACGCGCTACACTACCAGGTTGTGGGACTGTATCTGGATGGTTTGACGTTACCAAATCATTTTTGCTTGTTAATGGTGAGTAGAAAAATACAGTACCCCCTGTTACTGTGTGAGGGTTTTTTTATTTCACTAATGTGCCACTGTAGATACACGTTTTGAGATGAACTGGTTGTACGGTCCTTCTGGCGAAAATTATAAAGAGGAGTACCTCATTGCAGTTGGCGCTGGCGAGGGTCACATAGTTCTACCGCAACTTACATTTGTATTAAACTGGGCAACGCACTTTTTTCATCATTTCTTTAATGAAGACAGCTTGATTACTTCACCCAACGATGATGAAGAGGATCTATTCTACCGCATCATTGAGGTCCGATTGAACGCAATTTCGCTCAATATATGGGGGCAAGAGTCCTTGATAAACGTTTGTATTGGCGATGGATTGAAGCTAGTCTACGATGGATTGCACGACCAGAACCTATACAATGAAAAACTCTCTTTTTGGCTTCCAGGTGCGTTATAAACCCACCCAGTAGTAATTAATCTCAAAGCCTTGGCTAATACCTATTGATTTGTCAGACGTTGACGCGAAAGTACTACTCCCTTCTAAATTAGTGGCTACACAGGAAGCTCAAGAAAACTTGCGGATACCATCACAAAAGGTAACATACAGAATGTGTGCAAACACAACCAATAACACATTTTTCTTTTTTTTTAGCGTTTGGGATCGGAATGGATTAAGATAGGTGGCGTTAGTGTAAAGAAGCTACAGTTGTTTTATTATTTCAAACGACCAGGCTTAAAAGCAAAGGCGAAAAAGCAATGGGATTTTCTTAAACAGGAAGACGCTGACACGAAGCGAATACCTTTCCTGTGGGATGGCACGTGCACCATTTCGAACAGTACACGTGATAACTTTTCAGTATAGAGTCAATGACACGCGACCAATCTTTGCACTTCACCAGAGCGTCTAGTTTCACCCACTATGTCCAACCTAATGTCCCACAGTCCGCTCAGACTAATGCCCCCAGTGTTCATGACATTGAGCTTTCATTGACCCGCTTAAACATACCATATAATGTGTACGTTGTCTTACTTGGCTCTACGTATGCTTACTATATTTTTAATGTGTAGACATAGCACAGATGAACGAGGTGATATTGGAAGCAACCACTTGTCAGCAACCATCAACAAGCAAAATTCGTCTGATGAAAGGTCACTCCTCTTGTAGTACCTGGTGTTGTTAACATATTTTTTTTTTTTAGATCGGAGAGTGATTCGTCATCTTACGCAACACCCAGATCTACATTTTCGTTTATATCAACTGCGCTCGATTCTGATAACGAGCTTCTCTCAGATGATATGATAAACAGCAAACCATTCACATTGCCACATCTCCGTACGTTTTGTTTTGGTTTGTTAGTAGAGCAAGGATGGTGTTCTAGATCTACCTTTTTTTTTGACATACTTTTTAGGCAAAGTATTTACGCCCATTTATATGACTGCTTACTAAAACTCCGTGCGTTACTAAATGATCTAAGTGAAAGGTATCTTACATTTCGACTCAGTAGGTTACGCCCATTGGACCGTTGCCTCAAATTTCGAGTCTAGATCAGTTCGAATTGCGCAATGATAGAGAAGTCAACATTGGCATACCTAAGAGTTTCAAACGGTTTGCACACCCTCCTTTTGTTAAGATCCACACTGCGACAGCTACTGGGGCTGCATTCGATGAGTCTCAAGGAGACAAACCAGTTTCACCTTCAGCGCGGACGCGCAAACCGCGCACCAAGAGCACTAATCCAACCACTGAAGCAACAACAAATAACAAGCAAGGGACTCTTGTAGTTACAATTGGACAAGTTGTCGGTGTGGAGCTAACGAATTGGTGTGTGTGGGCATTTCGCTTGCAACTTATATCCTTCTACGAGCGTCACAATTCCGTTGAATCGTTACTGGATGCGCTACAGCTGCGAACAATTGCAAACAAACTAGAGTCTTACAAATGGCCTTATTCCACGCTTAAAATGGATGTAATAGTGCCTGGTACTGAAGTGCTAAATGGATGGTCTTGTTTATTCAATTTAGGCGTTAACATCACCCTTAAGCACCCTTCGAAAACTCCTATTCACGTGCTAGTTGCCACACTCTCCATAGGCCACACGCGAATAAAATTAATAGATACAGGTAGGCATCATCTTTTATCGCAGCACAAAAAATGCAGTGAATTGCGCATACGTGTGATAACACGTGTTAGATAAACATTTTCCACCACCTACATTCAAAGATGCGAAGGATAAGCAAACGCTATTTAACGGCGGTGTTGGAGGAGCCACAACGCAGCGCGACTCTATCGATGTCCATCTAGAAGTGTCAGGCGCCAAGTTTTCGATTCATAGAGCATCGTTAGAATCTACAACTAGCTGCGCTTTGGTTACCCTCGCAGCCAACACGTCCTTTTTGAAGATATCAGGTCGATCACTTGCTAGAGCATCTACAGCCATAGCAAAATCTTCAAAGCCAGCACAATTAGCTGTCAATGGTTTCGTAGGAAAAGTTACAAGCATGATTGGGCAGGATCTAGACTTGGGCATAGTCGAAATGGCCTTTAACTTAGTAGCGAACACCAAATTACTATTTGCTGTGCGTCTTTACCTATTAAATTAACAAACAAGGCGATGCACCACGTTAACGCTAGTGTGACAGGACATAGACGAGTTTTCATACCTAAGCACATGTGAGGCTCAGATTGTTGTCGCTTCCTTGCTCCAGGCTGTAGCCAACTACCCGGCGGATAAAGTATTTCTTAGTGACGTGCAAACTTCATACATTCAGGATGTGGAACTACACACTGATATTATTGGAGAACGCGGTACGCACACCACGAGATCTTTTTCTCTGTTTTTATTTTTGGTACTGACAATCGAGATCAGCATTGTTGCTCAGATGTTCTTGGCATCCGATCAGCCGTTTGAGGCATTATTTAAAAGCTGTACCTTCGATAAGGGAGCATCTGGAGAGTAAAGTTCTGCTAGAACCGGATACTTACAAGCTATCACCTGCTGAACGCTGGAAAAACTTGCGAAGAGCTGTGCGTCACGCACCTAGACGTGACCTTGTAAGGGATATGTTAGATAGGTACGATGGTGCTAGCATTGTTCTGTTTAATTGACTTTTATATTCTAGCCTGCCGATCAAGGCTGTATTTGTGCACAACGAAGAAAAATCTCGATCAAACTCACATTTCAATATCCGATTGCATGTTGAGCCGCTAACGTTCCGCATAGCTTGCAAAATATCTGAGCAACCCAACGTACCTTCCAAACTATGACATTGTCGCTAGTCTTGCTTATACATTATGAATAGATTAGCGTTGGACAACTAGACTTGCGGTGCTTGGTAACAACGCACCTGAAACACACTTTCGCTGGCGTAAACTTTAGGTCGCTGAAGAAGCGTACTTTAGACAATACGTATTCACTCATATGCATAACTGCGGAGGGCAAGTGGGGAGGCGTGTGGTGTGTAGCCACTACCCAAGCGGTGTCTCTGTTGAACGGAGCGCTTCAGAGATTTAATGATTTGTCTGACGACGAAATTGTTCATGTCCACTTGAGACCACCTTCTCAGCCATTGCAAGAAACACCTCCGCTGTCACCTGCACTTGCAAGAAAACCAATGATAAAGTCCATCACAAAATTCGACGTGCGGAAAATATTTACCCTTTTTTGTTGTTGTCAGTCAACACTTTTTGTAATAACATCACCATTATAGTTAAAGGATTGGGCAGGAAAATCAAAAATTATAGCGCTCTCGCGCCAGTCAAAACGTCCAGAACCAACTGACATACAGCTGCGCCTGCGGTTTTTAGCAGGTTCGGACCGATTTACATTTTCTTTTTTTTAATTCAATAGGTTCTGTTTTCGCTGTTAACAAAAATTACTGCTAGGCAAGGTAGGCGTTGTAGTTGACGGAGGCACTCTAAAAAGTAATGATGGCGTACGTTATTGTAGAGTCGATACCAATTATCTTATGTGTCTTATTTAAGCGGTGCAATGCTACTTTTAAAATACCAAGCATGGCCATCACGTTAACAGATGTTGCATCAAAGGACAAAAAAAATTCTCGTGCATACTCTGGAGTTATCTCTCTACCCTTTTTTGCTCTAGAGTTGGCGTTGTATGACTCAGTAGGCACAGCCACAATACCTGTAGGCCTGCGTGTAAAAAATTCAGGGTTAAGTGTCGTTTGCGAGACTAACGAGGCATCTCTGTCGTCGCTTCCACTTACTTTGTCAGCATTTCTTCATGTGGTCAGTAGTAACGTGATTCTCGATATTCCAAACAATGCCACCAAGATTTCTCAGTTTTTAGAAGTACGCTCTGTTTTAATACAGCCATACAGCTAAAGCTAAACTGCTAACAACTTATTTCACAGCTTTGGGCTGAATTATTGCGTGACATGCCATCCAGTCGTACGGTTTTCTATGTGTGGCTCCCCACTAACATTCTAAAGGCAAAAAAGTGGCTAAGCCCGTCGTGCACCCTCCTAAAGACAAAGCTGGTCATCCCAATCACAGCAAGGCATTCGTATCACCTTCAAAATACATTACATCCGCCAGTGTTACAATCATATTTGACAATCTTCGTGCAGATGTACCACACAAGGACAGGAGACTGTCATATGCTCAGCCTCAAGTAACTCTGTTCGCAAATTCGAAATGTACAGAGGATAATGCGATAGTCACGAGTGTATCGGTTGGCGTTCGAGATCACAGCATTAATGTTATGAGGACCGATGCTGCACGCCAAGTAGTGAGTCGCTTTGGATTACCGTACATCTTTGCCTTCTCCAAAATAAGTGTAACAGACCTGGGGTCAGATACGTTTTCTGCTGCTAATGTAGCCCTTGACGCAACTCTCGAAGTTGGTTACACGCATAATGTGATGCGAACTGATGTGGTTCGAAGCATTGTACACTTTGCGGTAAGAATAACAGTAACGTTTTAACGGTTTTACTGACTACATACTATCAGTCACAAGTTATGGATCCTATAACCCTCTTGGTCAGCACTGTAGACAATGTCTTTGTGCAGGCCCAAACATCATCGTCGGCTGATGCTAATCATGTTGCGGAAAAGCCAGTGAGTGCCATGGAACCAATTCGGTATCATGTTCAAGCGCGCTGGGGCGGATGCGAAATCCGTGCCGACAACCCACACGCCTCCTTGATATTTTATTCTGGCTACGGCCAGCTCACTTGCGACTCTGATAGCAATGGTGACATGAAGTTCAAAACCAATGTACAAGGCATAACTTTGTTGCTGGTGCCATTGGATAGCCCCATCAGGTACGAGCGAGAAGCTGATTTTTGATGATGTGGTTTTGTTTTTTATTGTTGTACATAATTTATGTTACTTAGAATTCTGGGTGGGGACGCCAAAATCAAGCTTGGAAGTTCTTTTGTGAGAATGTTACAAACCCAAAAGAGGAAAACAGGCCGTGTGTGGGTCGGCATCGCTACATCAGCGCTGTTGCAAACATATCCTGATCAGTACTTTGACATTCCATTTGATGAAGAAGCCAAAGCAGTAAGTGGTTCACTTGTTGGTACAAATTTATTCACTCACTTCCTTAGATTGGCGGTTTTGATTCCCTATGGATTGGAGTGCCTAAGACGACGGTATTGCTCGAACCTTGGGCTGTGGATAAATTTGTACAAATGTGGGTTTACTACATAAAACTATTTAACAATTTCAAGACAAAACAGAAGATAAAACGGTACCTACAGATACAACAACTCTCCTGTTTTTTGGGTCTCATACATAGTAGGGTAGAATTACCAAAGAAGGATTACTTGAAATCAGTGAGAAGGGGCGAGAAGAGCGTCTTTGTAAAAATCTACAATACATCTTTGAGTGTCCCAAGCAATGCAAACCACCCTCTATTCATGAAGGCAAAGCAAAGCGGTGTTGATGTTGATGGATCGCTTCTTATAACCCTACGCGAATTTACGTTATCGGGCACACTACTACCGACAAAGTACAAACACAAAGCGAACAAAAAAGAGTACGCACACCTTTACAGCTGTACACTCACCTATTTTTCTGTCCAGCGAGTCATTTGGGAAAATGATACGGTTGATAGCAAAGGCATCTTTTGAAGAAGCTAGCTTGTGTTTTAAGCCTTTGCCCACTGGTGCAAGTTTGTACGATCCAGAATGCTTTCGCCCTCAACGTATAGATTCTGTTTCAATTCACAGCGGTGCGTTCTCTGATCCTTACCTGGCCAATGAATGCCCTTTTCTCATTTTTTGTGTTTCTCTAGGAGAGTGTGCTTTAGCATGGAAGTCGTTTGGTACCTCGTCGTCTAGTGCAGTTATAGAAATTCAGACAGCTGGCGCACTTTTTCACTTGTCACCTCGCCTCCCTACCCACATTTCACTCCTACATCGTGGTTTTGTCCTAAGTCAAGGCAAGTTGCTGTCTCCAGCATTCGTAACAATTACATTTGTAACAATTGTGTTTAGAGGTGTGGATTGGCCTGCTTGAAGATATTGCAAAGGAAGAAGAAAAGAAGAAAAAACTCAAAGTACAAAAATTCCCTGGATTAGCAAAGCAGACAAGTGCGATCTCTACGGCTCTAGGTTTTGCGAATGAAACGAGTAAAGGGGATGCAAAGTCCCCGTTCCACGTTCAAGTTACAGTGCGTACCCTGGCTGGCCATTGTACGTTGCATAAAGTGCCGACAAAGATGCACAAAAAGAAAGTATCCGACAACGAGCACATGGAAGATGTACGTCATTCCAGCAATTAAATACTGGCACCAAGTAATATTCGTTTAGGATTCCGAGCTTGAAACTTTTGCTTTCCCAGCCTGTGATGTCCGATTCGAATCGACGTTGGATCCATTGAAAGGCGCACAAAGAGCCTTATTTATAACTTTGCTGCGCTCCACTATGAAAATAGGCAAGCCTACGCTTTTTTTTCTTTTTTTTTGTTTCCTAAATTTCTCTCTCATAACATGATTTCACTACAGGTCCCGATGTTGCAAGATATCTTGGTGACGCAACAGCTGATTACCTTGTATTTATTAACGCATTTCCCATGTACATACCTGACGCCAAGAAATCAAAAAAAGAAAACGTTGCAGCTGCCGTAAAACCAGAGAAACAACCTGACAATACCGCTGGCAACGACTTGACAGGCACGTCTTTAAAATAAAAAAAGAAGAGGGTTCTGGCTAACTGTAGATACCATCAGACTACACCACCATTGTATTTAAAATTGAAGAGATGAAATTAGAAATACACTGCGCTCCTTACACGGAAACATTGATTATTGGGCTCATAGAAGATGCACATGTTTTCATGTCCTCAGATCTTGTTGTCACATCCTCACGACGTGCCTTGTTAAATAATTTCACTTTCAAGATTCCCAACCTGAGCCTGGAAGCACACCAGCCTCTCCTACTTACGAAGCGCAATTTGGACACGAATAGAAACGGCTCGTTTTTCAAACTTGAGACTCAACTGCAAGGCAACATTGGCCGGTGTTTGGGTTTATCACGAAAGGAGGACCTTGCTATTACTTGCGCACTAAACATAAATCACGTGGAGGCATTCTTACTAATGCAGTGTATGGACGAGGTGTTTTTAATCATGGATGTGTGGCGCTCCGCCTATCAACACGCCGACTACTTCTCTCAAATCCAGAGTTCTTTGCTTCCAGACGACAACGACAGCTCCCCTAGACGAGAACAAACGCACAACACCACCACCAAGCGAAAAGCAGACGTTTCAATTTTGATAAACGCGTTTATAAAGCAAATAGAGTGTTCCATTGACATGGGCACTTCCATTGCTACAGCGTACGTATCAATCCAAAATGTGCTCACCCGGTACACGAACCCAGTGAGTCGTCGCAGTCTGCCAGTGCATCATCAAGGGCTAATCACTCGACCATTCTATCTCCTCTTTTCAGTTGGAAAAACGCAGGTTGCTTCTGCTGGCGTTTTGATTGTTGCGGGCAAGTGTCAGCACGCTGTCATTGAAGGGAAGCGGTTTTGGTCAGATACTAGCGAGCAAGTACGTCCCATGTACTTGTCTACAATCGTCTATTACAACCCCCCCTAATGAAGATAACGCTAACAAACACATCATTGCAGATGGTAAACAGATGGGCGGCAGACCTCGCTCCGTTCACGTTGGATTTAAGTAGGGGCTCATCTGAAATTTTGCGCGCAAAGGCCGGAGCGCTAACTTGCAAGTTTGCAGACAATCAAACCCTGAGTGCGTTGGACTGTTGTCCACCTAAACAAGTATTTTTAACGCACAATTTAGAATTGGTGTACGTTTCAGCGAGTTCGTCTGGATTGGCCGTGCAGCTATCTTCTGAGGCGATATCATTTCCTATTACAATAGCACAAAGATTTCTAGCAATGGTTAAAAACAGCCAGGCAAAGGCTAAAGAGGTTCTACAAGAATCTCAGATCTATGTTAAAACGCGCGAAATGCAGCAAAAGGAGAATACAAAGTTGCACATGCGCCTTAAAAATTTACCACAGCCTACAGCACCTAAAAAACCCAAGAAACAGATAACTCCTGCGGGTGATATTAGCTTGAGTGGCCGAGATATTTCAGTACGTGGCTATACTTGCTGCATTTCCATTGATTTGTTGGTATTTTTAGGTAAGCTTATTTGGGCACAGTTTGAAAGATCCATCGTGGGTTCACTTCCATACACTGCAGTATGAGGTTGTGTTGAAGCAGCGACTTCAACTAGAAAACCTTACACAGCAAGCTATCACACGAGAACTCACCATCATCATTGTAAATAGTGCCATTTCAAAGATGGTATGACATCAAAGTCAAGTAATTGCATGACCACCGTACTTACCCAAATCCAGCAAGAACGAACTCTTACAACAGAGAATGGCGACCCATGGGATCGAGCAACAAACTCAACTGCTCAGTCTATATGCACAATACCTCCTGCACACCTTGTGTTATGCACTGTGCAGCCAGGTATGGGTTTTTTAGTTAGTAGTGTTTTCCACTAAGTGTTTGCTAGTTGCAAGCAAGAACGCTACAATACAGCTTTTTTTTGTTACAAAGTTTCAAGGCCCCATACGTGTAACTTTAAAGGTTGGTTTGTATACATACTTGCGAGAGATTGCTGCCATTTATATGACACACTATACAAATCACAAGGCAGTACATTCATCACCAAATCAAAAAGAAAGTGCCAACAAATATGCCAACCTCAAACTCAAAGTTGATGGTGTTGTATCATCTGCACAAGACAAAATTAGTGCTGATATACCAGACATTTCTACAACACCAACAGAGGATAGAGTCATTGCAACCAAATCAGGAGATAAAGAGTTTATTCTGAAAAAAGTAAGTGACTCAAACAGTAATAGTAAGCTATGTTTTTTACATTTTGTATAGTTTGAGTTTCATCCCGCCTTGGATGTCTTGGGGGACTTTACTCCTAAATTGTCAACAGTTTTGTATTGGGTGGGTATTAAAGACTCAGAAAAAACAATACCAGTAGCCACAAATGCATTGGTAGATGCCTTTGAACTATTGTTGGCAGCACTTGTACAAATATGTTTTGAAGAATAATAAATATGTAAATTAATAATAATCACATATGAGTATAATACAAGCTCCTCATGGAACCTGAAGAATTAGTCTGGGAGATATTTTGACCCCACCCAAGGTATTTTGACCCCAAAATAGCTTAAATTAAAATGCCTTGTAAAGGGGTTGTACAGCATAAAACCCTTGCTGAGGGTGCTACAAAAGTGTTAAACAGTACAGAATATAAAAAAAAATACCTTCAATTCGCCAGCTTTGCACTGATGTGGGTGTTAAATACAATTTAAACCCAAAATCACTATGTAAAATGGAGATTATGAAAACAAAATTCCAAAAATAGCAAAAGACACAGAAACCAAAAATTGACAAATTCTCAAAAAGTTTAGTTTTTGTTTGAGCTACAGTGGCCATCACCAAATTTTTTCACATGCTGCAGTTATAACCATGGCTTCATATTTGTTTTTAAAGAACAAAACAAGTTTGGAGTCTTGGTGATGGATTCTATAACAACATCAGGATGTTCTTAAAAAAACAGTTAACAAATCAATAAAAGCTGTTTAAAACACTCAAAATAAAAAAAATTGCAAACTCAAAACTCAACCATCTCACCTCAAAGCTGATCACCTCCAATCGTTAACAATAAAACATTGTATTTGCACGTGTGGTTATTGTCGTCCACAGCACAATAAACCCACCTAAAAAAAAAAAAAAAAAAGGGTTTTGTACAGGTCAAAAGTACAGAACCTGTACAGGTTAAGTATGGGTCAAAAGTACAGGTTTTGTACAGGTTTAGTACGGGTCAAAATTCTGATTCCAGTACTGTATTTCTTTGTCAGTAATAGGATTTGAAACATGTTTTGTGATCCTTGCAATAAACCTTCCAAAAAGTCTGAAAAAGCATTTTCATCCCCTGACCAAAGTGCATACAAGTTTTTTTTGTAATATAACAATCCTTTGTTAAGCATACCTGGAAGGTGAGAATTGGGTGGGTGGTTCACTGAGTGTCTAAGTTTTTTGATGCACTGTGAAGCCAGTTTGTCTTTAAAAACTTTAGTTAAGTAGGGTGAAGGAGTTTTCTCATTAGTGACATGAGAAACTTGTGAACACATGTTGTGTTTTGATGTTTTTTAAAAGAGCTGACAGAAGTGACATCCATTCTATCCAACAACTCCCTCAAGACTGCAAAAACATGTGATTTTTTCCAAACAACTGGATTTAAGTGCCACGGCTTGTGTTGCTTACTAGAAAGAGAGAAAGTAACAAGTAAAGTGTGGTGATCAGCACCTGGAATATTAATTGAGTGAATGCACTTAACTTTCGATAACCATTTTTGTTTCACAAAAATATAGTCAATGTGACTGGATGTGCCAGAAAAGGAGGTGAAGGTATGGCTGGGTTTGCCATACCACAATGATATGTCAACAAAACCAAGGCTACTCATGATACTGGCCATAGTGTCATAATTGCAAGACTTTTTTGAAGAACTGGGCGTCATGCACATTGAAATCGCCCATCACAAATTCAGAATTGTGCATGAACTGTTTTAGTTTCATTTCAAACGGCAAAGGGTGGCCATGAAAACAGAGATGTGGTGACAACTGAGAAGGACCCAACTTTGGTGTGTATCTTAAGGAGACACCAGAGAAGAGTTGATAGGCGAAGTGTTGAACAACATTGTGCCATTGCCTTTTGAGGCGTGATCACATGTGAACCAACCTTTTGTGTATAAATCTGTATTAAGCTGCTGGTGATTAGTCTCAGTTAGTGGCAATAAATTAATTTTGAGGACAATACAAGCCAAACAGGTTTTATTAATGTTATGAAAGCCCTAGTGTTAGATGTACTGTGAAATCAGGCATTGCCTCCTTTGTGTTTTTTCTTGTTGGTAGATTCTAGTCACCTGTTACTTTTGTGCTTAGTGTACTTGGTAAGCTTGGAAGGGGTAAAGGTGGTGTCGTCCAATCCACAGCATAGTCCTTTTATATAAAGACCAAGATAGTGTGAACATTGACCACCATATCAGTGATCTTTTTATGTTTGGTCTTGCCATCTTGTTGGGCTGTAGCGTTAAAACAGATCATAACAATTAAGGAAAGCTTGACTTTGGTGACTAGAAGGCTTTCTTCTATCGCTTTGGCGACTTCAACATAGCTTGTGGTACTGGCGCCATTTTCAAGCACTTTTGGATGAGCTTTGAGGAAAACTTCCACATTGGACAGTGTCTTATCAGAGTGGAGTGTATGTTCATTTTGTTGATTGATTGGTTGAATACAGTAAAATTGTCCTTACTAGGGCTATATGTAGTCTTAGAGCCAGTAGTGGGGAAGTTAGGGTTGTATTGGGTGGAACTGTCATCTGTAAACTTCGATTTAGGTGGCGTGGCAGGAGTATAGTGCATATCAGCTCAGGTGGTCTGGGTAATGTCTAGATTACGAACACCACATTGAGCTGGTGAGTTACCAGAAGGTATGGTGTGGGCTAAGTAGTTTCAATGACAATGCTAAGAGAAAAAAGAACATGAAGTGGCTGTGTTTAGTGAGAGTGAGTTGTTGCATAGTGTGAGTTTAGTTAATGTGGTCTAAAAGAAAGTTGTATGAAAGAGAAGGATAAACACACAGCCAAGAAGCTGGCAAAGCCAGCTTCTGGCTGTGAAAAGTGTAATTTATGTCACCCACAGCTAACTAGTCTATATACTAGTAACAGTTCAGTGAAAACAACTATAATTATATTCAACAAAGAAGTTGTTGCACGCTTTGCTTGGTTAAGAAAGCCTTCCAAAATATTTCAAACCAAAGTTGAGCAGTTAACTTTGATGGAGGATGAAGCCATGCTCACTGGTTTTAAGGATATTATGGCTCAATTTCTCCATTAACAAAGTATATGCTTTAACAAGACCAGGTACATGTATTGAATTTGATGAACAACACTCTAGACCTCAACAAATGGCATCAAAGCCCCATATATGCCACTGCAACTGTCATTTGTTCAAAAACACAAAAAATTGTTCAAAAACATGCTGATGCTGCTATCAACAAAGCTTATAACTGCTTTAGCAAAGAAAAAGCTTTTAGAAATCATGGTATGTGGTATTTGGCATCAAACTTAACCAAGATAGATCATTTAGTCAGTAATGAATCCAGTGGAGTTGCTAAGTAAATACATGATGTTATTGAAGCTATTCCTAGACATGGCAGCTTACAACATCATTACAACATAGCATAAACAATGAAAGGTAGTTAAAAAACTCAGAACATTTAGGAATCAACACTGAAAAGCACATGGGAACTACTTGTACCAAGAACTGCAAAAAATCCCAATACCTGCAATATTAATTGATACCATGTGATGTCAATTTTATTGCAATGTGTAATTTCTGGTATTCCAAACACAATATCCTTTAATAAAGTTCAAAATGTAGCTTTTTGTTGGTTTTGTTGTTCTATTGCATAACTTTGGGGGCAGCATAGTATACTACTACTCATGGTGGTTTGAGATCACCATTATTAGGCAAAAATGACAGAAAGTATGTACTTGGAGTAGTTTAAGGATATTATGGCCTAATGGCTCTATTGAACCACTTTTAAGTGACTATGCTTCAAGCATTTTCTGAAATAGTTGTCAAGTTGTGGATATTAAGTTAAGTTTTAGTACAATAAGGCATGATGACTAAAATGTCTTTCAAGCAGGTTACATGATTTAGTGGTAATGGGGTTGTAATGTATTGTAATGTTGTATTGTAATGTAAATGTAGGTAAAGTATGAGTTGAAAGTACAGAACCTGTACAGGTTAAGTACAGGACAAAGAGAAGTGCTCAAAGAGATATGACAGGAGATAGCCTCTAACTTAGCTATTTGATTATATATTGTTAGAGATGAAGTCATTTTGGTTGTTGATAATGTTGGGAAGAAATTCCAGATCTTTTGTCCAACGAGGCAAAACATGACACATATTTTTTGGCACAAAATCTGTACATTACACAACATACTTTCAATTTTACTGTAATTTTTATTTCAAATCCACCTGAATTGAGGTTGTGTTTCATGATGTTAAAGCACATATTAAATGATTTTGAACTGTAACACTTAAAATAAAAGCCAAAAACTGTTTATTACAAATCATTATCTAATAATTTATCATCAGCTTGTAAAGCTTTAAACAAATTAATAACTTTTGTAATTGCTTGTTTAGTTGAAGTGAATGGAATCTTATCTGCACCATCCAATAAATCACTCAAGCCAGAGTAGTCGTACTTGTAAGCAATTACAAGTTCTGGTTTGCTTTTATCTATGCTGATGTACTTGGATGCATCTGGCAACTAACAAGCTTGTTAGTTTGACTACTTTATATTGGAACTGTACCACTTCAGTGACAAGAGACACAAATTTCTCAACAGTTATCACATCACACTTGATATTCAGCGCATAGGCTCCTTTTTTGGTGGATACAGCACAAGCAACAAAGGTAGCAGCCACATCATCAACATAATTAAAGCCAGTGAAGCCAGTAAACTCTATTGTGTACTTTCTCTGAAGCAAGCAGGCTAAAACAGGTCAGGAAAGCAGATTTAAGAGACTCAGTCAACTAAAGAAGTTACCTTTTATGGCCTTTGTCGGTGCTGATGTCAATCCAACCTCACGGCCAACACCAAAAATAGTTAGTGGTCGCAATCCAACAGAATCAATGCCGTCATGGATGCTGCATGTCAAATCAGCAAAATGCAGTACAAAGATACAACGTACTTGTAGGCACGTGCATTGCCTTCATTTGCAATTTTGTACACGCCATAGTGAAACTCTGGATGGTGATGCTCGTCATCGAGAAGTGCATCACGTGAATAGTCAGCTTGACGCGACGCCACTCCAGCAGATGACGCATACACAACACGTGGAGCTGGCTTTCCTGCCTGCTTCATGGCCTTGGCTGCTTCGAAGACCTAACACGCCCATCAGCCATAAAGTATGCGAAATAAAAAACGTATACGTTGATGGTTCCCAATACATTGACCTGCGCTCCCAAAACTGGATTTGCCTGACAACTTGGAATTTGTAACGCGGCTGTACACTAGGATAAGCCATTAAGTTTCTAACGCTGTACGGTACCTAAATGGATGATGTGCGTTGGTTCAAAGGCCAAAACAGACTCCTAAAAAACAACCCAAATCAGAATGTGTACTAGTGTGTCGTGCACGCGCCTTTACGAAAGCAGTATCCGCCACAGAGCCGTAGCATCTACGACACGTTAACGATAAAATTTGAAAAGGGTACAAATACCTTTCAATACTTGCCACCTGTTCACTGGTCAATACTTGCTTGTATATACCGTCGTTTTGCTTTAAATCAAGAACCATAATCTTTTGAGGCTTTACAGTCTCTAATAAGCGCTTGCAAATCCATGTGCCTATTAGACGTGAGTGTTAGCCGTTTTACAGTACCGTACCGAGGAAGCCCTGTCCACCTGTAATGAAAAATCTTTCTAAAAGTCAGACTACATTTCTAGCACCAAAAAAAACAACTTTACCGCGTTTTTGACATGCCAAATTAACTCGTGTTTGTTGTTTTTGTGATGTGTCAAAATGACTTGTTTTCTTACACAACTTAAAAAGCGTGTACCAAAAACACTCGCCAAGAATACCACGCAAGATGTTTTTAAGCTACAATTCATGGAGCTCACTATTTTACATAACGTGTAAACTTCGAGCCTGTTGCTTACGATGAAGCCAGTTGTACCAAAACCGGATAGAATTGATGGTTGGCGCGCACGTGCTGGCTGTTTGCTGGTTTCCGCTGATGAACGGCGCGTGTTGCTCATTTCGAGCTCAAGCAACCGCAACAAGTTTATCATACCTGCAGGTGCGATCTAACGGTGTAACAAACGAAGAGAGATAGAATAGAATTTTACCGTAACGGTTTTCATTTAGGGGCCTTAGAATTAGATGAGTTCGATAACCCCATGAATGGAGCTACACGCGAGACGTACGAAGAAGCTGGCGTAAAAGGTAGCATTGTATGCACGTTGGGTGTATTTGAAAACCACAAAAAGAAAACAAGAACGCACTTCTACGGCATGCACGTAGAGCAAGAGCTCAAAGACTTTCCTGAAAGCACCTTTAGAAGCCGCAAATGGTTCGACGTGTCCGAAGCGCTCAAGCAATTGGAACATAGGCCATTGCAACAATCAGTGTTGAAGCGCTTTATATCTCAACGCAACACTTAGCCAACGGTTATTGCTACTACTAGCCTTTTTTGTCGAAATGATCATGTTAGGAAAAACAATAAAAAACCTGTATCCTTCCATACTTGAGTCACTGGTTTAGTTAGGACGCGTTTAATAGCGCACGGCAGTCCTTGTTGCGGTGTGGTTAGTTGTAATTGCAGTGCTAGTTAAGGGAGGTAACCCCCAAAAAAGTTGTACGAAAAACTAAACAATTAATACACAATGGATGAGCTCGAGGACCTCTTAAATGATATATCTGCAAATAAAACGCCTCGCACAGCTCCACCGATGTCTGTGCAGAGTACAACCAGTACTGAGCCGTTTAATACCAGACAACCTATTGCTTATACTCCAAAGCGGTAGGTACTCAAGGTACAGACGAACTGGAGCAATTAATGGCAGATTTGGGCGGAGCTGGTTCACGACCGCCGCAACGAAAGCCCAAACAGCGCCCACAGAACCCTCGTAAGCAAAAAATAGTTTTGACGCAGTTTGTTCGTTAATTTAGGAATACTAGCCCCAAACGCGTTGGATGACCTCGATACCCTGATGGCTGACTTACAAGCGGCGCCACGATCCACAAAAAAGGCACCACCTCCCGAAGAGAGTGGAGACGGTTTAGACGAGCTAGATGCGCGTAGAACATGCACTTAACGTTAGCTGACGACAATTTATAGCAATTGATACAAGGACTGAAATCGACCGGCAACACCATGCGTGGAAAGTCTCAAAGACAAGTTATCGCAAATCCAACTCAGCCAGCAGCTGCGCCTGTTCGCAATGACCGCGCTAGTGGCACAATGAGAAGCTCGACAACGAGCCTAGGCGAATTAGACGAACTCATGGCAGACTTGACATCTGCCAGCATAAACCCACCGCCGCGTGCCACTCACAACGAACCAACACGCCCTGCACCACCAAGCTCAACAGATACTTTAGACGACTTGCTTAAAGATTTAGCTGGTCCACAAGCAACCATACAACCACACCCGCCACTTCCACAGCGACAACACTCACGCCCTCCTCCAGCAGCTACACAGTCCCGACGATCATTTGACAACAAGTCAAACTCTTCTAGCGACGAGTTGGCTCAATTGATGCAAGATCTAGGTACATATTTATCCCACTCGTTTTTCTGTTTTGTCAAGTGCGAGCAACCTCACTAACTCTCCATGCCAAAGAGGGCACCTCATCCAGATCCAATACCAAGACACCACAACGCACAGCCCCAAAACCAGCAACGAATGCTAAGGTGTCAAAGTCGGACGTAGACAACCTCATCAGCGATCTGACAGCACCCAAGAACGAAGGCAAGCCGCGTCAACACTTTGTCACAATTGGCAGTACAAAAACTAATTTTGTTGTAGGATCAAACAGCAGTCATATTGCACGTGGCAGGCCTGCTGCTTCTGGCAGGCAAGAACTAAATGACCTTCTAGCAGACTTGGGTGCTTCTAACTCAGCCGGTATGGTTGCTTTAAATACGTGATTGCACGCTCATTTATACGTCACACATAGGACCTAGCAACATTGATAATATTTTATCTAATCTCTCGGAAACACCAGTTGTACAATACGGCTCCAATTCACAAAATCAAGTAGGCAGCGTTGCAGCACCACCCCAAATGGACCCCAATGCTAGTTTCGTGCACGCAAGTGCAATGCCACCACAAGGTGGACAATATGGCGGTGGATACGGCATGCAACAAGGTGGGCATCCAGGCATGCCTCCACAACAAGGTGGCGGACAGATGGGTGCAGGTCAGCAGGGAGGTATGTATCAACAACCTCAACAATCAGGCCCGGCTTGTGCACGCTGTATGAAGGTACTAGGCGTAGCCTTAACTTGTTTTGTCAAGCGTATCTCTATTTTATGAGTCATCCATTAATCCCTCAAAAGGTGGTGCAAGGACAAGGTGTAAGTGCACTGGGAAAACTGTGGCACATGAACTGCTTTGTTTGCATGAATTGTATCCGTACGTTCCCAGGAGGTAACTTTTTTGAAAAACAAGGACAGCCGTACTGCCAATCGTGCTTTTACTCTGGTTTCGCTCCAATGTGCAAGTACGTTCTTTCTAGTAAGGCCACAGAGAGATTAAACATTCTTTTCGCATAGGTCCTGCAACAAACAAATATTTGGATCCTACATTAGCGCTTTGGGCGCCACGTGGCATCCAGATTGTTTCACGTGCCACACGTGCAAAAAAGCGTTCGCCAACAACGTATTTTTCGAATACAGCGGCATGCCGTACTGTGAAGTCCACTATGCAAAACACACAAGTATTGTCTGTGCCACTTGTAATGCGCCTATCATTGGCCCTTGCGTTGAAGCCTTCAGTACGTCCAACATTTTGGGGTTTTTTTTGTTTTTCAAACTCAAGACATTCCTGTCAACAACCGCTCATTCCGCTTAGACAAGAAATATCACAATAATTGCTTTGTTTGTACGTTTTGCAACAACAGCCTGGCAGGTGGCTCTTACATTGAAAAGAATAATTCGCCATACTGCCGAACATGCCATAGAAGACTGTTTGGCTAAACAACAACCTTGTAATTGTGAAATAAAATGTGTGTCCATTTAATCGACCCCCACTGCATACAAACTGAGCTCCACAAAGAAAACAAAAATAGTAAAATGCTGCACAAATGAAGGCAATCCAATTTATGCGAGTTTTGTGTGCTGTACATGAGGTTGTGCATAAAAAGAAAGGGTTTGTTCCAAATATGTGTCATAGCAATTTTTAAGGTACAAAAAAATCTAGTAGCCAAGTTTTAAATCTACCAGGCGCTTCCATGTAAGCGTCCATAACGGCTCTAGCATCAGCCTCCGATGGCATTCTGATAAATGCACGTCCCTGTATTTCAGGGCGATCAGCACGGAGGTCATCGCCAATGAATACCTTGGCGCTCGCAACTGTAGCGTAATCTAAGCATAGGTCAGACTATTTTTGTTCTCAAAAAACAAAGAAAAGCAATGTTATCATGAAGAGAGTTAAAGTGTGTCGCACCTCTGATAAGATTGACCACTTCATTGCGATCGCGTGGAGCTGTGAATAGGCATGTAATGCGCAAAACTTCGCTTGGTGGGTTCCTAATACGTGCATAAGTTGGATGAACGCTTCCAGTACAACAACCACAGGGATAGTATTGTTTAGAGCGTAGGTACACCGAAACAAAAAAAAAAAACCCAAAGTTTCGCACTTTACTACTGGGTCAGTGTTTTCTAGCCACATGCGACCTCCTTTGAAAGGCTTCCCACCGAGATTGAACGCCTTTCTGGCATCGTTCCAGGTGTAGAACCACACGAAGAATATCCTAAAAATGAGCAACTTAGTTTTAAACACAACACGGTAGTGTGATATCGTACGCTCCACGCCTTGTATCAACTTGTTTAATTTCAGCCACTTCCAGCTTGTGCTCCTTGAAAAATCCGACAATCTCGCCTGTACGTGCTTGGACATTTCGGACCAATAACCTACAAGAGGTGCAATCATTGCGCGGATCAAGCTTTTTCTTGGTGTCACCTTCAGATTCGCCTTTAATAAAAGTGAGACACCACAGCAGGTAACAAAATGGCGGCTCTTACTCAATGAAGACTCATCACTTGATTCGTAGTCTTCCATGGTGACATCTTTTCCTGCTTTAGAGGCAGGTGGTGGTGCTGGGGAACTAGTAGACTAGATTATTTTCCAAGCAGTCCAATAACTGTGTGTACCTTTGTTTTTGAACCTGTTCTTCAGGTTGTGCCTCCTTTTCACTTGCAGATCCAGAAAGCGCCGATTCTGAAGAAGAGGACGAAGAAGACGAAGACGAGGACGAATCCGACGAAGATGACGAGGATGAATCTGATGAAGATGAGCTCTCTTCTACCTCTTGTTTTTTTGGTTGAGGCGCTGCTTGCGTTTTGCGCTTTTTGGCAGGATGTGCATCTTCGTTTGCGACGTCAGGCTCACGGCTTCTCTTGCTTTTAAAAGGCGTTATCGTGCTTCTTTGACTGTATTGGATCAGTGTAGACATGAGCGTTTTTAATCCTTTAGTTTGCTTTGCTGACAGGTCGTCCAGCTGTTGTTGTCTCGCAACAAGTGTGTCTGCCATTTCATAAATAGCATTGAGAGAACAGCTGGCTCCAGTTCCGTTAGTCATTGTATCTACTTCTGGTATCCGGGCTACGCGTTGCGGTTGAGGTAAATCTCGGTGTTGTGTGTCACGCTTTTGCTTAGCCTACAGATTAGGTGGGTATACGGCTGTGTGGCAACGGTTGCTTTCGCATAAAAATTTGTAAAGTAGCAGTGCGTTCGTTGTATCGTACCTTTTTAGCCTTTTTTTCTGCCTTTTCGGCTTTCTTGGCCGCTTTGGCTGCCTTCTTTTCTGCCTTAGCTGCCTTTTTATCTACTTTTTGAGGCTTTTTCTTTTGTGGCAGGAGATGGGATGGCACTGGCTTTGGTGGCGCCGGTTCCTCTTTTTTTGGTTCGGATTCAGTAGCAAACCACCTGATTTTTTGTTGCATCATTGTGCCTAATTAATTTGTAAGGTCGAATAAGCGCCAGGTCACCAACGATTGTTATGGCAGATGAATCAAAAAAAAAAAAAACAAAAAAGGGTACCTGGTTTTGGTCGCGCCCACGTAACCTTGGAGTCCTCAGGCCAATTGCTAGCAACATGTCAGCTATTTTTTTAGCGAATATAGGACAGTTAAATTAATCAAAATTTCCTATTTTCCGTTTTTAAAAAACGTACGCGTTCAAACCTTCATTAGCTGCCTCGTGCGTACGGAAAACAATAAATGCTGAACTAGTTAACGTTAGTTACTCAAAAATTTTGACAATATTACAAGCGTACAGTGTATTGTTCACCCTGTTTGATTTAAGTGTTACTTTTAGTATTGGCAATCCACGCAGATATCGGTCCTTGTAGGCATTAATATAAGCACTTGCTAACGCAAAAACGAGGCAGTATGCAATACCTTTATGCTACGCTCTGTAAGATTGGCATTTGCCTGTGAGAATTTTACGAAAATCTCTTTGTTTGGCGCTTGAACTGGTGCTTCACTCTCTGAAGAGCTGCTGGAGTCGCTCATGGTTGTTGGCACAGTACTGTGACGTTTAGTTAGGCGTGGTTCACAAAAAACGAGAAACTAAACCACTTGACTTTTTTTACCCGTTTTTACAACCAATTTGTGGCAAACAGTCATGAGCAACAATAAGAATGCTCCTCCAACCGCAGAGCAGGAGAAAAAGCTCCTTGAAGAAGCGAAGGACGTTGTTCAGACACAGTCCTTTCAGATGAAGCGAGCTTTGGTACATACTCTAATTTCGTGCTTAAAAATATTACATACGTTTTGGTGTGTGTAAAGTAAAATTTTTGCGTGCTTTTGGGCTGATCCCAGGTGTCACTTCCCTTTTGGATCTAACACTCGAAAGGACAACAACAAACTAATGGACGCGCTCAGTCACGCTTCGAACATGATTGGCGAACTGCATACCAGCCTATTGTCTCCAAAATGTTATTATGCCCTCTGTATCCTTATTTTTGTTGATAAAAACCACGTAGAACCATAGTCCTTGACAAATTATAAAGATATAGAAGCGATGGATCATCTACGCTACTTGGAGATGTATCTTGGCGAAGAGAAACATGGCAAGAGCATCAGCAAGCTTTATGAATTGGTATGTGCGCATGGAGAACAGTAACGTTTATTTACTCGTTTAGGTGCAATACTCTGGCAGTATCATTCCTCGTCTGTACTTGCTAGTGACAGTGGGATCAGTTTACATTAAAAGTAAAAAAGTTCCAGCGAAGGTTCGACAAGCTCTAGAAAAAAAGCGGCTAAAAAGCACGTATCAACACTAAATCGCGTAGGATGTATTGCACGATCTAGTAGAAATGTGTAGAGGTGTACAACACCCAACACGTGGTTTGTTTTTGAGAAATTACTTGAGCGAAATGACAAAGGATAAGATGCCAGACACAGGCTCAGAATATGAAGGGTACAACAAACTAAATAGAGAAATATTTGATTTTTTGAATGATAATTTTAATTTTATTTCTAATGACGCGTCTGTCGCTTACACAAATTGTAGAGCTGGTGGATCCACCAAAGATGCCATAAATTTCATTGTAGTCAATTTTATCGAGATGAATAAATTGTGGGTCAGAATGCAGCATCAGGTACCCCCTCCTTCGCCTCACCAGTTTTTACCGAATATTTTGTGTAATCCATTTGTACAGGGTCCAGCACGTGATCAAGGAAGACGCGAGCGCGAGCGTCAAGAATTAAAGATCCTTATCGGCAAAAATTTAGCACGTTTGTCACAACTTGAAGGCGTTGATGCCAGACAGTACAAGAGAGAGGTAAGTTATAAATTTTTTTGCCAGACAGAAATAAATCTTTCGCTATACCGTTGGTGTTAATGTCTTGTTCTTCTTCTTAGGTTTTACCAAAAATCTTGAACCAAATTGTGCAATGCAAGGATGTCATTGCTCAAGAGTACCTCATGGAAATTATTATACAAGTACGACGCGTTTTTAGTCGCTTCAATTTGTAACATTTTTGTCTTAGATCTTTTCTGATGAATTCCATCTTGCAACCCTCCCCCTCTTCCTCAAAACGTGTGGAAATGTAGACAGCAAAGTAGATATTAAGAAGATTATTGTGTCACTTATCGACAGACTGGCCAAGTTTGCCAGCCGATCACCTCACGCCATCCCAACCTCCATCAAAATATTTGACATTTTCTACCAACAATTAGAAGCCATCATTTTGGTACGTACAAAACCGCGAATCAACAACTTGAGTTGTCTAAGTAACCATTTAAAATAGGAGAGGGAATCAATGAGCGATCAAGATAAATTGGCCATGCTCGTCTCTCTACAGAACTTGTCGCTTCACTGTTATCCTACTGAACTTGGGTATGTCGACACAGTATTGGCTCTGGCTACAAAGGTTGTAACCGCAGACAAAGGCGCAAAGGGGTACGTTCTGCGACATAGGGTTTTTGTTTTTGTTGTTGTTTGTTGTTACGTGTAAACCTTGTACTAACCTGTCGCCGCTACAGTGTTATCACTGAAAGAGCAGTATCTCTTGAAGTACAAAAATTGTTAAAAACCCCAATGAACACCTACAACAACGTATTGCAGCTCATCAAGCTCGAAAAATACACTGCCTTGTTGCAGACTTTAAAATACGCGGATAGAAAACGTACAGCCGCAGAGATTGGACAGAACGCCATAGACAACGCCACCAAAATCCCTAACGCGGATTCTGCTGTCAAGTTATTGGCCATTCTCAAACCTCTTGTGCAGGACGAAGACGATCAACCTGATGAAGAGATTGACCCAGTACGCCGTTGATTCTTAGCCACACAAGTCTAAACAATAGCGTTTGCTTTTTTTTTATTGTCAAGTTGGGTAGTGCTCTCAAATACATTTTTAACACACGCAATTGTAGGAAATGTTCCAAGATGAACAAGCGCTCATCGCTAGATTGATCCATAGGTTTGACTCTGACACTATTGAGAGCCTCTTTGCAACGTACATTGAAGCAAAGAAGATTTTCGATTTGGGTGGTAAGTACCCTGCTTTGTTAGCCACAGTGCACCCCTGAATACCTCAACAAATTTTTTACTTTGCCTACAGGAAACAGAAAACGATACACTT